>QXEO01000606.1:404669-739249 GCA_007115705.1 Dactylis glomerata | reverse complement strand
TTGACAAAGACAACCACCCTCTCAAAATCAAGTTTTATCTCTCTGTTTTACAAATGAAAAGCTCTAGCACATGTTTAAATCACTGCTTCCCTCTGCGAAGGGCCTTTCTTTTACTTTTATGTTGAGTCACCACCTTCTTTCTTTATGCACCATTAAGAGAGCATAGTTGTCATTCTTAGTGTGATATGCATTGTCCCAAAGTTCATTGATTGATTCATATTGTTGGTTTCACTTGTTCTTAAATTATTTGTATCTAGTCGCCCTCTTAAACTTTGAGGTGTCCTATGCATTTATGTTTTGCTCTCTTTGAAGGACAAGCTGAAAACCATTTGTATGCTTTTCCTTATGATTTGAACACACGTTTGACTTTCATTGTTTCATTATCATGATCTTTTGTTTGTGTTCATTTGCATGTTTACAACATGGTTGCTAAGTTCTTATTGTCATGATTATATCTTCATGCCCATGTTTTAAGTTCTATTGATCCCAGCTCACCAATGCTTGCATATATGATCAAGATTGTGTAGGTGTATGTCACCTCAAAAATTATTCTTTGTTATCACTTACCTACTCGAGGACGAGCAGGAGTTAAGCTTGGGGATGCTTGATACGTCTCAAACGTATCTATAATTTTTGATGCTCCATGCTTGTTTTTACACCATTTGCCTATTGTTTCGTTACACTTAGTGGCACTTTTATACATTTTCCAGAACTAACCTATTAACGAAGTGCCATAGTGCCAGTTTCCTATTTTCTGCTGTTTTTGTGTTTCAGAAGTGATACACAGGAAATATTCTCGAAATTGGACGAAACAAGTTCCTGAAGACTTATATCACGGGGAAGCTTCCAGACATCCGAAGAAGAGACGGGGGAGGGCCACGTGGGCCCCACATGCACAGGCGGCGCGGCCAGGCCCCTGGCCGCGCCACCCCTGTGTGAGGGGGCCTGGTCCCTCCTCTGACATCGCCCCTTCGCCTATAAAGTCCCCCCAACGAGAAAAACCTAAGGGCCCGATCAGTTTTCCAGAATACATCGCGATCCGCCGCCGCCGTCGACCCGAAGATCGGGAGGGTCCAGAAGCTCTTCCCGGCACCCTGCCGGAGAGGGGAATCGCCACCGGAGGTCTTCTTCATCGCCATGCTTGCCTCCGGAGCGATGAGTGAGTAGTCTACCTTGGACTATGGGTCCATAGCAGTAGCTAGATGGTTGTCTTCTCCACCATGTGCTTCATGTTTAGATCTCATGAGCTGCCCTACATGATTGAGATCACCGTTATGTAATTCTATGATGTTGGTTTGTTGGGATCCGATGAATATTGGTGTTTATGATTAAGTTGCTGTACTGAATTATATCTTTTGTTATCTCTATGTTGTTTATGATCTTGCATGCTCTCCGTTGTTAGTAGCTATCTTGGCCGAGTAGTTGCTAGTGACTCCAAGAGGGGGTATTTATGCTCGATAGTGGGTTCATGTCTCTATTTCACCTGGGGGAGTGACAGAAACCTCTAAGGTGGTAGATGTGCTGTTGCTACTAGGGAGAAAACAACATTCATATGCTCAAGGGCATATGCTTTATTTACATTACACACTTTGCTTAATGCAATTATCTGTTGTTCGCAACTTAATACTTCTAGGGTGTTCGGATGATATCCCCGGGAGTGGATTATTAGTCATAGATGCAGTTGGATGGCGGTCTATGTATTTTGTTGTAATGCCCAGAGTAAATCTCATAGTGATCTTCTTGACATATCACGTTATCTTTATTCTATCAATTGCCCAACTGTAATTTGTTTACCCAGCATGTTATTTTATCTATGGAAAGACACCACTAGTGAACTGTGGACCCCGGTCCTATTTTAATCCTATTGCTATCACCTGTTTACTTTTCCCGCACTGTTTACTTTACTCGCACATTACTACTGTTTTCCACTCAATACACTCATAACCTTTGTTTCAAGCAAACCGGTGAGATTGACAACCTCATCGCAAGTTGGGAACAAAGTACTTGTTTGTGTGTGTGCAGGTTCCACAACACCTTCAGTCGTCATCGTCTCCCTTCTCCTGTTCGATAAACCTTGGTTTCTTAATTGAGGGAAAACTTGCTGCTACACTCATCATACCTTCCTCTTGGGGTTCCCAACGGGCTGGTCATTCACCACGCACAAGGACAGTTTGCTCCCGCATCAACTTGGAGTAGCAAAGACAACCATCTAGCTACTACTATGGACCCATAGTCCAAGGTAGACTACTCACCCATTGCGCCGGAGGCAAGCATGGCGATGAAGAAGACCTATGGTGTTGATTTCCCTCTCCGACAGGGTGCCGGGAAGAGCTTCTAGACCCTCCCGATCTCGGGTCGACGACGGCGGCGGATCGCGGTGCGTTTCTGGAAAATTGATCGGGTGTTTAGGTTTTTCCCGTCCGGGGGTCTTTATAGGCGAAGGGGCAGCGTCAGAGGTGGACCAAGGTGGCCTCATCCATAGGGGGCGTGGGCCAGGGGCTGGCCACACCGCCCTATGGTGTGGCCAGCCCGTGGCTCCCCTCCGTCTCCTCTTCGGACTTCTGGAAGCTTCGGTAAATATTAGGAGGTTCGGCTTTTGTTTCGTCCAATTCCGAGAATATTTCCTGTGTAACTTTTTTGAAACACAAAAACAGCAGAAAACATGGAACTGGCACTGTGGCATCTTGTTAATAGGTTAGTTCCAAAAAATGCATAAAAACGCCACGAAGTGTAACAAAACACTAAGCAAATGGTGTAAGAACAAGCATGGAGCATCAAACATTATAGATACGTTTGAGACGTATCAGGCGTGCAGCTGCATCAGCTCATGCCAAATTCCCTATTACACATTGCCTACTTCATCACTCTGTGTGAGGCATTTTTGGGCGTCGATCCCCACTGGGGTCTATGGAAGTATCTCTTTCGTTTGCGCCCTAGTGGGTCCAAAGAGGAAATTCTGGAACTCGGCGGCGCCATTGTTTCCGTGCGATTTGAATCACAGTACCTTGCTTTCGAGATGGCTAAATCGGTTCAAGGTTGGAGAAAGAAGTGGTTCTACATCAAGAACCAGAAATCTTTGGAAGTAGATGAATATAGGCTTGCGCCATTTGATGCCAACAAAGGCCTGACAAAACTTACTTCCTGGGATGCTCTGCCATCAGATGCTGAAGCCGAGGAAATCAAGCCATTGTTGGCTCATATCCAAGAGCTGAAGAATGCAGTGGAGAAGGAACTCACTGGGACACAACTCATAGTGTTCTTCATGCAGCGATGAATTCTACCTCTACAAGCTAGAGTTTCCAAATTGTGGACATACTCTAGCTTGTCAGATCCTTCTCGAGTGTCCCCAACAAATCTAGAGATAAAAGACTTTGAAAAGTGGGTTAAATCATTGACTACCCTAACTGCGAAGAAGACAGTTCCTGCCTGTCTACCAGTTCCTTTTGATTCCACTCGTCCTTTGCCAAAGGTACTTAAATTTTACAACTCGAATAAATTCTCTACACTTCTGATTGTTTATTTTATTTGTTTTCCTATTCTGTGATTCTTTATGTCTATCTTGCGATAGGATCATCTGTCCCTGACCATGTCCTCCTCTTCCTGAAGAAGGCCCGTTAAATGTTGAAGTCACTTCTTTTGACCCTGAAGCCCCCAAGACCGCCGAGGGTCAGGGAGAAGGAGAAGTCGAAGTTTCTTCTGAAAGAACAGGGTCCTCACGGTCTCTTTCGTCAGCTGCTTCGATAGACAAGGACGGAGGAAGGAAAAGAAAGTGCCAGGCAGAGATGGCTTTCTCGGGTACTTCTAAGGAGACACCCCAGGAGCATGCATCTTCTTCAAAGCCACCTCTCTCTATGTTTTACTTGCTAGATTCTGACCCGTAAGTTTCCCACAGGTACTCTTTGTTTTGTGCTAATTTCTTTCTCCCCCTTTTTGTGGGTTTGTTTGTCTTAGTCTTGGTTTTGTATGGGTCTAGTGATGAAGCTGCCAAAGAAGAACCCAAAGTACAGAAACCCATTGTTTCTGTGACTTCAGCTTCAAAGGAGAACCCAGGAAAAGACTCCATCAGAGAGGCTCCACTGTTGAAGCCACGACAGAAGGCCACGACGGAGGCAAAATCCAATCGCCAGAAAAAGCAGACTTCACGCACAGAGCTATCGCTGGAGCAACATCAGACTCCCCCTTTCCCAAGTGACGTAAGTGTTCTTCGTTGCTCTCTTTCTTAAACTGTACTCTTGTAGCTGTATTGAGATTGTTGTGTCTTGGTCCAGCCTCTTATGCAAAGATTTGTGGCACTTGGCTTGGAGTGCATGGCGTTCAAAGTTGCTGCTGCTCAATCAGAGGGTAAGCAACCCAGTGCTTTGATGCTAGACATTGTGAAACTTACTATCTTTTTTATTTGATTGATTTTATCCATGTCCTCTGTGCCTTTGTTGCTCACTACGCTAGCTCGCGAGAAGGATTTAGAAGCGAAGCTTGCGGCCAGTTCCAAGGCTGCAAAGTATGCTCAAACTCGCCTAGCGTCTGTTGAAGCCTGCTTGTTAGGTACCCAGTTGGGAACCCCAAGAGGAAGGTATGATGAGCACAGCAGCAAGTTTCCCTCAATTGTGAAACCAAGGTTTATCGAACCAGTAGGAGAAAGAACCACACTTCCGAAGGTTGATGCCCGCTAGCTTTGCGACACTCCAGACAATGGCGCCAGAAAAATGCTTGTCGGCATGTAGCTTTTCACCAGCAGCAACGTGGAACCTGCACACAACACAACCAAGTACTTTGCCCCAACTTACGATGAGGTTGTCAATCTCACCGGTTTGCTATAAACAAAGGATTAAGCGTATCGAGTGGTAAAAGGTAATAGTTTGCAAGAATGTAAATAATGCGAGTAAAAGTAAAATGGTAATAGCAATGTAAAAGGAATGGATCGGGGTCCACAGTTCACTAGTGGTGTCTCTCCATAAGATAAATAACAACATGCTGGGTAAAAAATTACAGTTGGGCAATTGATAGAATAAAGATAGCGTACATATGTCATGAGGATCACTATGAGATTCACTCTGGGCATTACGAAAAAATATATAGACCGTAATCCAACTGCATCTATGACTAATAATCCACTCTCGAGGTGTCATCCGAGCACCCGTTGAGTATTAAATTGCAAACAACGGATAACTGTATTAAGCAAAGTGCGTAATGTAAACAATGCAAATGTCCTTGAACACAAGAATGTTGTTTTCTCCCTAGTGGCAATAGCACATCTACAACCTTAGAGGTTTCTGTCACTCCCCCAGATTACTAGAGGCATGAACCCAACTATCGAGCATAAATACTCCCTCTTGGAGTCACTAGCATCCACTCGTCTAAGATATCTACTAGCAACGGAGAGCATGCAAGTTCATAAACAACATAGAGATAACATAAAGATAATAATTCAGCACATCAACTTGACATAGTACCAATACTCATCGGATCCCAACAAACACAACATGTAGAATTACACAAAGATGATCTTGATCATGTTAGGCAGCTCACAAGATCTAAACATTGAACGGATCGTATGGGCACCTAGAGGGGGGGTGAATAGGTGCTACTCAAATTTTAATTCTTTTTCAATTTAGGCTTGACACAAAGGTAAATTCTCTAGATATGCAACTATGGTGAATTTACCTATATGACAACAAATAAGCTAAGCAAGATACAAGTAGCAAAGGCAATAAAGGATAGAGGTAACCGAGAGTGGAGCACACGGAGACACGGATGTAATTCCCGTAGTTCCTTCCTTTTTAGGGGAAGTACGTCTACGTTGGAGGGGTGTGGTTGCCACAAAGGCCTAACCAACGCCACAAAGGCTCACCCTATTCTCCGGTGCAAGCTTCCGCCACAAAGGCCTAGCTCACTTTCCACTAAGGGATTCCTCAAGGCGGAACCGGCCTTTACAAAACTTGGGGCACCACTCCACAACTGAATTGGAGGCTCCCAAGCACCACAAAGATCTCAATCAACAAGTATCAAGATTTCAATCACACAAACAAGGTCAAGGGACACAAGGGAACCCAAGACCAAAGGGCCCTCAAGCAAATGAGAGGGGAAATCAAATCGCTTCGGTGAGGATGTAGATCAAGGCCTTCTCCTTCGATTCTCCAAAGATCAACGACTTTGGTGGGTTGAGGGAGGAGATCTTGCTAATTTGGTGGCTCCAAAATGGGGTCTTTTCTTCACAGCTCGAGCAGCTTGAGGTAGAAGAAGGGGAGGGGTATTTATAGCCCCTCCCAAAATGTAGCCGTTGCTGAGTTGGAGGGGCGGATTATCCGGCCAAAGTTGGGCCGGATTATCCGGCTGGCCGGATTATCCGCCCCCCCTATCTGGGTGACGCCGCGCCAGGTCCTTAGCAGAATTTCAGCCACTCCCGGGGGAGGGTGGAATATCCGGCCAAAGCTGGGGCGGATTATCCGGCTGGCCGGATTATCCGGCCCCTGGCCGGAATATCCGGCCCCCCTATCTGGGTGACGCCGCGATAAGTCCTTAGCCGTTTTTCGGCCACCCCAGAGGGGGCGGATTATCCGGCCACCCCTGGCCGGATAATCCGGCCTGGCAAATCTTCAAACGAAAATCCTGCAAATCTTAGCACACAATTAGTATCACTAATGTTGTTATCTAACACACAAAATCTGAGGGAAACAAAGTTTGCACTTTCAATCTCCCCCTTTTTGGTGTTAGATGACAACACTAGGATTTGCAAGAAAGGTCGAATAATTCAAACAACGAATAATTGATCAAAATACACAGCTCCCCCTAGATGTGTGCAACTTCACCAATGAGTTTAGAAGAGACATACCATTGCATAGATAACTCAAATAATATGGATTATGGAATCCTGAATATGATAATATGATATGCCGGGCAATAATTCCATAGCCATTTCACCAATAACCATGAGCTGATAAAAATAAGTGAACAACACATAATGATCCACATAGCATATTAAGAACATATGACATAGTCTCATACACCACATGGTAGCATATAAACGACACGAAGTTCAACCACATACAAAGTTCGACTTAAGACAAACGAAATAAGAAGAAACACAAGCGCCAAAGAATGATAAGCGCGCAAGCTTGTGTTTCCACCCATGCAAATCCCGACAAATTCCTAATAGAACTACTTCTCCCCCTTTGGCATCAAGACACCAAAAAGGGAGAAGAGCGATGCTACACGTCCCGAGAAATCACTCGTCCACGTCATCGAAGTCCTCATCATCATAATCTCTGCCATCACCCTCGTCATCTCCAGCATCTTCATCCTCATCAACAAAGTCCTCCTCAGCCTCATAGTCCTCCTCAGCCTCTGCACGAGCACCTCCTGCGGGAGCATCTGGAGCATCAAAGAGATGCTTCTGCATATCCACCCAGTTGTAGCGATCGGTGTTCCAAGCATTATAGGCCACAGGAGCAGTAGGAGTGGGATCGGCGGTCTGAGCACCACTGAGACGGTGAAGGATAAGCTGCTGAGTGTCCTGGATGCTCTTCCTCTCGACATAGGCCTGATAGTTCTCACGGTGGATCTCAACCTTCATGCACAGAACATTCCGCTCAAACCAACTGAGCTTCCTCACCTCCCTAGACACAACAGATGCAGCAGCCCTCTGTTCGCGAGCAGTAGCACTAGTCCTCGCATCAGCCATGAAAGTGTCAGGATAAGCAGCTGAAGGAGTAGATTTCGCCTTTCTCTTGATATACATCTTCTTGACCTTGTGCTCCACACAGTCATCATGAATATCATAGTCTCCAAGGACATGCTTAATGAGAAGCATGATGAAAGGAGCATATGGCACAGTGTTCCTCTGAATAATAGCATCCTTGATCTCATAGAAGATGAAATCCATCACATCAAGGGTAAAGTCCTCAGCAGGGTCAGACGATGTGGCACACTCATGAGCAAAAGCAAGGAGATCAACCAGAGAGGTGCGAATGGCATCATTGTTGCCACCACTAGGAGCAATGTTCTCCCTAAAAATGCGGACCAGCTGATCATAAAGCGGATGTAGGCCATTGATGAAGCCCACAACACCTGTGGAGTCATAGAGGTCATGGAGCTTGTCCTTGTCAGGCTTGTTCCCTGGGTTGTGGATACGCCGACCCACTGGAGTCTCTCCATTGTACGCATACCCCAAGAGAGAGGCAAACGTAGGAAAGTCTGATGTGCACTCATGTTCGCCGGTCATCCACTTCATAGATTTCTGAGCATTGGGCAAAATCACCAGAGTAGCATAGAACTGCTTGATAAGACCGGGATTGTAGTCGCACTGAATGTTGGCCAATCCCATCAAACCCAACTTCTCAATCACAGAGAGTGCTTCATCAAAGTAAGACTTGCTGCGGAGGTGATCAAAGTCAATCGGATGCATTGGACGGCAAGGATTCTTGAAAGGCTCATAAATATCACGAAAAATCCCCCACTGCTCCTCATTCCAGAAACCCCTATCTTCAATGTCTTCATCTCTTGCAGTAGCATACCAATTGTTCCTCCGCACAAGAATGTACTCGGCCTCTGGCATCTTCTTGTAGTCAGGACGGGGCTCTTTGCCTTTGCGACGACGGGCACGAGCTTTGGCAACCTTGGCAGCTTTCTCCTGCTCAGCCTCCCTAGCAGCATCCCTCTGTGCCCTCCGGATAGCAATCTCATCCAGAAGAACTCCTTCCTCATTCCGAACAAGCCGACGCTTGCGCTTCGGGATACTCGGACCACCTGTGAAAGAGAGATGCACGGAGAGCATGGGGATAAGCGTATGCACACGAGTATCGGAAAGGATCAACGAATCATGAAAGATGAACAAGCAAATTCCACTAAACGAACCAAATTGACAGCAGCAAATATAAAAAGATGTTGCAGTAAAATCCCAGGCCGGATTATCCGGCCCCCCGAAAGTTTCTTCTACAACTTGCTGCAGATATCAATTTGATAGATCGGGGAAAGTGTTCATACAACATGATTCATAAACAAGATAAACAACACCTAGAGGGCAAAATCACCAAGACCAAGAAGGGGTAAAGACACATCCAATGAGAAGAGCAATACCCGCATCCATTGCGAAATCCGCTTGGTGAAAGCCTTCCAGAGGAGAAGGAGAGCAGCCTCCGAAGAAATCAGGCCAAAAGGTTGGCCGGAGCTCCGGCGGCGGCGATGGGAAGGAGGCGGCGGCGGCAGGGATCACCTGGAAGGGGTGGGGAGGGAACTGCCCTAGGGCAGCCCGACCCCCCCCCCTTATATACCCAGGGTCACTACGGCCGGATTATCCGGCCAGGAAGGGGCGGATAATCCGGCCCCCCGGATATTCCGGCCCAGAGAGGGCGGATATTCCGGCCTAGAGCCAGCAAACTGGCCAACTCGAAATTTTCAAAAATAGATGTTGTTTTGATGAAAAATTTGAACTCGTGTGCATAGATAGATGTCTTGAGAGAGGATGGCTTAGGTGAGAGAGCAAACACGGAGTGGTTCTCGGCACTTAACATTGCAAGAACAAATCGACTAAAAATCCAACGCAAGTGCCTTCCCATATCAAAAAAGGAATAACATCGGGAGAGAACACCAAAACCTCAAATAAGATATGCAATGAATCAACTCTTCGAAAAGAAGAGGTCGGTGGCCGAAGCCACCATGTTTGAGTGTTATGGCATTGGACCGCGAAGATGTATCTTGAGTCCATAACCACTACTCGTCATTGAAGCTCAAAAATCATAAAATGATATTAAGAGAATGATATGATTACTATCGGCATTATGGGGGGAGGGATAGCCCAATTAATTAGGACCGCACTCCCCCTATCTCCATGCCCACACCTAGACCAAACATGCATTGAAATATAGGTGTATTTGCAAGATGTTCAAGCCACACTCCTTGAATCGATGATATTTAGCTCATTCCTCAAATATCCAAATCTTGCTTCATCAAGAGGCTTCGTGAATATATCGGCAAGTTGATCCTTGGTGCTCACATAAGCAAGCTCAATATCACCACGGGCAACATGATCCCTAATGAAATGATTCCGGATCTCAATATGCTTGGTTCTTGAATGTTGCACCGGATTATAGGCGATCTTGATAGCACTTTCATTGTCACATAAAAGAGGCACTTTGTCACAATTGACACCGTATTCCTTCAAAGTTTGCCTCATCCATAACAATTGAGTGCATCCACTTGCGGCGGCAATGTATTCGGCTTCGGCGGTGGAGAGAGATATACAATTTTGCTTCTTAGAAGACCAACACACCAAAGACCTACCAAGAAATTGGCAAGCTCCGGAGGTTGATTTCCTATCATCTTTGTCACCGGCCCAATCCGAATCCGTGAAGCCACAAAGAGAGAAATCCGAGCCTTTGGGATACCAAAGACCATAAGTTGGGGTATGAACCAAATATCGAAAGATTCTCTTAACCGCCATAAGGTGGCTTTCTTTAGGAGCGGCTTGATACCTTGCACACACACCTACACTCAACACAATATCGGGTCTAGATGCGCAAAGGTAAAGCAAAGAACCGATCATAGAACGGTATACCTTTTGATCCACATCTTTACCATTGGGATCAAGTTCAAGATGACATTTTGTGGCCATTGGTGTTGCGGCTCCATTAAGTTCCTTCATCTTGAACCTCTTGAGCATGTCTTGGACATATTTGGCTTGATAGATGAAAGTCCCTTCTTTCAATTGCTTGATTTCAAAACCAAGAAAGAACTTCATTTCGCCCATCATAGACATCTCGAACCTATCGGTCATAAGCTTTGAAAATTCATCATTAAAAGCTTTGTTAGTAGAGCCAAAGATAATATCATCAACATATAGTTGGCATACGAAAAGCTCCCCATTGACCCTCTTAGTAAAAAGAGTAGGATCGATTTGCCCAACTTCAAACCCACGGTCTACCAACAACTCCCTAAGGTGCTCATACCACGTACGTGGGGCTTGTTTAAGGCCATAGAGTGCCTTATGGAGTTTGTAGACATGGTTAGGAAAGTTGAGATCCTCAAACCCCGGGGGTTGCTTAACATACACTTCCTCTTTCAATGGACCATTAAGAAATGCACTCTTAACATCCATTTGTTGCAACTTAAAATTATGATGAGTGGCATATGCAAGAAGGATACGGATGGACTCAAGACGAGCCACGGGAGCATAAGTTTCTCCAAAGTCAATGCCTTCAACTTGAGAGAAACCTTGAGCAACCAATCTTGCCTTGTTCCTCACAACAATTCCATGCTCATCTTGCTTGTTCTTGAATATCCACTTTGTGCCAATCACATTGCGGCACTCCTTTGGCTTCTCTACTAACACCCAAACATTATTGCGCTTGAAGTTGTTGAGTTCTTCATGCATAGCATCCAACCAATCCGGATCTTCAAGTGCTTCAAATACTTTCTTGGGTTCAACCATGGAGATATAAGCATGATGAGAGCTAAATTGTGCCAATTGACGCCGGGTTGACACTTTGCTTCTTAAATCTCCAATAACCCTCTCAAGGGTATGACCTTTAAGTTCCAAGTCTCTTTCAACTCTTTTCTTGCGACGGGCTTCGATCTCCTCATTAGACCTTGAAGGAGATACTTGATCATCTTGATCATTTTGGTCCCTGTCTTGACCATCAAATTGACCTTGATCATCATTATCTTCATGAGTAGGTTGATCTTGGTCATGTGAAGAATTGGGGGCGGTTGAGATAACCGGAGAGGATGGAGGTGCCCCTTCTTCTTCATGAAGGTCCTTGTCTTGTTCTTCGGTTGGTGCATTAGTTGCTTCCTTGGGAGAGGCTTGTTGAGCTTGTGAAGATGAAGGCTCCACTTGAGTAGAGCATAGTCCTTCCCGGTCGGCCACAAGGTGTCCCTCAATGGGGCGGAAAAATCCCACGCCCATTCTTCCTATGGCTTCTCGAGGTATTTCATCATCTACATCACAAGAAACAACATCTCGCCCCCCTTGGGAGCCGTCATTCTCTTCGAATACCACACTACAAGATTCTTCAACACGCCCGGTGGACTTGTTGAAGACTCTATAAGTGTGGGACTCGGCACCATAACCAACAAAAATACCTTCTATTGCTTTCGGATCAAATTTACCTAAACGAACTCCTTTTCTTTTAAAGAAACACTTACACCCGAAAACCCGGTAGTAGGAGATGTTGGGCTTGCTTCCGGTGAGAATTTCATATGGAGTCTTGTTTAGGCCTTTGCGGAGGAAAAGCCGGTTTGAAGAATGACAAGCCGTAGAGATAGCTTCGGCCCAAAAGTTGTATGGAGACTTAAACTCCGCCAACATGGACCTAGCCATATCCATAAGAGTCCGGTTCTTCCTTTCGGCTACACCATTTTGTTGAGGGGTATATGCAGCGGAATATTGATGACGAATCCCCTCATCACTAAGAAATCCATTTAAGGTGTAGTTCTTGAACTCCGAGCCATTGTCACTTCTTATTGCCAAAATAGTTTGCCCATGTTGACGTTCAACTTCCTTGGCAAAGTCGATGACGGTTTGTTGAGTCTCACTCTTATGCTTGAAGAAGTAAACCCAAGTATATCTTGAATAGTCATCAACAATCACCAAACAATATTTCTTCCCACCAAGACTTGCATGAGAGGGAGGACCAAAGAGATCCACATGAAGGAGCTCCAAGATCCTCTTGGAAGAAATGATAGTCTTGCTTGGGTGGGGAGAATCATGCATTTTTCCTAGAACGCAAGCCCTGCAAACACGATCTTTGGCAAAAGAAACATTTTCTTTTAGTCCGAGTATGTGGCCACCCTTGTGAAGGCTTTGCAAAGTTCTCATATTGGCATGGGATAAACGGCGATGCCAAAGCCAACCCACATCGGCCTTTCCAAATAAACACATTGCACTTGTAGTGGTTTTCCCCGAAAAGTCCACCACATACAAGTTATTTTCAATGTGTCCAACGAAAGCGACCTTTAGAGACTTGCTCCACAAGAGTACCACAATTTCATTATCAATGAAGACGGCAAAGCCCATCTTACCAAGTGCACGAACTGAAAGTAAATTATAACCAAGGGTCTCAACAAGCATGACGTCCACAAGGGAAATATCCGGTGCGACCACCACCTTGCCAAGACCCAATACCTCGGATTGTGACATGTCTCCATAAGTGACGGTTATATGATTGTCATTTGGTCTCATCTCCGTCATAATCTTCTTGCTTCCGGTCATATGACTTGTGCATCCACTATCAAGCACCCATTTTGACCCACCGGAAGCATAGTCCTACAAGAGATCATTGCTTGGTTTTAGGTCCCCATTTTTCAATGGGTCCTCTTTTGTTAGCAACAAGGGTCTTTGGAACCCAAATAGACCAAGCAACATAACCATCATTTGGACCAACATATTTTGCATAAACATCACCATAATAATCACGAAATAAAACATAGTGAGGGTTAGCAATTCCTGCATGATCATCATGAGTGGCTTTGCCACCCACAATAGGATCCTTCTTTGCTTGTGCGGGCTTGGCCTTTTTCTTCTTGTTGTTCTTCTTCTTCTTCTTTGAGACGTAGCCAATCCCCGTTTTATCACCAAATGCCTTTTGCTTACTCAAAAGGTCATTCAAGTTTTTCTCACCTATGGGAATGGAGGACTTGGCAAGCTCATCTTTCAACCTAGCATTTTCTTCAATGACATTTGCATGATCACAAGTAGAAGTAGAAGAACTAGGCACATTATTCTTAGTCAATTGAATTTGAAGTTGTTCATGTGACTTGGTAAGAATAGAGTGTTCACTTTTCAAGGCCTTGTGAGCCTTGTCAAGATCTTCTAAATCCTTAACAAGTATATCATGACCAACACCAAATTCAACCTTTTCCTTTTTAAGCATTTTTACTTTAGCACGAGCATGGTCACGCTCTTTAGTGAGTTTGGAAACCACTTCATTATTAGCTTCCTCAATGGAATCGAGCTTCTCTTCAAGAGTTGCTCGTTCCTCTTGCTCTTCTTCAAGAGACTCAGTTAGTGAGGCAATATCTTGAGCATATTCTCTTTCAAGCCTCATTTGTTCATCTAGTTTTTCAAGAGTTTTACCATATTGGCTCAATAGACGTTCAAAGTGAATCTTATGAACACCATCTACACTAGACACATAATCATCAAAAGCAACAATTTCTTCCTTTACTCTAAGACTAGCAAGATCATTCAAGGAAGCATCATTTGTCTTAGAGGAAGAGAAGGATGTGGGTGATACCTCGGAAGACTTGGCCATAAGGCACTTGGCGTTCTTGACAAGAGAGTCCTCATTGGGGGATTCAAAGAGTGATGTGGAGGAGGTGGAGGTGGTTGCCATTGCGGCCATCTCACTAGTTGTGGTTTCTTCTTCATCACTCTCACTTGCGGAGTACTCTTCTTGAGTCAAGAACACAAACTTTGGTTGTCTCTTCTTTGGTCCACCCTTCTTCACAAATGGCTTCTTGGATGGTGACTTGGACTTGCTTTTGAAGATGAGCTTTCCACTATGGTCTTCTCTCTTCTCATAAGGGCACTCGGCAACGAAGTGAAATCTATCATTGCAATTGTAGCAAGTCCTCACCCTTTGACCATTGTTGTCATTCCTTTGATAGCCACTTGACTTGCTTCTTCTTTGATTGTCTTCTTTAGCCTTATGAGGATCAACCCAAAAGGTTTTTCCATAGAAGGCCATGTGCTCATTGTATTCATGTCTTATGTCCTCGGGACACATTTCAAGTCTTGCTTCAATACTTGCTTGAGAAGGAATCTCTTTCTCAACCACACTAGCCTTTAATGCAAGATTGGAGCTTCTTTGCATTCCTATGGCACGAGCACGTGCATCCTCCGCATTTTGTGCGGCAACCTTGTAGGCTTGAATCTCTTGCATCACTTGATTTGAGGTCATCTCATTGAAGTTGTGCTTGCCTTGAACACTCTTCACATCCGCGGGCTCATATGGAGTAAGAGCAAGAATATACTTCATCTTGATCCACTCATCATCAATATGGTGAGCACCGAGGTTCTTGAAGGTGGTAGCGATAGCCTTGAGTCTTCTATACATCTCTTGATGGTCCTCACCATCCAACATGAAGAATCCTTCCGCTTGATTTGAGAAGGCCACATATCTTGTCTTCTTCATGCTCTCATTACCGACAAAGACGTCGGAGAGTCCTTGCCAAGCTTCTTTGGCGGTGGAGAAATGTTGGATGTGAGGCAAGTCCTTGGACCCAACGGCGACTTGAATCATATGGAGAGCGGTAGCATTGAGTTGGCTATCGACCGTCTCTCTTCTTGTCATGTTTTGGGGATCCACGGCCTTGAATCCTTCCTCAACGATCCTCCAAAGCTTGATGCAAGAACTGCGCATATGAGAGATCATTTGATATTGCCATTGACCAAAATTTAATGCATCAAGCTTAGGTGGATCTCCTCTATGGTTAATATGAGGATGAGGAACCGGCGGGTCGGGTGAATACCAATGAGGGAATTCGCCTTTCCCGTCGCCCTTAGAGGAAGACTTAGCATCGCCATTTTTATCGGCACCCTCCTCTTCAATCCCCACATTCTCCACTTGTGGAGTAGCGGGTTTTTCCGGAGGTGGAGGAGCATTAGCATTTTTAGCTTGCAAGAGTTGCACTATCATTTCACGCAACTCATTTACTTGAGTTGTCATGGAAGCCATGGATGATTCCAAAGATTTGAACTCACCCATGGAAACTTGACCCGAGCCCTCACTCGGAGAGGTGTCCATACTCTTAGGCGGTTAAGCCCGAATAAAGAGCCGAGGCTCTGATACCAATTGAATGGATCGTATGGGCACCTAGAGGGGGGGTGAATAGGTGCTACTCAAATTTTAATTCTTTTTCAATTTAGGCTTGACACAAAGGTAAATTCTCTAGATATGCAACTATGGTGAATTTACCTATATGACAACAAATAAGCTAAGCAAGATACAAGTAGCAAAGGCAATAAAGGATAGAGGTAACCGAGAGTGGAGCACACGGAGACACGGATGTAATTCCCGTAGTTCCTTCCTTTTTAGGGGAAGTACGTCTACGTTGGAGGGGTGTGGTTGCCACAAAGGCCTAACCAACGCCACAAAGGCTCACCCTATTCTCCGGTGCAAGCTTCCGCCACAAAGGCCTAGCTCACTTTCCACTAAGGGATTCCTCAAGGCGGAACCGGCCTTTACAAAACTTGGGGCACCACTCCACAACTGAATTGGAGGCTCCCAAGCACCACAAAGATCTCAATCAACAAGTATCAAGATTTCAATCACCCAAACAAGGTCAAGGGACACAAGGGAACCCAAGACCAAAGGGCCCTCAAGCAAATGAGAGGGGAAATCAAATCGCTTCGGTGAGGATGTAGATCAAGGCCTTCTCCTTCGATTCTCCAAAGATCAACGACTTTGGTGGGTTGAGGGAGGAGATCTTGCTAATTTGGTGGCTCCAAAATGGGGTCTTTTCTTCACAGCTCGAGCAGCTTGAGGTAGAAGAAGGGGAGGGGTATTTATAGCCCCTCCCAAAATGTAGCCGTTGCTGAGTTGGAGGGGCGGATTATCCGGCCAAAGTTGGGCCGGATTATCCGGCTGGCCGGATTATCCGGCCCCTGGCCGGATTATCCGCCCCCCCTATCTGGGTGACGCCGCGATAAGTCCTTAGCCATTTTTCGGCCACCCCAGAGGGGGCGGATTATCCGGCCACCCCTGGCCGGATAATCCGGCCTGGCAAATCTTCAAACGAAAATCCTGCAAATCTTAGCACACAATTAGTATCACTAATGTTGTTATCTAACACACAAAATCTGAGGGAAACAAAGTTTGCACTTTCAAACATGAAGCACATGGTGGAGGAGACGACCATCTAGCTACTGCTATGGACCCGTAGTCCAAGGTAGACTACTCACACATCACTCTGGAGGCGACCATGGTGATGAAGAAGGCCTTCAACAGGAATTCCCCTCTCTGGCAGGGTGTCGGGAAGAGCTTCTGGACCCTCCCGATCTCGTGTCGACGTCGGCGGCGGCTTGCAGTAGGTTTCATGGAAAATTGATCGGGCCTTTAGGTTTTTCCCATCGAGGGGAATATATAGGCAGAAGAGCAGCATCAGGAGGTGGACCAGGTGGCCTCACCCCTGATGGCGCGGCCAGGGCCTAGGCCGCGCCGCCCTAGGGTGTGGCCGGCCCCTGGCCCCCCTCCGTCTCATCTTCGGACTTTGCGACGCTTCGGGAAAAATAGGAGGTTCGGCCTTTGTTTCGTCAAATTCCGAGAATATTTCCCGTGTAGCTTTTCTGAAACACAAAAACAGCAGAAAATAGGGAACTGGCAATGTGGCGTCTCGTTAGTAGGTTAGTTCCGGAAAATGCATAAAATGCCACGAAGTGTAACAAAACACAAAGCAAATGGTGTATAAACAAGCATGGAGCGTCAAAAATTATAGATACATTTGAGACGTATCAAAGCCAAATGCAAAAAGGACGTTGTTGCTGCAGAGGCGAAAGCTTCCAAAGCGGAGAAGAGTCTTTCCAAATGCAAAAATGAAGATTTTTGTTATGCATTAACTCTTGTGAAACACCATGTTCATTTAATAGTTTGAAACACCAGTTGGTCAATAAACACTTATTTTTTATCTTAAACTTCAACCCCAAGCACCCCTCCCACTCCTTAGGTCTACAAATGGTATTCCATCGAGTAAGTCTATACTTTCTTTTATGGCCATCATTTTGCCAAAAAAACCTTGATCTAAAAAAGTCCAACCACTTCCTAACACTTTTAGGTATTTGAAAGAAGATAACATGTACATTAGTAGGCTAGTTAAAACAAAATTAATGAGAAATAACTGATCCCCATAAGGATGTAGTTTGCCCACCCCAAGTTTTGATAGCTTTCTCTCAAAATGATCTTCTATCGGCTTGCATTCACCATTTTTAATTTACGGTAGTGGATAGGTATTCCCAAATATCTAAACGTGAAAGACAATGTTTCACAACCAAAAAGGTCAATGTATTCATCCTCTACCTCTTTTGCTTTACCAAAACACAAAAAATCACTCTTGTAGAAGTTAATTTTCAATCATGATAGCTGCTCAAAAATACATAAAATCAATTTCATAATGAGCACTTTCTCTAGCTCGTGCCCCATAAATATTATTCTATCATTGGCATATTGCAATATAGATAAACCCCATCAACTTAATGGGGTATTAAACCATTCACTTGACCATCTTATTTCTCTCTCATAATTAAAATAGCAAGCATATTTGCCACTAAATTAAAATGAATAGGTGAGAGTGGATCACCTTGTCTCAGACCTTTCTATTACTGAAAATAATGACCAATTTCATCATTTACTTTTATACCAACACACCTTTGAGTAAGAAATGTTCTATCCATTGGCACCATTTAGGATCAAAACCCTTCATATATATATGTATCTCTTGTTGCAGGAGAGGCCACTTAACTTTATCATAAGCCTTTTCAAAATCCATTTTGAGCAACACATCATCCACTTTTTTCAATGAAGTTCATGGATAGTCCCATGTAGGATTAACACTCCTTCCAGAATATGCCTCCCTGGCATAGAAGTCATTTGATTAGGTCTAATAACTTTATGTGCCACCTTAATAACATGATTAATTCGTACCTTTGTGTAAAATTTTAAAACTTACATCGGATTGTTCTATACTGCTAAATTTGAATGACATTTTATTTCTTAGGAAGCAAAATAATAATCCCACGGTTAAGATGGAAGAGTGGTAATTCTCCTCGCTAGAACTTTTCAAACATATTAATCAAATTTGGCTTAATGATTTCCCAAAATACTTAATAAAACTTGCAGGGAACCCGTCTGGTCCTAGAGATTTATTTTTCCATATGCATAACATCCTCATACACCTCATTTTCTATAAAATCCAATTTGTAAGAATGTTGTTCTCTTCTTCGAATATCTGAGGTAAATCAATTTTTTGGATTCAATCAAATCAAATATGAGTCTTTTGCCAGCACCCCAAATAAACTCTTAGTGAACTCGGCGATATAGTTTTAAATATTTATTTTGCCAAATGATAGCCCATTCGTCTTGCTCTAACTGGAAAATCTTCTTCCTTCTATGATTTCCATTAGAAACTAGGTGAAAACATTATATTGCTTAAATTGTGCATGTGCATCGCATGTCTCATTTAAATTTAGAATTTGGATATACAGATATTACAAATTCAACCCAACATGTAGCTACTTGTTGGGTATCCTTATCATGTTGGCTGTGAGGAGATGGTCTTATGTAGCCTTTCAGGCAACCAAAATAGGTGCAAGAACCCACAACCCATTAGGGTTATGACCGAGGGTCATTTTGGACATTGTTCATGGGAAGGGAGAGGATAAACCTCCCATCCAGTCACATAAGGTGCTAAGACAAAAATTCAGGTTGGTCTCCATTGGAGAAGAAAATCACGAGATAAAGGAAGGAAGGAAGTTGAAAAAAGGAGCTAAAATCAAGCTTCGGGCCTTGCCCACAACGGTGAAGATCCAGATCCCTTACCTTGTCTCTTTTAAGCTCTGGTTCCACCATCTTTGGCGAGATGGCTCCAAGCCCTAGACCTTTATGCCCCAAATATTGTTATTGGCATCAGATCCGTGTGTATCTTGATGTATGAGATCGTCTAGTGCTCTCTAGATAAGAATAAGTTAAATCCCCATTTAATAATAGTGGAAGAAAATTTGGGTGGCTTCAACTCGCTATATTTACTATAAAGTTGAGAGGTTTTCCATGTAAAAAGGATTGGTATCCCCGTGTGTTGATTTGCGACTGTGGTTCTCACTTCTAAAAACTTAAGCATTGTCTCCATGAGCATCTAACCAAGCGCTTAGATAGTTTTCCTTCATGTATATATGTTGCTGCATATTTTTCCTTTCGACTCGAGCAATGGTATGTGAGTTAGTACACAGTGGTGATAAGTTTACATTGATTCAACTATGTATTTTCAGTTCGTGTTTAAGTGTGCCGATCTCCAATTAAAGGGTTGATCGGTCCGCCCAGTTTTCCCAACACTACTAGTGATCCTACATGTGTAATGATTTGGACTACAATCATGTAATTTGCAAGTTCAAATATTGATGGGAACTAACGATTCAAAAATTGACTAAAGTATGTAAAAATATAAATTTCTAGCATTTTGAAATTGAGCATATTTGTAAACACGCAAAAGATATCTCCTTCCCGAATCCAATATAAGTACCAATTTATTAATTCACTTTCCCACCACCTAACAGTCTCGTGCACGTATATGAGCTCCATAAATTACATAGTTTTTTATGTTATACCAAATATGGTCACAACTGTATCTCCGTTACATTTTGCAACACATATATATTCACTTAGATATCGAAATCGTATACCACCCCACCTTCACCCCCTTATTTAAGTATAGTACTTCAAGAAAATCTACAAAGCAATAAAACAATGGCAAGAGATAAAATTAATAACATCAAGAAACAGGTGCAAAAAATGTGGACACCTTTCAAATCGTCTAAAGGGAAATAACAAATCATTCATAATTAAACTGCTCCTTCATGGGATTACTACCAAAGTAATGCTAAAGCTCCAAGGCTTACAAATATTGTCACACCCCACATTTTCGAATAAGAATTAGTCAAAAATAAGTGGCATGAAATTGAGAACCAACAAAAACTTTTTTTAGATGCTGGAACTTTGTTAATCACCAACATCTAGTGCCAATAGGTTCATTACAAACTTTGGGTACACATCAAACTATGCATTACATAATTTATTCTTGTGGCCTTCCTTTGCTAAAGAATGTGCCACTTCACACATGATTGACTAAAGCATCCTCATAATTGCCAAGGCGCATCTTGATCTTTTGACCATGGGGCCATGGATTGTGCGATCCAAATCCTTGATCTTTAACTTACCTGAGCTATAGCACAACCCATGTCTATGGATATCTTCATCATACCCATTTCCTTGGCAAGTTGGAAAGCTCAATGATAGGCAAGTAACCCAATTCTGTCTAAAAGGGTAGCTTTCGCTACAACATCGCCTTGGTGATTTCTATTAATCACACCCGCACCACAATGACCTTCACCTTCAGAAATGCATTGTCCAAGTTGACCTTGTCCAACCTATGTAGGGTGGGAGCTAGCTCTCCACTTTCTGTGATACTCTTGTCTCATAGTGTTGGGTTTCATAGCCCGCCATTCTTCTAGGAGAGCCAAAATTCGTCGAGTCATTTTGTCCGGGTCTTTGATCATGGGTTCATCACATGTGTCATTGTATGGAAGCCACATGTGATATATGGATATCATGGTTACCCCTAAGGCCTTTTAGTTCATCTCAGAGATCCAGGCCTGCAGTCCTTGATGCGGGCAGGATGACCACCCAGTTGGGAACCCCAAGAGGAAGGTATGATGAGCACAGTAGCAAGTTTTCCCTTAGTAAGAAACTGAGGTTTGTCGATCTAGTAGGAAAAAGCCAAACTTAAGAAGCTGATGCTTGCTAGCTTCGTGACACTCCAGCAAGGGCGCCATTTACAACACTTGTTGGTGCGTCTTCAACTAGTAGCAACGCGGAACCTACACACAACACAACCAAGTACTTTGCTCCCAACTTACGATGAGGTTGTCAATCTCACCGGTTTGTTGTAAACAAAGGTATGAGCGTATCGAGTGGAAAACAATAGTAGTAGTATGCAAGAAAGTAAACAGTGCGAGTAATAGTAAACGGTGTAACAATGTAAAGGAAATTGGACCAGGGTCCACAGTTCACTAGTGATGTCTCTCCATAAAATAAATAACAACATGCTGGGTAAACAAATTACAGTTGGGCAATTGATAGAATAAAGATAACGTGCATATGTCACGAGGATCACTATGAGATTTACGCTGGGCATTACAACAAAATACATAGACCGCCATCCAACTGCATCTATGATTAATAATCCACTCGCAGGGATATCGTCCGAACACCCCACGAGTATTAAGTTGCGAACAACAGATAACTGCATTAAGCAAAGTGTGTAATGTAAACAAAACGAATGTCCTTGGACACAAGAATGTTGTTTTCTCCCTAGTGGCAACATCACATCTACAACCTTACAGGTTTCTGTCACTCCCCCAGATTAAATAGAGGCATGAACCCAACTATCGAGCATAAATACCCCCTCTTGGAGTCACTAGTATCTACTTGGCCAAGATAGCTACTAACAACAGAGAGCATGCAAGATCATAAACAACATAGAAATAACATAAGATAATATTCAGCACATTAACTTAACATAACACCAATATTCATCGGATCCCAACAAACACAACATGTAGAATTACATAAAGGTGATCTCGATCATGTAAGGCAGCTCACGAGATCTAAACATGAAGCACATGGTGGAGAAGACAACCATCTAGCTACTGCCATGGACCCATAGTCCAAGGTAGACTACTCACTCATCGCGCCGGAGGCAAGCATGGTGATGAAGAAGACCTCCGGTGGCGATTCCCCTCTCCGGCAGGGTGCCGGGAAGAGCTTCTGGACCCTCTCGATCTCGGGTCGATGACGGCGGTGGATCGCGATGTGTTTCTAAAAAATTGATCGAGGGTTTAGGTTTTTCCTGTCGGGGGGTCTTTATAGGCGAAGGGGCGGCGCCAGAGGTGGGCC
This sequence comes from Dactylis glomerata, assembly GCA_007115705.1. NCBI lineage: Eukaryota > Viridiplantae > Streptophyta > Magnoliopsida > Poales > Poaceae > Dactylis > Dactylis glomerata. The sequence continues at coordinate 716,594 of QXEO01000606.1, read as the reverse complement.
AGGGTGGCCTCACCACCAGGGGGCGTGGGCCAGGGGCAGGCCGCGCTGCCCTGTGGTGTGGCCGCCCTGTGGCCCCCCCTCCGTCTCCTCTTCGGACTTCTGGAAGCTTCGTTAAATATCTGGATGTTTGGCTTTTGTTTCGTCCAATTCGAGAATATTTCATGTGTAACTTTTCTGAAACACAAAAATAGCAGAAAACAGGGAACTGGCACTGTGGCATCTTGTTAATAGGTTAGTCCCAGAATATGCATAAAAGTGCCACGAAGTGTAACAAAACACTAAGCAAATAGTGTAAGAACAAGCATGGAGCATCAAAAATTATAGATACGTTTGAGACGTATCACCATCCCAAGCTTAACTCCTGGTCGTCCTCGAGTAGGTAAGTGATAACAAAAGAATAATTTTTGAGGTGACATGCACCAACACAATCTTGATCATCTATGTAAAGCATTGAGTGCTAGGATCAAAATAACTTAAAACATGGGCATGAAAGACATAATCTTAATAGAAGAAACTTAGCAAACAAGTTATAACATGAAAAAGAACACAAACAAAAGATCATAAAAATGAAACAATGAAAGTCAAACATGTGTTCAAATCATATGGAATAACATAGCAAATGGTTTTCTGCTTGTCCTTTATGAGAGAGCAAAACATAAATGCATAGGACACCTTCAAGTTTAAGAGGGCGACTAGATACAAATAATTTAAGAACAAGTGAAACCAAAATCATGAGTCAATCAATGATAAACTTTGGGACTATGCACATTAAACTCAGAATGACAACTATGCTCTCTTAGACGGTGCATAAAGGTAGAAGGTGCTGACTCAACATAAAAGTAAAAGAAAGGCCCTTCGCAGAGGGAAGCAGTGATTGCAAGTTTTATAAACCTTCAAAAGTTATGGTACTTACTAGCTTTGAGCTCTCATTGCCCCCATCATAGGCATCTTGAATGGTTAAAGTTAACGCGAGTACAATTATGAAGCATATGCTTGAGAAATCATAAGTTGAAAACCTCGTGTCTCGTGAAGTATGAATACCCAAACCTCATGCTACTCGACTTATAGTCCCAAGCAAGCTCTTGTCATTGTAAGTATACATGTATCATCGAGAACCGCCAACGGGGTACCTTCGTGCCCGATGACATGGAACAAGCCCACATCAAAATGATAGGACAAACAGACAATGAACACCTCGGCATCTCTTTTATTTACCATTGGTATAGCTTTTTATTTTGAGATGCGTCGTCGAATGTTCATTATGGGCATGCTGTAAATTTCTACCATGAATTATGCATGGCTTAGATTAGCGGCCCATATGTTTCTATAACACGTATACAAACTCCATGATCCCACAAGATTCCCAATTTATTTCACATCGCGAGTATCCATAAACAAAAGATCACGATATCAACTCAAATAAGAAGTGCAATGTTGAAAGCTTACCCCATGACGGTATGGTTTGGCTAATTTCCAACTTACAACTTGCAAGCATAACAACTCAACATAAGAGAGACACAATGTCAAATTTTTTAGAACGAGAAAAATAAAGTGTGCCATCAGGTTCGTGAGAGCTTTACTGACCAATTTTCGCATAACACCAAAAGGAGTTTAATTTGAAGGATAGGTAAAAGCAAGTCAACTGTACTTTGGAATAGCAAATTGCTAATAGGTATGTATGGTGGACACATTGGAATAACTTGGTTTTTGGGAGTTGGATGCACGAGTAGAGCTCATACTCAGTACAAAACGAGGGCTAGCAAAAGACTGGGAGCGACCAACTAAGAGAGCAATAACGGCCATAATCATGCATAGCGACAAAACATCATTAAGAGAAGCATAAGATGGCATCAAAAGTCAAAACTAAATGATCATAGAGGCTTATGGCAACTTTGTATGAGTCAAACATGTTGTAAGCATGCGCCAAGTCAACCCAAATAAAGCATCAAGGAGAAAACCAAATTAATGCTTCCAAATAATAAAAACAACGCATGATTTTTTCAAAGGCTCATTAAGCAATCTCAGTCATTTGAGACAAGTCATGCTATAGCAAAACCACTAAGCATACTATCAAAATGACATCAAGCAAGACATGCAAAAGTCTAAGCCGCAGTCTAAACAAGCTCCTTTTTTACCACTTTTTGCATAATTTTTTCTCTTTTCCAACACCATTCGAACCTTTTTGAAGCAACTCTTTTGATGAAAACCAACATGGACCAGAGGTCAAAATACACCTTGATATAAATATATAACAAGATCTGAACAAAAATCAAGGTGAAAAATGAAAGCTAAACGCAATTCTAGAAAAAGAGAACACTCGTTGAACGATAAGAGTGAAAAATGGAGTGTTCTTGGCAAATGAAAAGCAAGGCAACTTCTCCAAAAGAAATTTGTTGGGGTCCAACCATTTATTGTAGCAAAAAAAACTAAACAAAACTAAAAACTAAAGACAAGACGCTCCAAGAAAAATGCATAGTGCATGAAGCAATAAAAATATAGTGTGTTGAAAGGTGACCTGATTTTTGCCGATGAAGAAGGGGTGCCTCGGGGGCATCCCCAAGCTTTGACGCTTGTACCTCTTGGATATTTCTTGGGGTGCGTGGGCATCCCCAAGCTTGAGCTTTTGTCCATTCTTCAACTCATCTCATCATTCTCCAATCCCTACACTTGAAAACTTCCTTCATACAAAACTAAACACAATTCTATTAGCAACATTAGTGTAAGTATAATAATGAATCAACCCCTTTTTGCTTCAGATTTCAACTCAAAACCACCACATATAAAGCATATACTACTGTAGCAACTTCCCCAAAAGTTCCGTGATCAAAAGAACTCAAAAAGAAAGCGATCGAGAGGCAAACACAAATAGTGGCAGAAATCTGTCAAAATAGAACAGCTGACAAAGGTCGATTTTTCGAGGGTTTTCTGTTGCTGAAATCAAAAAGTGTATAACTAATGAAAGTTTTGATATAACCTGGGGCATATGCACAAGAAATCTCAGGTCAAAAAGATATTCTGAGAATTGTTACTAATTTTTACGGTGCAGCACCGAAATCTGTTTCAGGACAGCAACATCACCAAATCTTACCTCACTCAAATTAGAGGTTTCTCTTGGCACAACAACGAAATAAAAATGATAAGGAGCGGTTATTACAGTAGTAATAACTTCCAAGACTCAAATAAAAGAAAAGGAACTGAAATTAAAACAATGGGTTATCTCCCAAGAGTGCTTTTTTTAACGCCTTTGAGCTAGGCGCAGAAAGTGCAAATCAAGTAATATCAAGTGATGAAGCATCAAGTTCATAATTTGCTCTAAGAATAGAGTCAAAAAGTAATTTCTTCCTCTTTCTAGGGAAGTGTTCCATACCTTTCTTGAGTGGGAATTGATATTTGATGGTGCCTTCCCTCATATCAATGATGGCACCTACAGTTCGAAGAAAGGGTCTTCCCAAAATAATAGGACATGAAGCATTGCATTCAACATCCATAACAAGAAAATCAATGGGAACAAGGTTATTGTTAACCATAATAAGAACATCATTAATCCTTCCCAAAGGTTTATTCTTAGCAACATCAGCAATAGGAACATCATAATAACACTTTTCAAGCGGTGGTAAATCAAGCATGTCATAAATCTTTCTAGGCATAATAGAAATACTAGCACCTAGATCACATAAAGTATGGCAATCAAAACCATTAACATGCATATCAATGATGGGTTCCCAACCATCTTCTAACTTCTTGGGAATAGAATTTTTTTGCTTCAACTTTCCATCCCTAATTTTCATGAGAGCATTGGTAATATGCTTAGTAAAAGCAACATTTATAGGACTAGCATTAGGACTCAAAGCAAGCTTTTGCAAGAACAAAATAACTTTAGATATATTGCAGCCATCAACATCAAAATCATTAAAGGAAATAGAGCTATCATCTCCTACACTCCGAAAAATTTCAGCACTCTTTTGAGAAAAAGTTTTTGCTGTTTTGGGCTTTTTAACACAAGGAGTAGGAGTTTTCTCTACACCAATCAAAGTAAGAGGATTGCTAGCATTTGGAACAACATAATTAGAGGTAGTAATGGTACATACCTTCATCTTTCTAGCCATATCATCTTCTCTTTCCCACCTGGCATGCAATTCTGCTAACATCCTAACATTTTCATCAATTCTAACTTGGATAGCATTAGCAGTGGCAAAGGTATTGTTCTCCTTCACATCATTAGGTAACACTTTTAATTTCAGAAGTTCAACATCATGAGCAAGGCTATCAACTTCAGAAGCAAGAATATCAATTTTGCCTAACTTTTCCTCAACAGACTTATTAAAAGCAGTTTGCTTACCAGTGAAGTCCTTGAGCATGACTTAAAGCTCAGAGGGTGCCCCCTAGTGTTGTTGGAGGAATTACCATAAGAGTTCCCATAACTATTACCATTGGTAGAAGGATACGGCCTATAATTGTTACTAGCAAAATTGTTCCTATAAGCATTGTTGTTAAAATTATTATTTCTAATGAAGTTTACATCAACATGCTCTTCTTGAGCAACCAAAGAGGCCAAAGGAACATTATTAGGATCTACATGAGTCCTATCATTAGAAAGCGTAAGCATAATAGCATCAATTTTATCACTCAAGGAAGAGGTTTCCTCAACAGAATTTACCTTCTTACCCTGTGGAGCTCTCTCGGTGTGCCATTCAGAATAATTTACCATCATGTTGTCAAGGAGCTTTGTTGCGGCGCCCAAGGTAAGGGACATAAAAGTGCCTCCAACAGCTGAATCCAATAGGTTTCTTGAAGAAAAATTCTGTCCTGCATAAAAAGTTTGGACAATCATCCAAGTAGTCAGTCCATGAGTAGGGCAATTCTTTATCATAAATTTCATTCTTTCCCAAGATTGAGCAACATGTTCATTATCGAACTGTCTAAACTTCATGATATCACTACACAAAGCTATAATCTTAGCAGGAGGATAGTATCTTCCAATAAAAGCATCCTTACACTTAGCCCAAGAATCAATACTATTTCTAGGCAAAGATAGCAACCAATCCTTAGCTTTTCCTCTCAAAGAAAAAGGAAACAACTTAAGCTTCATAATATCACCTTCTACATCCTTATATTTCTGCATCTCACATAGCTCAACAAAATTGTTGAGATGAGCTGCAGCATCATCAGTACTAGCACCAGAAAATTGCTCTTTCATAACAAGGTTCAATAAAGCAGGTTTAATCTCATAAAAATTTGCAGCAGGAGCAGGTGGCGCAATAGGAGTGCAAATAAAATCACTATTATTAGTGCTAGTAAAATCACACAACTTGGTGTTCTCATGAGTACCCATTCTAGCAAAACAAAAAGTAGACAAGTAAAAACAACTATAAAGGAATCTAATTTTTGTGTGTTTTTGATAAAAACGATGCAAGTAAAAATAAAGTAAAGCAAAACTAAAACAAAGTAAAGGATGTGCGTGCGAAACTCCCCTTGCAGAAGTCTTCTTTTTCCCCGGCAACAGTGCCAGAAAATTAGCTTGATGCGGGCAGGATGACCACCCAGTTGGGAACCCCAAGAGGAAGGTATGATGAGCACAGTAGCAAGTTTTCCCTCAGTAAGAAACCGAGGTTTGTCGATCCAGTAGGAAAAAGCCAAACTTAAGAAGGTGATGCTTGCTAGCTTCGTGACACTCCAGCAAGGGCGCCGTTTACGACACTTGTTGGTGCGTCTTCAACTAGTAGTAATGCGGAACCTGCACACAACACAACCAAGTACTTTGCTCCGAACTTACGATGAGGTTGTCAATCTCACCGGTTTGCTGTAAACAAAGGCATGAGCGTATCGAGTGGAAAACAATAGTAGTAGTATGCGAGAAAGTAAACAGTGTGAGTAATAGTAAATGGTGTAACAATGTAAAGGAAATTGGACCAGGGTCCACAGTTCACTAGTGGTGTCTCTCCATAAAATAAATAACAACATGCTGGGTAAACAAATTACAGTTGGGCAATTGATAGAATAAAGATAACGTGCATATGTCACGAGGATCACTATGAGATTTACTCTGGGCATTACAACAAAATACATAGACCGCCATCCAACTGCATCTATGACTAATAATCCACTCGCGGGGATATCGTCCAAACACCCCACGAGTATTAAGTTGTGAACAACAGATAACTGCATTAAGCAAAGTGTATAATGTAAACAAAACGAATGTCCTTGGACACAAGAATATTGTTTTCTCCCTAGTGGCAACAGCACATCTACAACCTTAGAGGTTTCTGTCACTCCCCCAGATTAAATAGAGGCATGAACCCAACTATCGAGCATAAATACCCCCTCTTGGAGTCACTAGTATCTACTTGGCCAAGATAGCTACTAACAATGGAGGGCATGCAAGATCATAAACAACATAGAGATAACATAAGATAATATTCAGCACATCAACTTAACATAACACCAATATTCATCGGATCCCAACAAACACAACATGTAGAATTACATAAAGGTGATCTCGATCATGTAAGGCAGCTCACGAGATCTAAACATGAAGCACATGGTGGAGAAGACAACCATCTAGCTACTGCTATGGACCCATAGTCCAAGGTAGACTACTCACTCATCGCGCCGGAGGCAAGCATGGCGATGAAGAAGACCTCTGGTGGCGATTCCCCTCTCCTGCAGAGTGCCGAGAAGAGCTTCTGGACCCTCCCGATCTCGGGTCGATGACGGCGGTGGATCGCGATGTGTTTCTAGAAAATTGATCGGGGGTTTAGGTTTTTCCCGTCGGGGGGTCTTTATAGACGAAGGGGCGGCGCCAGAGGTGGGCCAGGGTGGCTTCACCACCAGGGGGCACGGGCCAGGGGCAGGCCGTGCCACCCTGTGGCCCCCCTCCGTCTCCTCTTTGGACTTCTGGAAGCTTTGTTAAATATCTGGATGTTCGGCTTTTGTTTCGTCTAATTCCGAGAATATTTCCTGTGTAACTTTTCTGAAACACAAAAACAGCAGAAAACAGGGAACTGGTACTGTGGCATCTTGTTAATATGTTAGTCCCGGAAAATGCATAAAAGTGCCACGAAGTGTAACAAAACACTAAGCAAATGGTGTAAGAACAAGTATGGAGCATCAAAAATTATAGATACGTTTGAGACGTATCAGTCCTCCACGAGAAAGACAACCTCCTGCTTGTACAATTAAAGATAACACCCCAAAATCAGGTTACAGGTCCGAATCGAATGTGGGCAATCCCAAAACCTTTGACAGAGTGTATCCTCCCTATTATAGACAATGCAATGCACCCATCTTTTATCTTCCTCTCTTAGTTCTTCACCAACTGCAAGCCCATGCTTGGTCAGCCTCCAACAATGCAATTTAACCTTGCTTGGTACATAGGCGGCCCAAAGAGAGAGCCATCCCCGATGCTTAATGCAATTCAATGATGAACATGCCCTCCTCGCAGCCATCTTCTTTAGATGTTGTTTGAGGTGGTACGCCAATCGCACACTAAACGTACCTATTTTTGGTGTAATTCCAAGCAACATAGTCTTCAATTCCAGCTCGACGTGCTAGTATTTTCAAAATGTCATCGACATCCACCTCAAAAAACTTATCATTTAGCATGTTGATATCCCATCTGTCACCTTCAGGCATTAGGAGCTCCTTAACCTTCTCCACTTCCGTGTCTGGTTCATGTCCCATGGGCCTCTGAATGGATGATGGCGGGATTCAGTCCCGATTGGCATTATAAATCCTACTCTTGTTTTAACTATGGTAGTGATGAATTTGTGACTGCCTGAGAATGCTTTCCATAAATTGTGTTTCCTTTAATATTGTTTGCAAGGTTTTTGATTACTTTAGGTCTTACTTGTTTTCTTATTGATCTGTTGCATAAATATTCAACCACTCTCAACATTTTTACTTTGAATAAAAGATAACTTGCATTATAAACAAGCAAAGGTAACAAAAGGAATCAAAACCATAGCCATCAAGATCTCTATGGATTGAATACTCTTCTATTTGAAACTAGCTACTTCCACATGTACACATGTAGACATCATGTTGATGTTTATGATGTGGTGCAAATTTCAAAATTTTCTTATATGTTGCTTGTTTACGATTTTTTTCTTCTAAATTTGATGTGTTGAGAAGGCATGTCTTTTACCAACGGGTAACCATTTACCCTATAAGGTAACATGTATGGGAACAAGTTGTACCAGTTAATGGTATGGGTACATGTGACAGGTAAGATCAAAGATGACGAGTACATGTATGGGGTAACTCCACCCGTACCCATAACCTGCGGGTGCCATCCCTAAGTGTAAGTGGGAGACTGAAAGAAACATGGCCTAGAGACAATAATAAAGATTTCATTATTTATTTCATGTTCATTTCTAATATTTATTTATGTATGATATAACTACTATGTGCCTTGGATCTATGTATCTTGTATACGAGATTCAAAGGAAACTCATAAGCACATTTAGATAAACAACAAGTGCTCCTAGTAGTAAAGTACTAGCTCATGTATTGTTTGATGGTCATGTTTTCCTAATCATGAGAATTATTATTTTAACAAGGATGCTGAAAATAATGGGGGTAGATCTGTTTGATGAAATAATTGTACTGAACCACAAACCAAGTTACTAATACGCTACGAGACAGATTCACCACAATTGGTAGCATTATGTTAAAGTGTGTTGTTATTTTAGAATTCTTAGACCATGAGAAATATTATGCACTCTCATTCCGAAAGATATGGGTTGGCTTACATGAGATGATACATTGTAAAAGGGTAATAAGAAAGGTGATCATTACACATGTTGGAAAGAGTGTCTGTGGACGTGATAGTTCAAGATTAGGATTTTCTCCTCCCGGCGATGGAGAGATATGTCTAGGCCCTCTCGATATTTTGAAGTCACCTAATCATATCTGTGCAGACGTTGTATGATGTAGATCACACATGACATCAACAATATAAAAGAAACAAGAAAAGAAGATTGATAACTGGATCACAAGATTGGGGTTAACTTGTATTGTGATCAACGGTTGATTCACAAGAATACATAGTGTCTCACTTCGGGTTATCAACATATCATGAAGCAAAGAGATACAACATAAGTGATAACACATAAGGTTCATTCATGATATATTGTAGTATGCAAAGGAGCCACCAAGATAGTGCAATCCCTCTATTGGTTATTGATCTGAAGGTGTTTGTGATCATGTCTTCGCGTCGTTGAACCTACACGGGTGATACGCTTAAAGTTATACAATATGTTGTGAGATTTATATGCAATTGTTATATATGGTATGTTGTCGAGAGTATGTTTGGATTAGTTCTGGCAACATCAAAATAGTCTCGGTGGAGTAAAAAGAGGGTGTCATCAAAAATAGTTTTGGAGGTGCACTAGAATAAATCTGACACTAAATATGAGATGAGCAATGATACTGGATGCATTCCGATATATTTGGAAATTTCTAGAGTGATCAAAAGAGTTTCAGAGATTTTATGGAATAATTTTAGGAAATTAATATAAGAGAGAAGTGACTTTGGGGCTCATAATTTTTCAAGGAGAAGTGGAGCCAAGATGGATGAGCCCCTGATACGTCTCCAATGTATCTATAATTTTTGATGCTCCATGCTTGTTTTTACACCATTTGCCTACTGTTTCGTTATACTTCGTGGCACTTTTATGCATTTTCCGGAACTAACCTACTAACAAGTCGCCACAGTGCCAGTTCCCTGTTTTCTGCAGTTTTTGTGTTTCAGAAGTGCTACACAGGAAATATTCTCGGAATTCGACGAAACAAGTTCCTAAAGTCTTATTTTTCCCGGAAGCTTCCAGTGATCCGAAGAGGAGACGGAGAGGGGCCACAGGCCACCCTCACACAAGGGCGGCGCGGCCCAGCCCCTGGCCGCGCCCCCTATGTGTGAGGATGTCTGGGTCCACCTCTGACGATGCCCCTTCGCCTATAAAGACCCCCCGACGGAAAAAACCTAAGTACCTGATCAATTTTCCAGAAACACATCGTGATCCGCCACCGTCGTCGACCCGAGATCGGGAGGGTCCAGAAGCTCTTCCCGGCACCCTGCCGGAGAGGGAAATCGCCACCGGAGGTCTTCTTCATCGCCATGCTTGCCTCCGGAGCGATGAGTGAGTAGTCTACCTTGGACTATGGGTCCATAGCAGTAACTAGATGGTTGTCTCCTCCACCATGTGCTTCATGTTTAGATCTCATGAGCTGCCCTACATGATTGAGATCACCGTTATGTAATTCTACATGTTTGGTTTGTTGGCATCCGATGAATATTGGTGTTATGATTGAGTTGCTATACTGAAATATATCTTATGTTATCTCTATGTTGTTTATGATCTTGCATGCTCTCCGTTGTTAGTAGCTATCTTGGCCGAGTAGTTGCTAGTGACTCCAAGAGGGGGTATTTATGCTCGATAGTGGGTTCATGCCTCTATTTAACCTGGGGGAGTGACAGAAACCTCTAAGGTTGTAGATGTGTTGTTGCTACTAGGGAGAAAACAACATTCATATGCTCAAGGGCATATGCTTTGTTTACATTACACACTTTGCTTAATGCAATTATCTGTTGTTCGCAACTTAATACTCATGGGGTGTTCGGATGATATCCCCGGGAGTGGATTATTAGTCATAGATGCAGTTGGATGGCGGTCTATGTATTTTGTTGTAATGCCCAGAGTAAATCCCATAGTGATCTTCTTGACATATCACGTTTATCTTTATTCTATCAATTGCCCAACTGTAATTTGTTTACCCAGCATGTGTTATTTTATCTATGAAGAGACACCACTAGTGAACTATGGACACCGGTCCTATTTCCATCATATTGCTATCACCTATTTACTTTACTCGCACTGTTTACTTTACTCGCATACTTTCACTGCTTTCCACTCGATAAGCTCATACCCTTTGTTTCAAGCAAACCGGTGAGATTGACAACCTCATCGCAAGTTGGGAACAAAGTATTTGGTTATGTTGTGTGCAGGTTCCACGTTGCTGCTAGCAAAGCAAAGCTTGGATGAGGAACCATATATAAATTGCCTGAAGCTATCGCGAAGCTTGCAAGCATCACCTTCAGTCGTTTGTCTCTCCTCTCCTAAACGATAAACCTTGGTTTCTTAACTGAGGGAAAATCTTGCTGCTATATTCATCAAACCTTCCTCTTGGGGTTCTCAACGGGCTGGTCATCAACCACGCATCAAGCTATTTTCTGGCGCCGTTGCCGGGGAGGAAGTAGAAGACTTCTTCGAGGGGAGTTTTTCGCACGCACATCCTTTACTTTGTTATTGTTTTGCTTTACTCTATTTTTTACCTGCATCGTTTTTTATCAAAAACCCAAAAAATTAGAATCCTTGGTAGTTGTTATTTCTTTACTTTAGTTTATCATGTTGTTCCCTAAGTATGTTTTGGAGGACCTCTCAGTAGGTAGTGGTTCAATTATTGGGAAAGATAACATTGAGGAGTACTTTAATCACATTAGTATGCTAATAGATTTGTGTTTAGTTTTGTATGAAGGAAGTTTTCAAGTGTAGGGATTGGAGAATGATGAGATGAGTTGAAGAATGGACAAAAGCTCAAGCTTGGGGATGCCCATGCATCACCCCAAGAAATATCCAAGAAGTACAAGCATCAAAGCTTGGGGATGCCCCCGAGGCACCCCTTCTTCATCGGCAAAAATCAGGTCACCTTTCAAGACACTATATTTTTATTGCTTCATGCACTATGTGTTTTTCTTAGAGCATCAGTTGTTTTAGTTTTCATTATTAGTTTAGTTTTGTTTGCTACAATAAATGGTTGGACCCCAACAAATTTCTTTTGGAGAAGTTGCCTTGCTTTTCATTTGCCAAGAACGCTCTAGTTTTCACTCTTTTCAAAAACCGAGTGTTCTTCTTTTTCTGCTACTGCTTTTGGTTTTCATTTTTGTCTTGATTTGCATTCAGACCTTGTCATATCTTTTTATCAAGGTGTATTTTTGCCTCTGATCTTTATTGGTTTTCATCAAAAGGGGTGTCTTAAAAATTTTCAAATGGTGTTGGAAAAGAGAAAAAGCTTTATGCAAGAAAGTGGTACAAGAAGGAGCTTGTGTAGACTTCGGCTTAGGCTTTTTCATGTCATGCTTGATGTCTTTTTGATAGTATGCTTAGTGGTTTTGCTGTAGCATGACTTGTCTCAATTAACTGAGATTGCTTAATGAGCCTTTGAAAAAAAATCATGCGTTGTTTTAATTATTTGGAAGCATTATTTTGGTTTTCTCCTTGATGCTTTATTTGGGTTGACTTGGCGCATGCTCACACATGTTAGACTCATACAAAGTCACGAATAGCCTCTATGATCATTTAGTTTTTGACTTTTCATGCCATCTTATGCTTCTTTTAATGTCGCTTTGTCGCTTTGCATGATTATGGCCATTATTGCTCTCTTAGTTGGTCGCTCCCAGTCTTTTGCTAGCCCTCGCCTTGTACTGAGTATGAGCTCTACTCGTGCATCCAACTCCTAAAAACCAAGTTTTCCAAAGTGTCCACCATACATACCTACTAGCAATTTGCTATTCCAAGTAAATTTGACTTGCTTTTATTTTCTCTTCAAATTAAACTCTTACCAGTGTTATGCAAAAATTGGTCAGTAAAGCTCTCACGAACCGGAAGGCACACTTTACTTTTTCCTTGTTCTTAAAAATTTGACATTGTGGTCTCTTATGTTGAGTTGTTATGCTTGCAAGTTGTAAGTTGGATACTAGCCCAACCATGCTGTCATGGGGCAAGCTTTCAACATTGCACTTCTTATTTGAGTTGATATCGTGATCTTTTGTTTATGGATGCCCGCGGTGTGAAATGAATTGGGAATCTTGCGGGGATCATGGAGTTTGTATATGTGTTAGGGAAATGCCTGGGCCGCCAATCTAAGCCATGCATAATTCATGGTGGAAATTTGCAGCATACCCATAGTGGACATTCGATGACGCATCTCAAAATAAAAAGCTATACAAATGGTAAATAAAAGAGATGTCGAGGTGTTCATTGTCTGCTTGTCCTGTCATTTTGATGTGGGCTTGTTCCATGTCATCGGGCACGGAGGTACCCCGTTGGCGGTTCTCGATGATACATATATACTTACAATGACAAGAGCCTTGCTTGGGACTCTAAGTTGAGTAGCATGAGGTTTGGGTACTCGTATTCATGGGACACGAGGTTTTCAACTTATGATTTGTCAAGCATATGCATCATAATTGTTCTCGCATTAACTCTAACCATTCAAGATGCTTATGATGGGGGCAATGAGAGCTCAAAGCCGGTAAGTAACATAATTTTTGAAGGTTATAAAACTTGCAATCACTGCTTCCCTCCGCGAAGGGCCTTTCTTCTACTTTTATGTTGAGTCACCACCTTCTATCTTTATGCACCATTAAGAGAGCATAGTTGCCATTCTTAGTATAATGTGCATTGTCCCAAAGTTTTCATTGATTGATTCATATTGTTGGTTTCACTTGTTCTTAAATTATTTGTATCTAGTCGCCCTCTTAAACTTGAAGGTGTCCTATGCATTTATGTTTTGCTCTCCATGAAGGACAAGCTGAAAACCATTTGTATGTTTTTCCTTATGATTTGAACACACGTTTGACTTTCATTGTTTCATTTTCATGATCTTTTGTTTGTGTTCATTTACATGTTATAACATGGTTGCTAAGTTTCTTATTGTCAAGATTATATCTTTCATGCCCATGTTTTAAGTTCTTATGATCCCAGCTCACAAATGCTTACATATATGATCAAGATTGTGTAGGTGCTTGTCACCTCAAAAATTAGTCTTTTGTTATCACTTACCTACTCGAGGACGAGCAGGAGTTAAGCTTGGGGATGCTTGATACGTCTCCAACGTATCTATAATTTTTGATGCTCCATGCTTGTTTTTACACCATTTGCCTACTGTTTCGTTACACTTCGTGGCACTTTTATGCATTTTCCGGAACTAACCTACTAACAAGTCGCCACAGTGCCAGTTCCCTGTTTTCTGCTATTTTTGTGTTTCAGAAGTGCTACATAGGAAATATTCTCGGAATTGGACGAAACAAGTTTCTGAAGTCTTATTTTTCTCGGAAGCTTCCAGTGATCCGAAGAGGAGACAGAGAGGGGCCACAGGCCACCCTCACACAAGGGCAGCGCGGCCCAGCCCCTGGCCGCGCCCCCTATGTGTGAGGATGCCTGGGTCCACCTCTGACGATGCCCCTTCGCCTATAAAGACCCCCCGACGGAAAAAACCTAAGTACCCGATCAATTTTCCAGAAACACATCGCGATCCACCGCCGTCGTCGACCCGAGATCGGGAGGGTCCAGAAGCTCTTCCCGCACCCTGCCGGAGAGGGGAATCGCCACCAGAGGTCATCTTCATCGCCATGCTTGCCTCCGGAGCGATGAGTGAGTAGTCTACCTTGGACTATGGGTCCATAGCAGTAGCTAGATGGTTGTCTCCTCCACCATGTGCTTCATGTTTAGATCTCATGAGCTGCCCTACATGATTGAGATCACCGTTATGTAATTCTACATGTTTGGTTTGTTGGGATCCGATGAATATTGGTGTTATGATTGAGTTGCTATACTGAAATATATCTTATGTTATCTCTATGTTGTTTATGATCTTGCATGCTCTCCGTTGTTGGTAGCTATCTTGGCCGAGTAGTTGCTAGTGACTCTAAGAGGGGGTATTTATGCTCGATAGTGGGTTCATGCCTCTATTTAACCTGGGGGAGTGACAGAAACCTCTAAGGTTGTAGATGTGCTGTTGCTACTAGGGAGAAAACAACATTCATATGCTCAAGGGCATATGCTTTGTTTACATTACACACTTTGCTTAATGCAATTATTTGTTGTTCGCAACTTAATACTCATGGGGTGTTCGGATGATATCCCCGGGAGTGGATTATTAGTCATAGATGTAGTTGGATGGCAGTCTATGTATTTTGTTGTAATGCCCAGAGTAAATCGCATAGTGATCTTCTTGACATATCACGTTTATCTTTATTCTATCAATTGCCCAACTGTAATTTGTTTACCCAGCATGTGTTATTTTATCTATGGAGAGACACCACTAGTGAACTGTGGACCCCGGTCCTATTTCCATCATATTGCTATCACCTGTTTACTTTACTCGTACTGTTTACTTTACTCGCATACTTTCACTGCTTTCCACTCGATACGCTCATACCCTTTGTTTCAAGCAAACCGGTGAGATTGACAACCTCATCGCAAGTTGGGAACAAAGTATTTGGTTGTGTTGTGTGCATGTTCCACGTTGCTGCTAGCAAAGCAAAGCTTGGACGAGGCGCCATATATAAATTGTCCGAAGCTGTCGCGAAGCTTGCAAGCATCACCTTTAGTCGTTTGTCTCTCCTCTCCTGAACGATAAACCTTGGTTTCTTAACTGAGGGAAAATCTTGTTGCTATATTCATCACACCTTCCTCTTGAGGTTCCCAACGGGCTGGTCATCAACCACGCATCAACCCCTTAGGGGCCCATCAGGTGGGCGGCCAGGCCTCCCCCCATGCGCACAAGACCCCAAAGGCCCCCAGTGGGCTCCCCCAAGGCATCCCACGTGGGGGGGGCGCCCAAAGGGGTTGTTGGGCTGTCTAGGGTTCTCTCCTTGGGGGTCGACAGGTAGGGTTGGTGGAGGGGCGACCAACATACTGCTAAAGGAGATATGCCCTAGAGGCAAATAATAAAGTGTTTTTTGTTGTCATATCTCATTTGTTCATAATATTATATGTCATGCTATAATTGCATTAAGCGGAAACATTAGTACACGTGTGGCATATAAGTAAACAGGTCCCTGGTTATCTCTAGGTTAACCAGCTCGTGTGTCATCTGATGATCAAGGTTTCCTGATCATGGGCAAATACGCCAATGAATATTGAGGTCATGTTTTGACATGATGGACACACACCCAAACACCGGTATTGCAATGAGATCAGTCACAAGTTTCAACATTGCAATTAACTAAGAAACAAAGTAACCTAATCCTTAGACTGTGAGGTCATATCTAATCACTACATCCGGAGATTACTTTGATTGCATCAACCATCTCTATCGTAAAAGGATTGACTGAAAAGGTGTCTCTTGGGTATGCCAATGGGGTAGGTTGAGGCGTGTGCACCAAGAGCGGGATTTGTCCATCCGCATGACGGATAGATACTCTGGTCCCACCCGATGAAAGTTGCATCTACGAAGATTGCAAGCATGTGACTAGGTCACGGAGGATGCAATGTCATGGACGAGTTAAAAGACTTGTCGGGAACGAGGATGAACACGATATATAGATATCGCTGATCTGACCTCGGACAAGATCTAGTATCACGAGACAAAAGGAATGGGATATGATGTTTATGGATCAATGAAGAGTTTCGTGGAATGTACATGGATTGACGAGGGTTAACTCGGCAAATGTCCTAGATGAAGGACTTAGGATTGGGGGAAGAGGACGTCAGATGAACTCGAAGGTAGGGTTTCAGACAAACAAGGCGAATATCGTATGTTGAGAATAAACTCAGAATCAATCTTAGCTCAATCTCGATGTGTCAGTGGTCGGCCTCTCCTGGCTCCTATTTATAGGTGTTCAGGTCTCGAGGATCCGGTTGGGTTCGATACAAATTAGTTCATGCAATACGAGTTACAACATGACTCAGACTAGGCCTATCTTTCATGGGCCACTACCCGAACATGCCTCAGGGGTACCAACATCATGGGCCTTGGTATTCATACACTTGTCAGTAGCCCCCAAGATTCTATTTGAATCATAGATTCGGGTAGAATCTCAAATCTTTGACTTGCATTCTTTGAGTAGATCAATCTTCAACTTCTTCATTTTGAGCTTCTATCAATATTTCATACTTTCAATTTTTCATGGGGATTTTGGCGAACAAGCCTGGTGCGTCTGACGGATCAGGAAACCAGTTAATTGCTTGAGCAAATACTTGTTACCTACTTCAGACTCGAGTCCCCAAAATTGTAGGAAATCATAGGGAGTTAACCGGAAAAGTTCCGAGTAATATCGGAAGGGTTCTAGAGACATCGGAAATGTTCCAGACTTTATTGGAAATGTTTAGGTGAAAAAAATATGCCAAGGTATTGATTAATTAATGGGTTTAGTATTTAATTAATGTAATTAAATATTAAAAGAGAATTACTTAATTAATAAAAGAACAAGGGAAAAACCCTAATGGGCCAAGCCCATTAGGGGGCCGGCGGCCAAAGCCTGGCGCCTAGGGTTTTCCCTAGGGCCGGTGGCGGCCAGGGATGGCGCCTTCCTTGGGGAGGGCGGCCCGAGGGAGGTGCCACCTGCCCCCCACGCCTATATAAAGGCCCTCCATGACCCCTTGGCTCATTCATCCCATCTCTCTTCCTCTCTTCTTCCTGGCTTGGCTCCCACGTTTGGAGCTGTGCGAGCGAGTTGAAGGAAACTCCACGTGTCAGACACCGTCGCACTGTCGGATTTCCAGTTCAAATCCATCTTATTCCGCTGCTCTGCTGGACCGGAGCCCGGACGACGTCTATACACCGTACGTGTGTAATCCCTCGGAGACGCTGCTCATGTGGTGCTGGTCTTCTTCGACTGGTACTACTACTCAACCTTGAGGTCGGCTTTAGTTTACTTCCTCGACAACGTTCATGCGAGAACGTTCTTGCTCACTCGGTCTTCAAGGGTATGAATATTGTCGCTACTTTGTTACCTTACATCTGCGTAGAATATATCATGGGGTATGGGTGTAGAGATTTTTTTCTGCTTTGAATCCCAACAGCTGCCTCCCCAAGTATGCCCTCCCCCTTTCCCTTATATAAAGAGGGGCATGCCCTCTGTCAATATAATCCCATCACAACTCAAGAGTGCTCTCCTCTCTCCCTCCCCGGCGTAGAATCTCTCAGCTTGTGGAGGTTCACTCGTACAGAGGTTCTCCACATACACACGCCAAAAGGCTACATGATTCTCGCTGTGAGTGCCTAGTCTTATAATGAAGCCCCCACGGAATGCATATATGTATGCATATTCCTCGTTAGGGGGATCTGGTTTTGGTCCCGCTCCACATCAAAGCAAACACATCAGAAAGAACCTTCCGGAGCTAATGTCCTTGTGGCTCAGAGGGATTCACCTAGCTACGGGCCGAGATAGTCGCGATCAGAATCTTCATCGAACTCTTCCACAACTACTAGGTGATATAAATTCTAGATCCAAACTTGTGATTGCATTCTCATATATAGATCTTGTGTTATGGTGTAGGACATTTTTTTTACATGCATCAGACCCAACATTGTGTGAGTTAAACTATATGATATTGCACTTTAGGTGTCCTAAAAATTTACGTGATGGACATGCCAAAACTGATTGGAGGACCGCTTTTGACTTGTATGGTGCTACGACATATGAGTTTGAGCTTATGTTGATATATTTAGAAGCATTATCAGTGATATATGTTATAGTTTTATGTGATATTATAGTATTTAGACGAACCATAAATAGGTAAAATACAGGCTGAAACGTTTGCGCCTAAAAAGATAGGGGCACTATGTTTGTGTTGTACATGAGAGTACATAAGTTAACACCAAATAGTGTCGCTCGACGCACGCCTTCCATCACACGTAGTCTGCCCATCCATGTAGCACAATAATCTCTATCTGCTGCACCACAACTAGCACGACAGATCACGACAAACAAATATACACATACACTTTACTCCTTGCAACTATCCCTCACAGTTTTAAACGCCACTATAGCACAATTACACGTGTGGTTTGGCATATAAAACCGCTAGGTAACATCCTTGTTATTCTAGTGGATAACAAGGGAATTGTGGATGAGCAAATTAAATAACTAGATTGTATGTATGCAACTAAATAACAATAACATACACATGTTATCAACTTATTGTTGAACCCACTATAACTTGTAAGTCACATTTAGCAAAAAAATGGCCGAGTAAAAAAGAATGCTAACCATTCAATTTATAATCTACAAGTTCCAATAAATATACAATAGAAACTATAATTAAGGTATTTGTTAGGTATTTTAGAGATCTTTACAATAAATACGCATGCACGATATAATTGTTTGGGTTCGAAGCAGAAAACAAAAAATTTCCTACAAACCTTTTCGCCATGATCTATTATATGTAGTTGTAAGGTAAAGGAGCAGCAACGGTGTTCATACCTTTGAAGACTGAAAGCGGAAAACACGTTCCCGCATAAACGTTGACGATGAAGACTGTCGAAGCCGACCTCAAGATTGTGTAGTCGTACAAGTCGACGAAGATAAGTGCCGCAAGTGCATTACCTCAGAGGGATTACACACGTACGGTGTATAGACATCGTTCGGTCTTTGGTCCAGTGAAGCAGCGGAAGAAGGACTCAGACCGGAAATCCAGCAGCGCGACGACGTCTGGCACATGGAGTTTCCTCTAACTCGCGGGCGCAACTCCAAACGAGGGAGCCAAGCCAGAGAGGAGAGGATTAGAGAGATGGATGAATGAGCCAAGGGGCAAAAGGGGGCCTTTATATATATGGAGGGGGCAGGTGGCACCTCCACCAGGTAGCCATCCCTCAAGGGAGGCGCCACCCTTGGCCGCCGGCCCTAGGGGAAACCCTAGACGCCAGGGCCTGGCCGGCCGTCCCCCCTTAATGGGCTGCCTGGTGGCCCATTAGGGGTTTGGCCTTTTTTTATTAATTTTTTATTAATTAATTCCCTTTTAATATTTAATTACATTAATTAAATATTAAACATATTAATTAACAATACCTTGGCATAATTCTTTCACCGGAATATTTCTGATAAGTTCCGGAACCTTTCCGGTGTCTCCGGAACAGTTCCAATATTACTCAGAACATTTCTGATCAACTCCTTATCATTTCCATTAATTCCAAATCGATCTCTAGGAGTCGTATACCCTTAACCGTGACACCCTACGGGTGGAGGAATACTCTAGACATGATCAAGACACCTCTCCAATCAATGATCAACAATCAGCTCTGGAAAGCCGTGTTGACCCCTGCGCATTCCACGATATCATCTTTGTTGATCCGCAAATATCATATCCCATTCCCTTCATCTCGTGATACTAGATCTCATCCGAGGTTTGATCACCGATATCTCTATATCGTGTTCACCCTCGTTATCGACAAGTCTATTTAATCATTCTGATGAAATTGCATCCTCCGTGACCTAGTCACACATTTGTAAGCTTCGTAGATGCAACTGTCACTGAGTGGGCCCAGAGTATCAATCCGTCTCACGGATGGACAATTCCTGCTCTTGGTGCACACGCCTCATCATACCCCATTAGCATACCCGAAAGACATCTTTTCAGTCATCCGGTTAAGGTAATGACGGTTGATGCAATCAAAGCAGCCGCATGATGTAGTGATTAGATGTGACCTTACAGTCTTAGGATTAGGTTACTTTGTTTCTTAGTTAATTGCAATGTTGATACTTAGTGATTGATCTCATCGCAATACTAGTGTTGGGTGT
Source organism: Dactylis glomerata (assembly GCA_007115705.1). Taxonomy (NCBI): domain Eukaryota; kingdom Viridiplantae; phylum Streptophyta; class Magnoliopsida; order Poales; family Poaceae; genus Dactylis; species Dactylis glomerata. The sequence continues at coordinate 696,073 of QXEO01000606.1, read as the reverse complement.
TGGTCCATCATGTCCATGCATAACCTCATTGTCAATTGACGTAAATATCCATGATCAGGAAACCTCGATCATCTCATGAGACATGAGCTAGTCAAATAGAGGCTACTAGGGACCTGTTTGTTATATGCCACATGTGTACTAATATTCATACTTAATACAGTTATAACATGGCATATAATATATTATGAATAAATAAGATATGATAATAAAAAACACACTTTATTATTTGCATCTAGGCATATCTCCTTCAAGAATTCATGCAGTTGTTAAAATATAACTCAAGAAGAAACCTTTGTTAAATCCTATAATTTAAATTTAGCACACGCAAAATTTATTTGAAAATATCCATTATAATTGTATAATAAATAACATTACATCTAACATTTACCAACATTTTTGTGTTGTTACCTATGCTCATAAACAATAGAAATTCTATTTGTTAGTACTGTAGCCTGCAAAAAATAATATCTAAAAAACAAAATTTCAATATAAATTATAATTATTTTAGTTTACCTTGTCCAAACTTTTTAGACTCATGCTAGGCCCATTGCCCTACCAATAAGAGATGGAAAACAACCCAAGCAAACATGAAACAAATACAAACCTGTAAATTACTCATTGTGCATGCTACATAATTGGGGTGGTGTGCATACCACAAAAGTGAGCTGGTGAAGTGTCAAGCTTGGATACGTTGATTAATAGGTCCATCTGGTGAGTGCCTATTTTTAACATGATGTCATACCTTGTAACAAAACAAAAATTGTCATCAATTGAACTAGAGTTTTTTAAAAATTATGCTTCCTATATTCTATAATATAAACCTTTTTAGTAAGTTTTTTTAGCTTGCTAAAAAGGCTTAATAGATGGTAAACATGATATTTATGCATTGTTATATGACAATAGATAACTTCATTAATAAAGCTAAGGTTGTTTCATGCCTACCTTTTTGGGTATTGACATTATAAAATCTAATAAAAAACACCAAATCAGCAACTATTACGTTTCATGGAAACAAAAAGAACTCATCTAAGATTAAAAGACATATATTCATAGGTATCCTATAAAGTTTAAATAGGCTTCCAAAGAAATGAATAAAAAAACAACTTAAGACGACATACACCTTCCTAACCAAAACATAAGTTTGTTTAGGGACCAGGACACATACACTATGAACAAAAAAATACTACCAACATGTATTATAGTTTTCTCGTCTTTTCTTTTCACCATCTTGGTCACGCAAGTCCTAGTTCAGCCAACGCGAGCAAATTTCCAGTTTGCCAGCGATGCAAAACTTATCTCGAGCTAATTCCACATTTACCTTGAAGTAGCATTTAGAAACTTCTACATGTGGTTTCTTAGACTTCAAACAACTACTAGATCCGTGTCCCATATGATCTCTTATTTTGACTCATATATGGCCTACTTAAATGGCATGGTTTGACTAAATGTCTGAGGATACTAAAGCTCATTACACATTTAAATCCATATTTAAGAGAAACATCATCACTAATTCACCTAGTTTCATCTCAAATATTTATTGCACAACTAAAAGAAAAATGATTTAAAAACAAAGTTTAGGATGGGGAAAACCCATCGGCCCTCTTGAGAGCCTATCGTGTTCTGCTCAGTCGCCTCTCCCACGTCATACCTTAAGTGGGAACCTGAAATTCGAGCTCTCTACATGTCGCCAGGCTAGATAAGATGACGTCCATGAATGGATTGGTTTAGGGGTCGCCTGATCTAGCTTTGATGGGGCTCGGGTGAGACGAATCTGCTGTAGTCGAGCTCATATTAGGGAGTTCATGCCTCCATTATTGACGACAGCAAGGAGTGAATCAAGATTTTATGTTGTGTAAGGTGTTTCAATAAGCTAAAAGCACACACGACATTTGTTGCATGCACATGCACATGTACCCTTGTTATGTTGCAATTTTTATCATGTTGTAACTTGTAAATGTGTTGCTTGTTTGTTGAAGTACATTGTTTGGATCGATTGTCTTAGATTTGCTTTGTCCAGTAGAATATGTTTGTTGATTTTGCTACTTCATACGCATGTTCGAAATATTGCAGATTCTTTTTTTCTTAGAATAAATATTGCAGATTCTTACACGGACAGCTTTTTTACCCCACAGGGAAAAAAATGCAAACAATGTTGCATATCCCTTCGTCACGACTCACGAGGCTCACGCCGGCAAAGGCAAACGGGGATTTTATTTTTGCTCGCAACTTTTTTTTTTGAGATTATTTTTGCTCGCAACTGTGGTAATCCAAATCCACAGCAGCGCGTCCCCCGAGGTTCTTCTTCTCCCCACAAAAGCCCCAAACACCTCCAAAATTCCCCTCGCCTCTTCCATTCTCCGCCATTTTACCCCATCCAGGTCCAGGCGAACTCCGTCGCGGCAGCAGGGAGCCAGGGACCTCGATGGCAAGCACCTCTGGCGACAGCAGGAGCGGTGGCGACCGTCGTTCCCGGGAGCGGAGGCCAGCGGTCGGGACCGTGGAGCGAGCTGAGCAGCCCGGGGCGGTCAAGAGGGCTAGGGTTTCGGCCGGTTCTTCGCGCTCGCGCGGTATGCTACCGTGACGCCCGCGTGCTTGCTTTCGCTTGGTTCCTACATGATTTGTTATTGGTGTGTAGATGCGCGATCTGTTTGGGATTTGTTTAGATCCCCAGATCTTATAACATGGTTGAACAAGACGTGTGTGTGCATAGAGTGGATAAATAGTACATAAGCTAGATACTGCAGTAATTCGCAAAAAAAGCTAGATATTGCAGTAATTCGCAAAAAAAGCTAGATATTGCAGTAATTTCGCAAAAAAGCTCGATATTGCAGTAGGTAGGTAGCCGAGATGCTTACCAATGTTATGATGGGGTTGCTGAACCTACTGCTGATTGGAAGTCATGCTTCTTAATACTCGTTCCTTAAAAAGGTGTGAAGGATGTAGCTACGTTAGAAATAGATAACCCAAGTTTGTGTTAGTTTTCCATGTGGAAGCCTCGAAGGCAGTCTACCTACTCTTAGATCTAGGTATCATTGTTGCTTTAGAAATAACAAGGTTTTTGAGTCGCGACTCAACATTGAGTTGCCAACCCTGTGACTCAGTGAATAGTCGACAAAAATTGAATAGTCGACAAAAGTCGCTTTTTAGTCGCGAGTCGCCGTGATTTTGAGAAAACGACTTGGCGACTATACGTCGACTACACAGCGACTCAAAAACCATGAGAAATAGGGTCCAATTTTTCCTAGAATAGCATGTGAATATATAGTTATATACACATCAGATTGTGCATTGTGTGTGTGAGAAGAAAATAAAGGGAAAAAGAAAGGCACATGAGGTGCCTTTGGAAATATTCTTGTTCGTGATATTTTCATGTGATTGATCCTTGGGGTAAAAGACAACAAGTTAGAGATGACGACTTTGGAGGTTGAAGGGCCTAGATATAACGTTTGTTTTGTTGAGTGATCTTTTGCTCGTGCTCGTTTCATTTACTTCGTTGTAGATTGTACCATCTTCATTTAATCAAGTCAATAAAGTCACTTGTTAAAATAGTTATTGGGAACCACGCCTAAGTAGTACGACAATGTGGTGCAGATACTGATTCACTTATTACATGTTGAACTCTTAATCCCTTCTGGAAACATAATTATCTTTTGTATCACCCAGCTGGCCTTTCAAAATGCATATGGGTTCATTTAAGCATACCAATTAGGTTCTGATAGTGCGAGAGTTTGAAGCGTTTCAAGGATGATGCATCAATGGCCAATGGGCATTGGGACAATGGCAATATTGTTATACCTTTTGTGGTAGTTTTGTTGGATGAGGTTGTGTTTGGTTGAGCTGTGGCTTATCTGAAAGCAGCTGTGGGCTGTGTGCTGTGGCAAAGTAGCTGTGGGCTGTGAGAAAGCTGTGAAATCCGCTGGCAAGTTGCTGTCGTTGTGGCTGTGAGGGTATATGTCGGATATACCCCAAATACCTAAGAGAATTTTTAATTATAACTTAACAAGATTGATTTACTGAGAGACTGTTTAATTATAACTTGATTGATTTACTGAGAGATTGTTAAACTAGAAACTAGGTACAACCTTCGACATGCAAAATTAGAAACTGTGGCAAAGTACCCGAATCGATGAGATATATTTGCCTACATAAACAAGACAAGTTAGGAGGCAAATAAAATAGTATAAAAACATTTATGATTGCATACAACTAGTACCTACAGGAGGTTTTGCAAATCAATGAGCATATTTCGTCCAGGTGTCGTTTAAGATACGCATGTCATGGGCAGACCCAGGCCAACCAGCCAGCACGTTCTGAGATGGGAATGGATCTTCTTTAATTCTCGCATGCACGGTTTTGAAAGAAGGATCAGGTGTGGCGGCCGTTCGTTGAGCTTGACCTCCTGCTTCGGTCGGTCATCCGCTTGGAGTTGCTCTCAACCAAGAGGAGGGTGGAGGGCGCTTGTAGGAGGTTGGGACAGGGGCGGCCGGCGCGGAACTGGCGGGGAGGGGGCCTACCGGCGGGGAAGGGCGGGGCGTTGGCCCGGGAACTTGCCGACGACCAGGAAGACGGAGGCGGCGGCCAACCCTAACGCACGGGAGAGAATCAACTGGGACGGAAATTGGGGAAAGGCTATACATGTGGTTTCGCTCGGTGGCAAATTGGGGTAATTTTTGGCCCAGTTTTAGGGGTAAAAACAAAAGCTATCGGCAGCGCCCGCAGCCACCGCAGGAAAAGCACCTCTCGGCATGCTTTGCGCGGGATGGCACTTTCGCATGGCTTTTCGGCATAAACGCGTTTACCTGTTTTGCTGTTTGGTTGGGCTTATGGCTTATAAGCCCAAAAAGCCACAGAAAAAGCCCAACCAAACACACCCTGAGATAGCGATATGATAAACTTGATCGTCTGCATTCACTTTATTGCTATTGTTATTAAAAAATCCTCTCTCAATCCATGACTGGCGCTGTTTAATGGTAGTGCTAGTCGCTGCAGAGTTTAGTGTTCTGTGGACTAATCTTTTTTAAAATTAGGTAGTTCTGCCAAGCTAATTAACTGAGACTGCATAGACATGCTAAATGAGTGGCAAGATGTTGCCTGTGTCTTGTCATATAAAAACACATTATCTATGATATTTATGAGGGTGAGTGACTGGAAAAACAGCAGTCACTTTTGGTAAACAGGCATTTTATTGTCATTTGTTAAACGTGGATAGCGAAGTGTATTAATAGCTATCATAACGTGGCATCATGCATTCAATAAGTAACAACTTTGATGTGTTTCACTTTCACTTGTATGAAGGTGAGATTTCTATAGAGTTGCTTATGAGTGATGACAAGAAAGAACATAATTGGAAGGAGATATGGCATTGTATAGTATACTCAGTGTATCAATACATTGTGTCTTCACGCCTTAGGTTGATCAGCCTGTGTCTGTTTAGCATATACATTTGATCAGCTTGTGTCTGTTTAGCATATCCATTTATGATTTTGTGACGCCCTGTCCGTTTACAAATTTCATGATTCGAGAGGATAGTTTTTTTTTACAAAACCGGGTACACAACACATGTCTATACCTCAGGACTTCACGGGAGGTTCATATTTCATGAGCGTGAATCTTTGCGCCGCTACATTTCGCATCCATTTGTTCCAAAGTCCACAAAGATGATGTAGCTGTATTGTGTATCTACTGTTATTTATTTAGGTAGACTATATCTGGGTGGGTCATCGTGAATCTGTAACTGTTTTTCTGTATAAAATTGATCTGTCAAGTATGGTTTAATCCACCTGACTGCTCTTATTTATTTCTCTCTCAACACACATCGGAAGCGTGCATTGCGTGGAATAATTATGAGCTATAATTATTTAGAAGCTGGAAACAAAAATGTGTAGGTCATAGGTTGATGCCGACATGGCTTGGCAAACATTAGATATCTTGATATTAAGATTTACATGTCGAAGAGTCGAGCCAAGTTGTCAGGGTACCGACTCATAGACAGCAGAAGACAACCATTAGTGGTCTGAATTATAAAATAAAGCATGCCATCATGGAAATAAAAAAGTTTAACACCAACACAAGTCTGTCCAGAAACACATCTTGAAGCCTCCGTCAAATCAGTCCAGATCCATATTCACATGAAACTCGGGGTCTATATCATTCACTCGTGTAGAATAATCATTGTCTTCACCATTGTCCTCTATGTCACTATCAAAATCTTCAGCTATCAACTAGCCCTCAAATCTTCAGTGATAAGCAGATTTGACCTTCGAGTGTAAAAGATATGAGGAGCAAGGGCCTGACTAGGCTCACTAAAATCACCATGGGCCCTCCTTGGAAGATTGCGTTCACTTAGACCCTCTGTCGCGCCAACAGCCTCATCAACATGGGGCCAAAGTAGTTCCTGATTGACATCGACCCATTCATTTCCCCACTGAACTCTTCTAGGATAAGTGCATTAGTCTTCTTTCCTTTGAAACCTTGCTGGCATAACTTTTGAAACCTACTTGTCATTTGCCGGTTGTATGAGACATATGATAGCTTATTTAATCTCTTGTATTCCAAACGGCTTCTTCTTTTTGTATGGATCTGCAAGCAAAATCTTTTGTGAGAAGCTGCTGCAATTAGCTATCAAACCATGCAATTGCTAGTCCAATTGCGCTCACATCCGGAAGATGAACAACATAGACTAATGATTCTCTTCGCAAAAGATTGAAGCTCATAAGCAAGGCCACCATATGCACCCCACCAAAGAACTACTGTACAAAAATCAGCAAGTATAAGTTGAAACATAGAGCCATTTGCTTCGTGAAACATTTACCTTCTGTCCGCTCATAATTATCGGCCAACTTGCTTATTTGGGTTTGTAGTTCATCTCGGTCACCATCTTCCATAGCACATCACTGAACATTGACCATTGAACGCAGCCATGTAGCTAGTCTTCTATTGCTCTCTCTAATTGCAAAGAACTTATTTGGGTTCAAAAACAGTGCAGCCCCATGCATCTTCTGTTCCATCTGGTTATCCCACCTCTTGTTAACAATTGCTAGCACTTGAGTGAGTAGGCCTTCTTTATGTGACAAGGCCTAACAGATACTATATACCTATTGATCAAACTGTTTTTGTGTATGTGTGATAGCTCACTGTACCTGCTTAGAAACTTCCGTTTTGTTATTATTTATTATTATACTAAAGAATTTTAGGTATCTTAATTTTGTACAACCTTGGCTCCTGTGTGAACAGAATTATTGCTATTCCACAAGGAACTTGATGTTCTCCCATTGAATTCTCCCTGATTCATTATGTCCTTCTCTTCTCTTTCCTTTCTGCGCGTGCATTAGCTGTCTATATTTTCATTTTTTCATACTTCAAGCCCTAGACTAACACAACTATATGTATGGTCAACTGTGAGTTCAGGTGGAAATGATGGAGCACGGACATTATTCCGCTATGTGTTGGCGAGATATGTGATGGAAATATCAAAAGGTTACGTTCAACAGGAATTTCTGACTGAAGCTGCACGCAGTGAAGTAGTGCACAAGGTAGTTGAGAAGATTATTGGTCATCACCAAGAACAAATTCCAGAAACTGAAAAGTCGATGGAAAAGTATATATGTGAGAATCAACAGAACATCAAGAGTTGTCTGAAGGTACATACTTTAAAAATTCTAGGTCACAGGAACATGAAGAAATTAACCATCACCGTTCTATCTGTCTTCTGTTACAGGGATATGTGGAAAAGTATTGGTGATCAAGTTTGCGTGTCAATGGCTCGACATGTTCAAGAGCAACATCAAATCAATGTGCTTAATTCGCAACATGGCATTGAAATGGTAAGCTCCTTGTGAGATGTAATTCAGGAATTCGTAGATATTCATTTTTGGATATCTGCATGCTATCTGGATTTCTGTGGTTCAGTGCTTATTATTATTGATGAATTGTGTATGTTCGGTTGGAGTTTTGAAAATAAAGACCGCACATTGTGAATTGGTGATAATGTGGCAGAACCATGGAATAATCTTGCTCAAGCCGTCAGATTTTATCAATATTTTATTACAACTTAGAAATTTCTTTACAGGTGTTTTTTGTAAGCTCAAAGTATTCCTCTATGAGATGAAAACAGTTAACGACATAAGTAATGACAACAATATTGATTTTCGTCGGACTAGATGTTGTGGACTTGTGATGGGGCTAAGTGTACAGAAGAATAAGCGTGGAGTAGGAGTATTCACATACAATGTGAACACTGGGGCGCCAAGACAGGACTAAGGCGAGGCAGGAGAAATTCCTGCTGAGGCAGAGTAAACGGGGGGAGGGGGGGCATTATGAAGTTCGTCTAATGGTTAAGTTGTTTTTGACATTGCATCCATGGTCGTCAAGCTATCTCTTCCCCCAGTTCTCTTTCTGACCTCATAGTTCTCTATCCTGTCATATTTCTGCCACTCGTAATAGCATTTGCTAGCAACCAGTGGCCTGGGCCACTTGTCACTTTGTTCTCACAATCTTTTTGTCATGTGCGCTTCCCCTAACACCAATCCTTCTTCATGTCATTGGTGTCTGTACTTTGTACGGTGTGCTTAGCAAGGCATATTGTATTGACATTGCAGGTCAGGAGACGCAATACTAGCTTCTCTGCAAGGGGTGTCGCCCCATTTCCTCTCATATAAGTGTCGGAGACAGCTGCCGCCGTGGTGGGGTCCCTCTGCCTGTCTAGTCGGTTTCCCTTCCTCTTGTTGGTCTTGTGCGATCTGTAGGGTCGGGAGATGTGGTGTCGTTGGAGGGGACAATGCGTTTGAGAAGGAGTGACATTCTCAGGCATCAGGGTTACAGTCCTTTTCGGTAAAACGAATCAGGGCTACATGGCCGGGACTAGTTCCTAGTGATTTTTTTGGGGCACCCTAGGAACTTGGCGTGCGGGTGTGATCTAGCCTTCATTGGTTGGCTCTGGCGAGGAGGATATTGTGGTGTTTACAAGCACCAATTCATGCACTCTAGGTTGAAAACCCCTGACCCAGTCTTCATTGGTCCGATCAGTCAGCGATGATGTGTGTTCGTTGCCCCCTTCCTGAACGTGTTTTCTCTGATGTTGTCAATGTGGTCTTCACTGGTTGGATCCAACAACGATGGTATGGTCATGCATGTGCACTGGTGCCTAATATGTGGGGTGAAAACCATTGATCTGGCCTTTACTGGTTGGACCCGACTTTGATCCTCTCCACTGTTGGATGTTGTAACATTGATGCGTGCATGCCATCTTACTCTTGAAGGCGTGCAATCGCCTCTTGAAGGCGTAGTCTTGGAAGATGGTGATCTTCTCCACCGGCGAAATGACCTATCTATGGCCTTCACTGTTAGGACCTGGCCTCAATCCTTGGTAGCACCGTTGCTGTTTGCACTTTCCGTTTTTCGTGTCGTTATGGTTTGTCCCACGGAAGATGACCACATTTTGACAATAGGTTCCATTTTTTTTCCAATTGTAAGCCTATTTGTTCAGCTTTGGTGCCACTAGCATCATTTGGAACAAAATTTGAATGGTTTGTGTTGAGATTTGATGTTTCTACTTTGTCTAAGAAACTTGTATGTTAATACGTTGAGAAGAAGAAAAACTAAGAAATGTTTGATAAATCGCCTAGAACCAAAACAGGTTCAGGCAAAGAGGAGCCAAGTGCAATAAACAAATATGAGAAGATTACAAAGTAAGACAACTAGCCAATCTAAAGCATGGACAAAACGTGCTAGCTTTGTGGGGGAAGTAAAGTGAATCCATTAGTTTATCTGCTCCCGCGAAAGAAAGAGACGCCATCTGCCTTGTCCTCGCCGTCTATGACCTGGAATCGATGGGTCCCCGCCTCCTCTGCTTGTCGCTCCGGTGGCGGGAGGAGGTGGGGACCTCGGACCTACGCTCGGCGTTGTTGAAGGGTCCCTAAAGTTAGTTTGGTCAACCGGCATCGTCGTTATGGTGGCTAGTATACCCGCCTCCTCGCCCACCTCGTTGGCGGCGATCTCGCCGGTGGCGTTGAGGATGTCGGAGATTCGTCTGGTCGCCACTTCCATGGAGTGGTGGATCTCTTCCAGTCTACGTGTGTTATAGGTTTGGTGTTAGAAGCTTCAGATTGATTCAAGAGTTCAATGGCGGCGACTTTGGCTCTAGGGTGCTGGTCCTTAGGGGCACATGCACGAAGACTTCCCGACTGTCATCAACAATGTCAGGCCGACTCCGGTAATGGAGCGGCGACAGCGGCGCGTTCTGGCGGCAGTAGTGGTCGTTAGGTGGTCCAAGGACCTCAATGTCATTTTTATTATGTTTGGGGTGCTTTGTACTTCTTGTGAACTCTTGGAATAGATTCAGATCTGTCTCGCAAAAAAAAGTAGTCCATTAGTGTGAGAATCCTTCCCTCAGCATACTTACAAGCAATACTCATATAATCTAGCCCATCGTTATAATCGGAATACCGATACCAAGTTAAGCTTAAAATCGTTCTATACTCTATTGAGTATGTACGAGCGATTAAATTTTCTCGTGTTAAAGTGTCAAACTAAATGTATCTGGCTCTTATACTAAATGTTGGTGGATCTACGAACAAAAAGCATACAATTTTATACTTATTAAAAATGATAAGTGATTTTCTAAATGGATGTTATGGAAAGTACATAGAAGCACAAGATGGCTCTATCCCTTTATTAGTTCCATGCAGATAAAACAAGGATTGAGTTAATGCTTTGTTTTTAGTATAATTCTGGCCTTATTGATTGTACATACAGCTAGCACCACCTACATAAGACATTAATTGGCATTTAATGAAAAATATTATGGAAAAGACAAAAGTGGTACGTAAGTATTTGTGACGAAACCAATTATTGACATGTATCAGCTTTATCTCTGCATATAACATGCTAGCACTGATTGTCTAGGCCATACCCATAGATTTATGACTTTTTGGCTAATAGCTGGGAGTTAATAAAGTTGACTTGTGATCTTAAAAGAAGAAGCTGTGTGGTGTCTGTCATTTGTCTGCCTGCCAAAGGCTACAAATAGGTTACAGACTTTTATTTCTAAATATAAATATACCTGGAAAGGAAAACAAGAAATCTACAGAAACGCATATCTAGCACTTGAGCATTACCAAATATTCTCAATTCTAGTACAATGCAAATATGGTTTGAGAATCATTATCCCCGTTTCTTCTCTAGCCATTTCCTCATGTGATTCCCTTCTTTGCACATGTAATGGTCCCTGTGATAAACTCACAGTCTTCATCTTTGGATCAGTCTATTTATATGCAGACTCGAAAGAACATATTTATTACTGGTAGCTTCTGGTGTGTGCTTTAATGGAAACTAGATCAGCAAATTAAAGGTTTACTTAAGCAGAGTAATCCTCAGATAGTTTCTTCTATCATGCTGCAAGATGAGTTGGTTCAACTACACTAGGTAATCACATGAGGTATACGTGTAGATAAATGGTATAATATTAACTATAAGGTGTGCATGAGTGTCATCACTCTATCCTACCTGTAAATTGCAAAGATGAAGTGATCATAAGAGATACACTATTTTGCATCGCTAATCTAGCATCGTAATTATAAGATGTGAATTCCATTATATTTTTTCTCGCGTATAACAAGGATAGAAGATATATGATGCCATTTTTAAGCTCTTAGATTGAATTCTTCCAGTAGAAATAAATCCACTGGAACGATTAATCTTGCTTTCGGTTCCACGTTGTAACCATCCTATCCTTTTTGCCATGCAGTGCTTGCTGACCAGGAGAACAATGATGTCCGTTTTCTCATGATGAACCTAAAGTAGCAGGTATGTACATCTTTTGGATATTTATTATATATTTGCACGACTCACTGTATATGCAGTACTGTAAAGGTGTACCAGGCTAACCTTTGTACTTTTTTTCCTGCATTGGGAAAATATTAATGAACCTTTAATTCTAATGAATATTGTAGCGACTATTAATTATTGTTTTTTATTATTAAAGAACAGCCATTGTAGTTCTTCTAGTGAATAAAGAACATACATAGGTTATCCGTTCATATTTCAGCATTGGGTCACATGTTTTGTAAAGGCTCAAGTCATTAGATTTATACCTGCTGAGCCTGGGGTGCTCCTCTCACCCTGTTCCTTGACTGGATCGGATCCCCTTAAAATCAACAAACTGGGTAGGATTGAGTTGGTATTGGCCCAGAGTTTTCTGACCTGTCAAAATCAATTAATGAGTTTTATTACTTGTGATGTATTACATTACAAATTTGTATGTAGAACAATGTTTCATGTTCATTCTTCTAGAACACAAACATTATTTACACATCTTTTCATTAATAGATAGCTGGGCAAACATATTTACGAGAGCTGCATGGTCAAGAACTTGCTTTTCATTATGATATTTTCTAGACAATAGTATTTTGAAAATAATTTGGTTATTTCAAACATATTTTCTTGTGTGAGATTGAGCATTTTATATGCACAAGTTCTTTTTAAATATATATCCGTAATATTTATCAATGTTTTCCTTTGGTTTGTGGAGTTTGTTTCTCACTACTGAACAGAATGGTTAGCGAGTTATAATGAGGTGAGAAATCACGTCTTCATTTCTTGTCAGAAGACGTGTCCTAGTTGAGTATCTCTCCACCTTGTGAAGATTTTTTTTCATATTCAGCAGTTTTTATCTGTTAGCAGTGAATTATTACTTCGTCCTTCAAGGATAACACTTAATCATATTTAAATCAAATAAGATCACCAGATCCTTGAAAGAAAAGTTACAATGAAGGTTTCAACTAGCAATTACCCTTCAGTGAAGGTGAATGAACTGACAGCAGGTTGCCACTAATTTCCTTTGTATTTCGGCTGAAACAAATGCATATTGGGAAAGTCATTTTTTTGGCACTTTACAGTCTATGATCATACTTGCACGGGCCCATGAATTAATCTATTCTGGTTTCAAGAACAGAGGCTTCTTATGTACTGTTGCCAGTGTAATAATGATGATGCAGTAGTGTGGTGGACAGGAAACCTGTTGTCAACATTGTTCTAAGTTCAAAAAAGGTACTCCTTTTCACTGGCATACAGATGGTAGATGACCGAGGACTTCAACACAAAAGAAATAACTATATATTGGCTACTTTTAGACATCAAACACTAGGCTACCTGGTGGCAAGCAGTATCAGAGAATACTTACATTGATTATGTGTCTAAGCAGTGTGATCATTGTCCTTTTTTCATGAAGAAGGATGAACCAGTATGATCATTTGTTCGTCTCATTCAGGTTGAGCAACTTGAGGAGCGGCAATGTTTTCCGAGTAACCAGTACGTCATTTTCCTCCACCATCACCTATTAGTGACCTATTACTATATGACTTGCATGGATAATTACTCTTGAACCATTTTATTGCTGCTAACATGGTCTTTAAAATTTTATAACTGCAAAATGAATATTGCTCCACTGCAAAATGTATGATGTGTCTTGTCTCTACACCGTATTTGGAAAATGCAAGGCAATTTCATCCGACTTCCACGTTTTGGTTGCCCAAGATATGGCCATGGGAGTGGAGAGTTAGACGCGGTATTTCTAGAACAGATGGATCATGCCCAAGATATCATAGGAGATAGATGAACACCTCTGTTCTACGTGTACATGGTTTGGTTAATTTCGCTTATGGGTGCTTATACCTTATCAACCTTACTCCCCTCTGCCGCATGTTCAAATTGTCCAACCATAGACATACTGTTCGACTGTCTGTTCTCACAAATTGTATGCCACCTTTTCTTGAAAACTCTTCGGTTCTTTGGAAGGGCGGGCAAGTAATGTCCAGTTTGTTCTGCAGAAGCATAACATTGCAGGTGGCTGAAGAGCAGTATGAACACCGATGTCGGCGACTTGGATTTCGTACATTGAATGAAGCATATTGCTCGTCAGTTTGTCCTCGAGCTTCCTGCAGGGCCGCCTCGTCAGATGGGCTATGCTTCATGTATGCTCCCTGGATAACATGAAACTGCGGGGACCTACAAACTCTGAAGATCTATGTCACGTGGCTGCTCATGTTAATCTTCTCTTTGTTCTTTTTCTCAAAAAGGAACAACACGGAAATAATTATTCTAAAGCTGTAGCCTGTCTTTCTTGCAGTTCATCTCTCTTGCATTGAAGTGGTAGGCAACTAGAAGCAATGACTTGGGGCAAAATGTTCATGTCTGGCTGTTTTTTTCTACCATCTTCAGCCTTTATGGCCCAGCTTTCTCATCACATCGCTGTAATTCAGAAGTGTTGCAGTGGTAGTTTGAAGTTTGGCATGGTTTGAACAGCAGATGTATATATCTGTAATTCCGTACCTTGATTTCGTTGGGAAAAAAAATATGAACTGCCTTGTTTACCATGAGCTACATTGGTCTTCTCGCCCTTATTACTTGAAGTATGCATGTACTTCGGCTATCAAGCTAAATTACGTCCTGGCACCTGAAATGCACCAATCGTTATTTTGATTGACATGCACTGAAAGCCCATCTGGATGGGGCATGTTGTCTGGAACCAGATAAAAGGTCCGTTTTATCTTGTGAAGTTCCTTTGGACTACTAGTTTTGCTTACATTATCTAACAAGTGCTTGCGGCTGCGGATGCTATTTGAAGGTCTATGGTAGTGAGGAATGATTTCACGGGCTTGAGGAGCTTGTCATTGTTGTCCATAGAGCCAAGAGGGAGTTGGAAATTTGAGAAGCTTGTGAATTTTGTTCTTGTTCTTTCTGTACACATTGATCTGGTAATATAACAAAAATGTATAGTATGAGTTGTCTACTGTTTTCATCAGAGACAAGTGCTCGAGATGGGTACCCACAGTCAGCTAGTATCATCTGATAATTAACTGCCATTTTGATGAAAACAACTGAACTCAGTGTCTAGATGCTCTTTGAAGTTTTTCCATGAGCGCCGGTGACATGGACGCTGGTGTCGCGGCCCAGCACGCCGATCCACTGGACAAGAGGGCCCATTCAAAGTGTAAAGGCCACACAAACAATAGTCTGAGGCCGTCAATTTTTTTTTTCGTATGGGCATCGTCTCGTCGAGAAAGTATCCAGTGGAAACCGGTTTACAATGGAAACATAGAAACTTGAAGATGAGCCGTTGGATCTGAAATGAGTGCTACGGATCAGCTCCTTCCTGTACCACGCATTTTTGCAAAAACACGCCCGCCTGGACCATTGTAATTTTTTAGAAAACACCTTGTACATTTTCGTGCTCTCAGAATCCCCCACAACCCAAGATGTGCCACCGCCAGATTAGGTAGGGTTTCTTTCGACCGCTTGCGGCGGCGGCGCGGGCGACTCGCCAAACCACGAAGGCGATGTGGAAGAAAAGGGGCTGCTCCGGCCAGCCACGATGACGAGATCGCTGGCTCCGCCACGCAAGTCTTAGTCATCATGGCGTGCTACACCTATTTCCAACGGCGAGCCGCTCCATCGACCTCGGCATTCCTGGCGTGCTCCGGCCATGCCGAGCAGCGAGATGCTCCGTCCAGAACTCCATCGCGCATGCCTCGGCCAGAATCACTACTTCGCGCTTTCAAGGCCTTGTCGAGATGAGATCTGTTGCGCTGCCTCCAAATCGTAGCACTTAATCCTGAGTATACAGAGCAGCCATATGAGCTCCATGAACTACAGGAGACTCCAAAATTGTAAAAACGTGTTTCAAAAAATTATACTGGTGATTTATCTGAATACCTTGCTGCATTGGTTTGTACTGAAGATAGTGCTGTTATAGTGCTTGACTAGTTTGTGCTGGATAATGGTGATTGATCTGTAGTAAAGAAAATCATTTGCATCAGCCGAAGCTGCAAAATGTGTAGTGAAGATTTCCAGATGCATACGTGCAATTTCAGTTCTCATGGAAGACATAAGTGGATGCTTAATTAAACGTACTTATTCCGGCCTCAAAAGGTTATCTCATATTTATCTAAAATTTGGATCTAGCTAGACTCTTTTTAGTATCTAGATATATTTAAATTTAGACAAATCTCCGGCATTCTTTTAGGACCGGAGGGAGAACAAGTAATCCAATTTACCCTACAGATGTCAAGGTCTCTAACTGGGGGCATACAAGTTCACAGTATAATCATATTGCTGCACACAGCCACACGGCTCAGAGAAGCACTTCAGAACAAGCAGCTCGTGAGCTTCATATATCATTGTAGGACAAGCAGTCATATCATGGTTCGTTTACAATCAGTTTCTCTATGCAAGTCTCCTTTATCTTCATATATCCCCATTAAGTGAGAATTACAACACAATACAACTTGGACAATAACCCATGAAAAATAGGACCACCAGATGATAATAAAATAAGGTACAAGCTTGGAAAGAGTCAAATATTCAGATAACAAACTCCGAGGCAACAAAATTTAACTGCCTGGGCAACTATGACATAATGAAAATGTTTTCTTTACAGAAGAGAGACTACCCTCACGTTTCTGAATAATCAATCAAAGAATTAAATGTTAGAACACAACACATTTCAGCATTCCAGCAATAGCATGCTTTAACAGTGCGTCGTTTTGGCTCCTGGGCACCATGGAGCCTGATTTTTGAATTTATCTGAAACTGATATTTTGAAGTTTCAAAAAAATCTGAGAAAAATTATGCACTTAGATAATCATGACTTCTATCTGTGTGCAAAAAATCAACCAAAAATATTATGTATTTTAGGCTGGGTAAAAAAGACAAATATCCAGATCTGAGATTGTAAACAGTGCAAGATTCAAAAACCTCACAGCTGGTCATCATTTCTCATTTTTATGTAGGCCGAATTACAAACTATTTCACATTGAGATTTTGCACACCCATAGAATACGTCATTGTCAACATCTAGAATTTTATTTTCGAATTTTTTGAAACTTCAAAATATTAATTTTCAGAAAAATATAAAATAAGGCTCCATGGTGCCCGGGACCTAAAGCCATTATTCGGCTTTAACACCCCTAACTGAATATTGGACTGCATGAAGAGGTATTGCGCAGGTGGCGTGCACTGGGTACCAGACAAGCTTAACCAAATAGGAAAATACACACGATCTTGCTTGGATTTGACCAAGACAACATTTGTTCAAATATTTTTTCTAGCCATACTTGATTTCAGCTTGACGAGCCACGTGAACCTTGATCAAATGTACATAAAGCGAGAGCACCATATAGCTCGAGAGTTCATAATAATATGAACTAAAAAAGATGAAAAATGCTAAACATCAGATCATTAGTTGTAGTTGCTATGTACACAATGAACCACTCCGGTGCACTTCCAGCTATCCAGTACAGAAATCCAGGACAAACCTGCAAGCGAAACCAAGGATTAGAAATACACAACTTCACTTCAGCTGCAAGCCTGCAACATCTTTTCTGATTTATGAAGAAGGTTGTACCTATTACATAAAGTGAAGCAAAATACAATAACTGATCTGTACGCAAGGTCAGATTTACCTTCAGTGTATGCTCTCCGGAAATGTGCAGCTGCCATTTAAGTCAACTTGCTTGAATCTCACACAATTGTGGAGCCTTTTCCTTACTTTTCTTACCCTTCTTGCTCTGTTTTGCTCCCTTCTCACTATGCCCCTTAATTCTCTTAATCTTACCCCTTGAGCGAATATCATTTGGTGGGTGGATGCTAACTTCGTCTGGAATGGTCAAACCAAGAAACTCCTGAATCTATTGAACATATGTACGCAATTTTTTGTTACTCAAAATCAAACTGAAACCAAAAGTCAGGTTCGCCTGTGTACCTCTACTGGGGCAGTGGGCAAAAGAATTGGCCGAACCGCCGAAGGGTGTGGTGATGACGTCCAGAAATTGCTCCGATAAGCTGTGACCGGGGATTCCATGGCCACACCTGGCCTGGACCGGATCTCGCAGGCACACCTCGCCTGGACCAGATCTCGCAGCCACGCCCACCTCCGTTCGTCGCCGTTCTAGCCCTAGTTCAAGGAGATTAGACCAAGTGGTTGGTGTTTAACCTGACCGCGGCCGCGCCGCAGCTCCAACAATGGACAGCGCCGCCGCTCCTGGAGTAGCTCACGGGGAAGAAAGAGGGGAACCAGTCGTGAGTTCAAAATGAGATTCGGGTCCTTGTTGGTACAGATAGAACATACAGGGAGTTTGTTGCAAAAATTAACATGGCCACGTGGGCGTGTTTTCGCAAAAATGCATGGTACAGGAAGGAGCAGATCCATAGCACTCATTTCAGATCCAACGGCTCATCTTCGAGTTTCCATGTTTCCATTGTAAACCGGTTTCCACCGGATACTTTCTCCGTCTCGTCACCGCACTGCAAGAACTTTGTCGTTACCTGTTTGAAAGAAAAAAAAAGTTTTAAAGTAACAGACATATTTACATCGATTTTTTTGTAAAACCAAGCCGAATAGATAGCTACAGAAAAGTGAACCTCTCGTCATCTGCACACACAACTCAGTGTGTGTTTTTTTTTCACAACGTAATCAATACATTGCTTATCAAATATCAATACCATAGTCTTATCTCGAAAGCGCGCGCTTAATTTTGGTACGGAGGAGGAGAATTAGCCTTGAGGCATGTCCGTTCCGAATACATGTCTTATCTCCACTAAAACGCAGCTCAGTAGTAGCAAAGCGGTAGGGTCTGGCGGATTGTCGACTGCTCCTCCGTCCACGTCAAACCCGGCCGGAAGGAAATACATACGGCGAGACCGGCACGCCAAAGCCGCGTACACGCCTACGCGGCAGCCGCGGGTGGTGAGACCAAGTGGGCGTACGACTTGGACCCGGTAGCGCGCGCGCGCGCGACGTCTCCTTCTCGTGCTGTCCTCATCCCCCGGCCCGGCCCCACCGTCCCACCAACAGAAAAAGGCGTGCGGAGACGGATACGTGCCGGCGTCGCCGGGCAATCCCGTCCACGCTTCCCGCCTCCACCTGGCTGCAGCGCCGCGCCGCTCGCGTGGGGGGGGACCCGACGACTGACCGATTCTGAGAGGCGGCACGTAGAAGAAGACGGACGGCACCCGGTCCCTGTCTGTCGCCGCTTCCGCTTCTTTTTTTCTACGGCGTGTCCCCATCGCTTGCTTTTCTCTCTCCCGCCTGCATCGTAGTATTCTTTCCACGCCGTCGGCGCACGTTCGGACTGAGAGGATGACAGGCGGGCCTGCGTGACGTACCCAGTCAGGCGACGATTTGATTTTTATTCGGCGCCGGTGACGGTTTGATTAGCGTCAGCTCCTCCAACCGGACCTAGCTAGTGCGTGGAGTGGAGAGGTCCAGCTCCACCTCGGCGCCGCCCGCCGTGAATCAGTATGAATTGCTGCTGGATCAATAATTGCGTCGCCAAAGTGGGGCGCATCCTGGCTGCGGTGCACGACCGGACCGGAATCGCTCCGTGATCGCAGCGCCGTACCGCGCCGCTGTCGCCGTCGGCGGCCGCGTACGCAGCAAGTGGGCTGACGGATTCGGTCTTGCCTCGCATCGCTTTTGTTAGCAGCAACTTTGTGAGTACATATAGTATTTCTTAATTTTGCCAACCAATATAAAGTAGAGAGGGAGAGGTAGAGTGGTAGACGGATATTTTTTTCACTAGATAAGATAACAACGCACCAGGAGAGGTCGACGAGAGATTGACAATTGCCCTAATTCCTCAACCATATAGGTAATTATAGGAGGTCGAGAACAAGTGTTACCACAAAAAGATCTACGTTGTTCTTTATATAAAAACACACCAACATGTCCAGTATCTACGGATTGTTGCCTTCCTCCGAGAGGATTTGGCGTAGAAACCTAAAATTTTCCATCTCCCCCACTTGAGCCTAACCATAAGCTACCATACCATGAGACCTAACAAGATCAACTCGGGACATTAACCCGGAGAACAACTCGAAAGAAGCCAGGTGACTCACTATTGGTGCTTATCGGGGGCTTGTCGACAATATATGGGTCTGACCCATATTTCTACTGTATAAAAGCATGTACCTCATCCAACCAACGGAGGAGGTAAGGTTGATGTGTGCTCCGTCTCCTCATCCTCCTTGACATTCAAAACTTGGGTTATCTTATTTTTTTTGTACTAATCTTGTAGATATTTAATTGCAAAGAAAGATCTAGATCTAAAATCACCATGCGAAATTTGACACCCCCACCCTAAGTTCAACCTAATCTTATTTAGACTAGGTGTTTGTTGGAAGAAAACGCTAGTAATACTCTTGGATTTGTTGGAAAACCCTAGTCTTATTTAGACTTGTATCTTGTTGCTAGAGTTATATATCCTGATCATATATGAGTGTACTATACAGTTGCAAGAACTTTATATTCCGAACTTTCCCTATAATCTTGACATATAAAATAGTAGTCTCATATTCTCCATCACTCTAGTTGACACCCATTTTTATGTTTTCCCTATGACAATTGTCATTGCATGGATTATGATCGGTTACGGTTGGGATCTTGTCGTGCGCCTATTTTTGTCGGATGAGGCTGACCGAGAACTGGTGTGTATGCTTTGTTGGTAAGCGGATAATGATAAGACTATAACATGGGATAAAGTTGCAATTGGCCATCATAATACAACTAGAAAATCGGCGTAGTTGGCCAAGTGAGTGAAGAAGACATTTCGTTAGGGTTTGGCTTTCTTTTATGTTTTACTCAACTAGGATCAAAATCTAGTGGACCGGATTCGGTATGTATTTGTACCTAATCTCTTCTTACATGCCACAGGGTATTACTAGCGATTTCTTCCCATGCATTGGTCTTATGTTTAATTTGCTAGATTTAGCACTCAGATCTGTTGGGTTAAGGAAAAGAAAAGATAAAGAAATTATGTCCAATGATTGTCCAACACAAATAAATCACCCTTGGATTAAATCCCCACCTCAAGTAGGGGTCACGGGATCACAATGTCAAATGCCAATCATACACAAAATGTCATATACAGAGCAATTTCGTTGATCGAGTGCCTCTCCATTTCCAGTTTCCTCTCCAGGTTATTTTGAGTTTAAAAAATTATTCTTTTATTTTCTCTCCAAAAACTCCACATACGTTAAGCATATAGTCATAGCTTTTATCTCCACCAACTAATAGGACTCTCAAGAGTTGGGCCAATGTAAAGCAGAAAGACACGATGAATAGAAGACCAAGCATCCAAAACATCGCCATGTGACACACCTTTCCATCACCTCAGTCCACCATATAGCCCATAATATTCATCATCCCACCAAGTTACCTATATAACTCGTCGAGAACCTTCTTTGTAATCTTGTACTCGGGGATCTCCATATCAATACAGTACAAGTGCATGAGTAAGTTTCTCTCAACTCGATAGAACAAAACCTAGGCAAAAACATTTTTGTCCATTACATGTTGGCTCCGGCCCTATATCCTAATAAACTTACCCTCGACCTTCAAAAGTACGGTTGTCGAAGTACAAAAAACAATTATTCGATGAAGCTAAGGTTGATTCATGCTCTGTCTCCGCATTCTTCTTAACCTCCAAAAACTTGAGTTATCTCTTTTTTGTACTAATATTGTAGATATGTGATTGTAAAGAAAGATCTAGATCTAAAATCACCATGCCAAATTTGACCCCCGCCCCTAAGTTCATCGCGTCACTTGTTACTCTTGGATTTGTTTGAAAACCCTAGGCTTATTTAGACGTTTATCTTGTTGCTACAGTTACATATCTCAGTCATATATGAGTGTACCGCATAGTTGCAATAACTTCATATTCCAAACTTTCCATATAACCTACACATCAAAATAGCAGTCTCTCGTATTCTCCATCACTCTAGTTGACACCCATTTTTATGTTTTGCCTATGACAATTGGCATTGCATGGATTAGCATCGATGGTGGGTTACGGTTGTGTTCTTATCGTGCGCCTATTTTTGTTGGATGAGGCTGACGGTGAACTGGTGTGTATGCTTTGTTGCTAAATGGATAATAATAAGACTATAACCTAGAATAAAATTGCAACTGCCATTAGCAGACAGCTAGAAACTGGGCAAAGTTGGCCAAGCGAGTGAAGAAAACATTCGCTAGGTTTTGGCTTTCTTTTATGTTTTACTCAACTAAGATCCAAATCTAGTGGGGATAGATTTGGTATGTATTTGTACCTAATCTTTTCTTACATGCCAAAGGGGATGATTATTGTTTTCTTCCCTTGCATTGATCTTATGTTTAATTTGCTAGATTTAGCATTGAGATCTGTTGAGTTAAGGACATGAAAAGAGAAATAAATTATGTCCAATGATTGTCCAACATAGATAAATCACCCTTCAATTAAATCCCCACATCAAGCAGGGATCACGAGATCACAACGTCAAATGCCAATCATACAAAAAATGACATATTCAGAGTAATTTGGTTCATCGAGTGCCTCTCCATTTACAATTCCCTCTCCAGTTTGTTTTCAATTTTATTTTTTCCCTTTTATTCTATCAAAAAACTCCACATACATTAAGCTTGTAGTCCTTGCTTTTATGTCCATCCAGTAATAGGACCCTCAAGAGTTGCGCCAATGTAAACACAGAAAGACACGATGAGTAGAAGACCAAACAGGCAAACATTCAAAACATCGCCATGTGAAACATAAAAGCAGAGCACCTTCCAATTCACGCGAACATTCAAAACGTAGAAGACCAAACAGGCAAACATTCAAAACGTAGCCTCACGTAGTCGACAGAGGCGTAGGCTCCATGATCCCGTCCTCGAAGTCGGGGCCTCTTCTGACGAGGATAAAAGCAGAGCACCTTCCAATTCACGCGAGGCGCGCGTAGTCGACGGAAGCGTAGCCTCCATGATCCCGTCCTCGAAGTCGTTCTCCCTGCACGCAACAAGTCAGGCGTATCAGTTCCAATCATTCTGATCTGGGTCATCTATCGTGCTGACGTACTGCCCATCTTACAAATTCAGGTTCAGGAAGGGATGAGCTGTCTCGGTGGCGATTTCGCATGAAAGCGTGCTTGACTTCTGCAACTTCTGTTCAGGCAGAACCTTTGTCATCTGGACCAAAGGAAAAAAAAGAGTTGAGAACACAAGCACACAGAAGTTAAGACACTGCAAGAAAATATAACAAGGTAAGAGTTGACCTTCTGGCGTGTTTTTCTTGAGGTTTTTCCGTGCTAGCACATAACAACAGAGAGAAACCACAAGTAACAAGGATACTCCGAGCAGAGCAGATATGATGATTATTAAGTGGTGCTTCTCCTGCTTCCCTATTTGGAGGCTGTTGCCTGCGTAGCTGAAAATTCGCAATGAGAAAAAAAGCTTTGGTTAGCTCGCAGCAAGGTGTTTAAATAGCTGCTGCTACAATAATATGGTAATATGCCAGGGAAAGAATACAAACTTTAAAATAATGCCTCTCTTTGTCAGAGCCTTTGGAATGTCTCAGCTTGTTATTCTGAAGATACCTGCATTATATTGGACAGTAAACAAGGGCTTGTTATCCTCTCTTTTGTGACCAAGTTTTCACACTGTGGGCTATGACAGGCAAAGTCTAATAAATGAACAGTAAGCAAGGGTTTGATGAAAGACTTACAACTCAGTCAGTTTGGGCAAGCTGCTCAAATATGAAGGCACACTGCCAGTCAGTTGGTTGTTCTCAAAGTGACTGAGTAAGGAAATTAAGTATTCATTAACGAGAAGACACAATTAGCAGGAGATGAAAAGGCCGCAGAAAGCATGTAGGTGACTCACATGATTGACAGGTTTGAAGAGCCAGTGAGGTCTGGAATTGGACCTGTCAGCATGTTATCCCCAATTCGACTGCAAGGATATTCATGATCAATCAGGGCATGGAAGCAAGGGATACTCATGGATTAATCCACAGCATATGAGTTAATTGATTTATGTGTAATTTTCCAGGCGTTGGGGATCAGAAGTGATGCTGCGCTGGCTCTACATTCGATCTGCATTTTTTTGAAGAAAGAAGAAACGAATAGGAAGGCCAGAGCTGTGAGGATAAGAAACATGTGGAGGAAATTTAACCTCGCTAAGCATGATACTGTAGCTAACAAACCAAACACGAGGCATACAATTCTATGATTAGTAGATCTACTATGCGATTTTTTATCTGACCATTTAACAAAAATATTTGTTGGTGTACGTGATATGAAGCTCGCTCATGAGTGATTCGAAAGCAAGATTAACTCATTTATAATCTAACATAAATATAAAATTAGCTATAGAAGGAAACAAAAACATTTACGACAGGAAATCGAGGGGCTGCGATGAATGAGACCAAATCGAACCAAAAACATTGCTCCCTTTAATATTATCAGATATAGATAAAAGGTTGTGTCAAATAAAAGGTATGCCTTCTTCATATGAAGTTGGTCTAGATAACCACAAAGAAATCATAGAAATTGCCCTTTTTAGTATCCCCTGCACATACTAATCTTTCATGGGTAATGTGAACCGTGCACTGAATAAAGGCTCTATATTATTTTGATCTTTCTCATACCAGAGTACAATCTAGAATTACTTGTGCTTCGTGGATAAGTAAGTAAACTAATTCACCATGTTAGTTCATTCATGTTCCATTTCATCAATCAGGTTATCTTGCACCTCTAAGAAATTATCGGGTGGGTTTTACTCCACCATGTCGTTCACAGTGATGCAAGCTTTGATGCAAAGGTCTAAAAATAGAAATGTGAAAAAACCATGCACTAAAGAAAAAGATATGTTAGTTTTAAGAAATTGAATAAATGGATAAATGATCAAGAAACTTACCTGATGTAGCAAAAAAAAATTAAAAGCCCGTAGCAAGGCATGGGCATTCCACTAATTTAGCTAATCCGAGGTGTTACTTCCGGGCGCGTGAGCCACGCATGTGGGTTTAGGTCTTCCAGAGTTGGAACATTGACGCCCAACACTCCAATCAGCACACAAGCAGCATTGAGTAGCGAGATATCTCCGCGTCGGCAAAGGAAAGGAGCTGCCAACGACCCGCCGTGGCGGTCCTACCCAAGCCAATAAATCGGACGGTAGCGGGCGCCTGGTACACGGCCGCGGGGTACGCCCAGCAATTCATCCGTCCGTCCTGCCGCCCGTCAGAAAGTGTCAGTGCGGCTGCGGCAAGCGTGTGATGGAAGCGGCGCGGCGGCATCACGCAATCCGCGGGCACCCGGCGCGTGCCTGCGTCTGTAGCCTGGGGGCGTGGGCGGTGGGGCCCGCCGGCGGTACCGACTGTCGGTCTAGCTACGAGCGCGCCTCGAACTAAAATAAATCCCAGCGGCGCGCGCGGCATGCACGGTGGTGGTGGGCGCCTGCATGCCCCACGCCAGCGGCACCGCGATCCGGGCACCACGCCCGCGCAGGCGCGGCCGGCCGATGCCGACATCTGGGTAGGAGCAGCGCGCCACGAGGCCCCACCACCACCACCGCCGCTCCCGTCGCTCCGTTAACGCCGCTGGCCGTCTGCTCCACCGGGACATTTTTTTCCTGTGCGTCGGGTCGTTTTCGTCCGTCGTGCACGCCCGCCATGCAGCTCAGCTCGAAAGTAGGTCCTCCGTCGTATTCAGCGGGGATCGCCGGATCGGCCGCTGCTTTTGTGAATATTCAACGGGCCGAGGTCGACTCGATAAGAGCATCTCTAGTGGATGGTGTAAATTTGGACGTGTATATCTTCATATACACGTTCATATAGACCTTGCTAAATTATACACCTCCCAGTTTTTCAGTGGAACGTGTAAATTAGGACGTGTATATTCCAACGGCTATATTTTCAAACGGCTATATTTCCAACGGCTATATTTTTAAACGGCTATATTTCCAACGGCTATATTTCCAACGGCCATATTTCTGATCTATATAAACCACCCCTACTACTTCTCTTCCAGCACACTTCTAGCTGTGACTTCTCTTCTCACCTAGATTTCTCTATCGTCTTTCACGCAACACAATGAACACATCCACTTGGGACATGAGTTCTTCGTCATCTTCATCTGGCGACGATGAACTCATACTTGTAGCATTCGCCGACCGCGAGGAGGAAGAGAGGAAGAACGCTCGACGCCATGGCGGTTCCAAGCATGGACGTCAGTCAATCGATCGAGGAAGAGATGCCGGATTTCTTGTTCTGTGGGACGACTACTTCAAACAAGTTCCTCGCTTTCCCGAATATTTGTTTCAACGAAGGTTCGTAATTAGTACACTTCTCTACTTTGGTCCTTTTTTTATTTCCCCGTCTCATTTAGTTTTTATGCACAGATTTAGGATGTCGCGTACTTTGTTCAACCGCATAGCTGATGGTATACTTGAGCATGACTATGATGGTTATTTTACGCAAAAAAGAAGTGCTTCTGGAGCTCTTGGGTTACATCCTCTGCAAAAAATGACCGCAGCAATGCGGATGCTAACATATGGAATAGCAGCTGATGGTGTTGATGAGTACATCCGGTCCGCTGAGGCTACTAATTTAGAGTCTTGCAAGAAATTTGTGATCAAAGTCTGTGAAGTTTTTGGGGAAAAGTATCTGAGATCTCCAAATGAAGAAGACATTGCTAGGTTACTTGCAATAGGGGAGGAAAGAGGATTTCCCGGTATGTTAGGGAGCATAGACTGCATGCACTGGGGGTAGCATCAGTGCGTACCGACGATGAATCAGCCGGATCATTGGTGCATGTACCCGGACTTGCATCAATGGTCTTCTTTTGTTTCTTCAGAGAAGTTTCAAGTTCTCTTGTCTTCCACTTTGGATACTTCGAAAACTCTACATAGCAATGCATCAATGTGAAAGGCTTCTTTTTTTTAAGATCCATTTCCTTGAACAAAATGTGTGCATCGTTTGTCTGCACATAGTAGTATATTGTTAAAATATGCACAACACATATAGAATATTGCACATCACATATAGAATCTTGCACAACACATATAGAATATGCATAACACATATAGAATATTGCACATCACATATAGAAGTACAAGAAAGACGCATACCTTTTCATCTATAGTCCTTCCACTTTCTTGCCTATTTAAAATCTGCTGAAGGCAACCACAAAATTTAGAGGTCTCTCTGTTAATCAATGTGTAACGGCAATTGATTGCATTAGCATTACGCTCCGGCCATGATGATTCCTTGTGTGTGTTGTAGTACTCTGAAATTCTAGCCCAATAAGCATCTCGGTTTTGATCTGTCCCAACAATATCCAAACTTGTATTTGCCCATGCTGCTATAAGAACCTTGTCCTCATCACTAGACCAATTTTTTCCTTTGTTCGATTTTCCTTTCTCTGTTATTATTGGTGCGTGATGCTGAGTTGATGGAGTTGGTTGCTCTCCAATTGGGCTATCTGGTTGTGTTTGTGTGTAACCAAAACCCACAGTGTCAAAGAAGTTTTCATCATTATCCATCTGCAAACAATCAACAAACCATCAAATATTGCAATCACTCCAACATCCACCTCTTTAATCCTCATTTGGTCCGTATTACATAGTAAATATTATCTAGGATTAGATAACAAATGAGCATGGTGTGTGTTAAAGAATCAAGCATACAATCGGAATAACCAAAGCATAAAATCAATAGCTGCCCAGTATAGCTGCCCAGCGCATACAAAGAATCAAGCATACAAAGAATCAAGCTAGAGGTGAAATGATGCTTTCCTTCTTCATCCTAGCTCCAGTATAGCTGCCCAGCGCGCCCCTCCAGCCTAGCTGCCGAGCGCATCCCCGCAGCCTAGCTGCCGAGCGCGCCCCCCAGCCTAGCTCCGCCGCCCCCCAGCCTAGCTCCGCCGCCCCCCAGCCTAGCTCCGCCGCCGCCCCCCCCCCCCCCAAGCCTAGCTCCGCCGCCCCTCCCATCCTAGCGCCGCCGCCCCCCATCCCAGCCGCCGCCCCCCATCCTAGCTCCGCCCCGTCCGCCGCCCCAGCTCCGCCCCGTCCGCCGCCCCAGCATCCCCCCGTCCCCGCCCCGTCTCCAGGGCGAGCGCCACCGCCCCTCTGCTCCCCCGTCCGCCGCCCCCATCCCAGCATCCCCCCACCGCCAAATCCTCCTGCAGCGTGCGGCCGCCGCCCCTCTGCTCCCCCGCTCGAGCTCGGAGAGAAGTTTACCTGTTGGGTGGCGGCCGGAGAGGAAGATTCCGTCGGCCGAGCTCCTCCGATGATTCCTCCGGGCGGGCTGCGCGGGAGGACGATTTCCAGGCGACCTTCTCCGATGCGTTCTCCAGCGCGAGCACGAGCGTGGATGGCTCGTGTTTATTTCCACGCTTGGTACCGTCGTGGACTGGGCGTGGATGTTTACACCTCCTTTTACACGAGCCGCTGGGAGCCTATTTTCATCTCACGATCGTGTATATGGCTTTGCACGTTCGTTTCCACGAGCCACTGGAGATGCTCTAAGAATGGTGCCGCGTAGGGTGCCTACGAATAAAATACCTGACGCTATCTATCTGCATAAATTCCATTGCTCGTTCCAGCCTTTGAAGTCCACTCCACTTTGCCAGGTTCAAGTAGCACTTTTTTCAAGGGGAAGCAGTTTCTTTGTTCATCAACCTAAAAAAGAAAAGAAAGCTCGAAATCTGCTGCTAGCGCTGTCGGTGTAACACGGCGTTTCACTCCAGAAGCGTCGAGAAAAGCGAGCTAGGCGGCACGCCATGGCCACCATGGGAGGGATGCGATTGCTCAAGTTCCGGTGGTGCGCGCGTCCGTCTCGCCGAAAGGAGCGCCACAAAATTCGGTCCACTTTCTCCAACAGCAACGCCTGCCCGCTTTTTTCCTCGCGGAAGGGAAGACCGATCAAAAGCGATGGGCGTCTGTCTGCCCACCAGCAGCCGTATCTTGCGGCGGCAGCGGCACCACCGAGCGAGCGAGCTTCTCTTCCCCACACGACACGGTTCCTCTCCATTTTCCTCCTCACCCCGCGCGGCGCGGCGCGGCTGCTAGCTGGAGTTTGACGATCCGCTACTGCAGGTGGGACCGTGGGAGGTGGTGGCCGCCACGGCCGGCGGCCCACGTGTCTTTCTTTACTGGCTGCCGCCTGCTCCCATGCGCCGCTGATGCCGATGCCGCAGCGCCTGACCCCAGCTCGGGACGCACGGATCGTGATGCGTCGTCTTCCGCGTCCCGCGGGTCCCGCGCTACGTGCCGCGGCTGCTCCAGGTGGGGCCACCGAGCGGCGGCTTTGCTTCCACCTCCGGACCCGTTCGCTTTCGGCTCGGGTTTCTTGCAACTTTTTCCCTGCGACCCTCGTGTTCAGATGAATTTACGCGTACGGTAGCCCGCCAGAATTTGTTGGCCACTCGTTTCAACTTGCACCATGCAAACCTTCTCCTCCCGTCATTTCAAGATATTATTCCCTTCTAAGCAAACTGCTACTCCCTCCGTTTTAAAATATAAGATGTTTTAGGTTTGTGAAGCAAATGTATCTAGACATCACACTAAAAGATGTCTAGATACATTTGCTTCACAAAGCTAAAACATCTTATATTTTGAAACGGAGGAGTAGTTAGCAGTACCTCTTGTGATATCTAAATTACGAAGCTTGTAGGCTATTTTCCAACTACATAATCACCGGCTCGACACCTCCAAGACTTGACACCTCTAAAACTAGTAGTACTTACAACGTATGTGCCTTGTCTTTTAGTTTCAGGGCTTAATTAAAGGGCCAACCCTTCCCTCACATTGGTAGCATAACTTGTCGTTTGCAAAATTTTAACGACTAACACCCATCCAAACATAAATAGTAGATCAATCTTTGGTTTTTGCTCCATAGCATTACAACATGTTCTATACAGGAAAAATGTGCTCGTAAATGTAAGGCAATGTACTATGAAGCCTCCATGGAATACATGGTAAAATCATCAAAACATTTCCTAGATTGGTCCCAAATTTCAAGAAATTGTCACGGGAGAAATGAGTCACTTGTTATGTCATATATAAGATTATCACATACGATATAAACTACGTCTTGTAGATAATATTAAATTAATTTCCTGTAGACAATATAAGCGTATTATGTGTAACATAAAACCATAAATCATGTGAGGTTCAAAATTTTCACGAAGCATGATAACCAACAACTTGGAGACATGCAATAAATCATAGGTGGGTACACAAATATACACTTTAACTTTTCCTGCACGACACATGCTATAGCCTCGAAACAAAACACATTACTAAAATTATCTTATTAACCTCCACTAATCATGTAAGACTTAAGAGGTAGACATCGTTGAAGAACATGTTGAGCCACTTAAAGCAATTCAGATAATATATACAGTCACATGGACCAAAATGCAAAATTTAGTGAGGTCGCTTATTGTTTTGTTTTAAAAATATTGGTCAAACACAAACCATTAATTAGCTATCCTGAAGATGGGGGACCGTTGTTCATTATCTAATTTGTCGACTCTATGAACTTAAGTTTTTTGAAATAAGAAGTTATTTAAGATATATAAATCGTGTCATTAATGCTTAGTCATAGGAATAACACGTACTATTTAACCATTGATACCGATTATATTATTAAATATAGAATGCATCGGCAATGAAGTGCTTTGTGAGTTGAAGACACACAGTTAACAACTTTGTAGATATGGTATTACGGACCATAATGTAGATCCATGTTAATCAGTTGCAAAGCATGATACGATACCAACATTGTGCAATCATGTATCATACAAAACCTCAAAATATGAATTATCATTTCCATGCCTATAATTTTAATGTAGACGCCACTAACAAGAATATAGCCACTTACAAGCAAACAAAGAGAATCCTGATGTTTAAGACGAAATGCTGTCAAAATTCATTGCTAAACGACCTTACAATTTAACATTTGAAAAAAATGTAAAATATGTATCTGAATTCGACGTATTTAGTTTTATAGTGGTCTTGTATATAAACCCTAACACAAAAGAGTTACCAGTGGTATGTTAGGAATATATGCTATACTAGAATGAAGATTTGGTTGGATTTAATCCTCATGGTTCTTTTGGAAAAGTGAAATTGGACAGGGGTGTTAGAAATTGCCTCTTAGTTCATGAATTCACATGCACATCAGGTGCTATTTTCCTACTGAGGAGGTCCTTTATGTGTAGAAATAGGTGTTCCTTTTTATCAGCAGAGATGATTTGATTGAGTGTTGCACACATGATATAATTTAGGATCTAGGTAGTACAGGTAGTTCTACTTACACACTTAATGCGTTCATGAAATCTACTTACACATTTAAAATTCTGTTGGCCACGCGTTTCAACTTGAACCATGCAAACTTCCTCGTCCCGTCATTTCGAGATATTTTTCATTCTATGCACATTGCTAGTAGAGGCTCAAATATTTGAACTATGAAGCTTGTAGGTTATTATCGAGCTATATAATCAGCGAATCAACAACTCATGCACCTGACACCTCTAATACAAGCACAATGTATGTAGCTTGGTGTTGTATTTTGTTTTTGGGGCTTAATTAAAGGGACAATCCTTCAAACTTCATTATACTATAACTTGTGGTCCACGTAATTTTTGAGGATTAACACTCATCCAAACTAAAATGGTACACCAGACTTTGTTTTGCTCGATAACATTAAAGCATGTTATACAGAACAAATGTGCTTGTAAACTGATAACTCGATGTAAGTTATTGTACTATGAAGTCTCCATGGAATATAAGGTGAAATAATCAAAACATAAATGGTCTACTCATTGAGTCATAAATAAATTATTACAAACAATATGAATTAATTTCTAGATGATAGAATATATTGTGTGTTACATAAAACCATAAAATATATAAGGTTGAACATTGCATGAAACATGATAACAAAAAATTTCGAGACCAACAAGAAATACAGAATCGAATTGAGTACCTAGTATATAGAATTGAACTTCAGGTCCGACAAGAAAACCATTCATTAGCTACTCAGAAAATGGAAACCACTTCTTATGGCCCGATTTTCTGGCTTTGCGATAATAACCTTTTCTATAGTAGTTAGAAGACACAAAATGGTGTCATTTATGCTTGGTCATAGGAATGAGACATATTGTTTAACAAGTGATATCAGTTGTATGATTAAGATATACCAATGCACCAGCAAAGAATCATTCTGTTTGTTGAATAACAACTTTGTATATATGTTATTTAATTACAAACCATAATAAAGAGAATTTTGAATCACTTGAAAGCACGATATGATACCAATATCATAGAATCATCTCACATACAAAACCTCGAACTATGAATCATCATTTATATGCCTTTAATTTTGATGTAAACTTAGTAAAATATATAGTAGTTGCTTACAAGCTGGCAAACAGAAGCCTAATTAAATTTAAGGCAACAACCTCTAAAATACAAGTAGTTGGTCTTGTGGTTTACCAACTATCCATAAAATAACCTTTTGAAAACAATAAATCAATGTAAATCATGTAATTGAAGTCAACATATTATGTTTTATAAAGCTCTCATACAATAATTTTAACACAACAAGTTACTAATTGTATATTATAGAAAAAATAAAGGAAGAGATAATTGGCAACAATTGACAAGAAGCTCGAAACAACGCAACTAGTATTGCACAATCATGTGCGACACAAAGAACATGGTTGAACCATAGTAATATTCATGTATTCCATTGACTAACAGGTATGCTTCGCTCACGTGACTAGGGCGGCGATCAGGGGTTTTGCCATAGCGACCGCCATCTGCCCCGCCTTCATGTTGTCTCTGCCTGAAAATTGATGGGTCCATGCCCCTTTGCTTGCCACTCCAGCGATGAGCGGCGGTGCAAACCTCGGACTTACGCTCAGTGTTGTAAGAAGCTCCCTAAATATAGAGTTTGATCAATTGGTAGTCATTAATTAGCAGAGAGAAGTACGAAGCTTGCAAGTTGGCAAAGAGAAGACTGAAGTTTAAGGCAACATGCTCTAAAATATTAGTAATTAATTAGCAATTTCATTTCTAAAACCACCTATAGTCTTGTGGTTTTAGTACCGACTATCCAAAATAAATAAGCTCTTTATAGCAATAAAATAATGTGAAACAAATAACTGAATTTCAACATATTATGTTTTATAGAGCTCTCTTACGACAATTTTAACGCAAGAGTTACTAATTGTATATTATAGGAAAATCGGAGCGATAGAAATTTGGCAACATTTGACAAGATTCTTGAACCAAAGTAGCTAGAATTGCAGAATCATGTGAGGCACAAAGACCATGGTTGCACAAAATTAACATTCGAGTACTTGGGCTATATACTTTTTTTCGGTATGAGCCATCTACCGTTGCATTGCCTGTTGCCCTCTATCTCACCGCCAGCATCTCTCAGTGTCGAAGCTGAGCTCCCATCCATGGAAGTAGCGGTGGTGGAGGTTGCCTCACGTTCACCTTGAAGACAGCCGGCCTCCCGAGCTGGTGTTGCCGCAGCTGGCCTACACCAGAGCTTCTATTGGCCCCTAGCCACCATGGCCTCTACCACCTCTACCGCCACGACGGCCAACACCACCAGCACCTACACATTTACATGTAAACTCACGAGACAACACTAACCGAATTAAACTTTACAGGAAAAATAGAAAAAATTTCAGAGGGGTGAGCAATCGACTGCTGCATTGTTATTGTTGAGAAATAAAACATGTGATCAATTGTATGGGAGGGATGCCTCCTAGGAGGTGTCTGTTGGGGAAAAGGTGTCTCCCCAACACACCCCTTCACCCCTGTATATAAGTGGGTCTCCCACAATGCAATAATAGAAGAGTCTCATTTCTGTCTTTCTTTTGTCTCTTTTACTTCATACTACAACACGTTATCAGCACTTTGATTCTACCGAGAGCGGTAGGCCTGATCGGAAGATTGTTTGTCCGGCGGAGCAAGTCCTTGGCATGCGTTAACAGGAGAAATCATCACGACATTGATACTTTGATTTTGCCTTCTGTTCAATCAACGACTTAAGGACTACTCGATTGGATTAAGACAGGAACGATCGTATAGTCTATGCGTTCAGTACAACGGCGAGTCGGCGACGCATGGGACGGTTGCGCTCAGGCTCAAGACGGCGGACGTACTTGGCGCTGTCCATGGAACCGACGCGATTGTTGCATGGTGCACTCGTCCTCAACTTCTCCTGCAGATGGCAGCCGACTACGGCACAAAGGACTACGTCCCGGTGAGGCGCGGCTTCTATAGTACGGAGGAAGCACCTAACGCGCGCGGTAGTCTCTTGCCGCTATTCATAGCGGAGCGGAGACGAGACCCCAAGTATGCGGCGGCCGGTGCTCTCCCGGCGCGGAGGCGTCTCCTAACGCCACGACCTCATGCGAGGCGTGCGGCAGGCCCTCCGGCATCGGACCGGCTTGAAACGGGAGGTTGGGGAGCGCGGAAACCCGAGCAGGCGACACGCTGAAACGGCGTTCTCCCGGCGCAGCCTCGACCTTGGACCGTAGCGGCAAAGCGCATGGCTCCAAACACCGCGGCAACAAGGCCATCAGCCCCGACGCGGCGGTGGCCAACCGGTTAGCGCGCGGCGGCCCTCAGCCCGAGCGCGGCTTTGTTTCCGTGGCTCCAGGCGAGCACGGACCAGCCCGGCATGGCGACGGCTCCGTCTCAGCCCCGTGATGGTGACGGGAACCAACCGTTGGCGCCGCAATGCCCGGACCTTGGCACGGCAGGGGCGTAGGGGCGGCTCGAGGCGAGTACCGGCCGGCGGCAATGCCCGGCGGCTCCCTCCGGCGTGGACTCAATGTCCGGTAGCGGCGGTTACCATATCCCCATGGGGGATAGAACCGATGGGAGAGGAAGGAAGGAAAAATCCTTTCTCTTTGGCGATTCCGCAGATCGGCAACTGGATTATTTAATAATCTTGTATAAGTCCGCGTAATTTCTGCTTGAGCATTTGGGCTTACTTGAAATTACACTACAGCCATTGGGCTCGTTGAACTCTATAGTTTAGCCATTGGGCTTCTTGTTTTTCAGCAATTGAACCATGGTTGTTGTTATTTGCGTTTTATGCCCTAGGTTTCAGAGCAAATATACACAGATGGATCATCGGATCTTGCTGAATTGCATAATAATTTATTATGCATCATTTTATGTCATGTAAAATGATCGTATGTATTACATGAGTAATACTGTTGCAAAGCAATATGTTAAATCCATCATTCATACAGAATATGGAATTTGCTTGCAAAAGATTGGAAAACACGAGGTGGTAAAGTGTATGACAAAGTAATGGCTAGATGGCATCTACTACTTAATTGTAGACTATGCACCATTACCGTGAGGTTTACATGTCATTTTGACATAATAACTACCTTCAATTTTGTACACAAATTATGGATTGCATATAGCAACGAATTAATTTCGTTCACAACTGCGAGGTCTACACCACCATGTGGTGATTACCTTCAATGTGTTTTAGTTAACACAAGGTTGTGATAAGCTCCATAAGAGAGAGGTCTACACTACTTACTAGTGATTACCTCCATGTGTTTAAAGCAGAATGAAGGCGCAATAGTTATGGCATGGTATCATAGCAACGATATAATTTTCGTTCTCAACTATGATGTCTACATTGTTGGTGACTACTTTCATGATGTTTTCCAAATATATGACAACTTCATAGCATTTTGTCATTTGTTGTGACTTTGGTGTCACATATTCCATCAGGAGCAGAGTCCATGGAATCGGCGGTGACAACATCGCAGGTTATGCTATGAAGAGAATTATGCAAAATACTTGCATATTTTGGTGATTACCTTCCATGCATACACAACTTATGAGACGTCATCATAGCTATGAATTAAATTTCATGCACAACTGAGAGGTTTACACCACTTCAGGGTGATTACCTTCATGTGTTATAAATAACATAAGGATGGGGCTATGATCGATGAGAACTGTCCATAAGTGTGAGGGGCCACTAGGTGGTTGACGCCTCTATGTGTTTTAAGGAAATTTAAGGTTTATCCCTTTTGAGGTGATTACCTTTAATTTGAAGATATAGACCACATTGTGGTGATTATCTTCTTGTGGCAGGTTTGCCCTATGGGTCACTAGATCACCATGGCAATGATTATGTTTAGCCATAGCATTTTCATCCTACTTAATTTGCTAAAAGTGAATTAATTCATGAGCAGCTCATGTAGCATATGGCCGTCCTTCCTTTGAAAGGAAATGCGATGTGATGACATTAGGTTGGAGCAATTATCCAACATGGGTCAAGGACATATTATGTCAACTCGTGGCATTGTCGCACAGAAACTCCACCTGTAAAGAATGTCATGGCTATTTCCAATATAGCTATAAATAATGCATATTTGCATTTATGTGGCATCGCAATGACTCACTTCTCAAACTGAGTATTTAGTGGATGATGAATATCCATATGCCCTTGGAGGGACTTCCTTGCAAAGAGATATGTTGTTATAAGCGCAACACGAATGACAAATCATTCGTAGTCGGGACTTCAAGTCCGTTGAGGCTTATAATTCTATTGCCAATAAATCAACACCGAGTTGGGATTACGTGATAAGGTAATTTCGGATCTAAATCTGATTGTAAATCCTTATTACCCTTTATGATCTCCTATGATGGTAAATAGAAATGCCATCTTTATTTTAGGCTAAAAATATGATGAACTTCTTATGAAGATTCATCAGGTTTGCCTAGCGGATGTGACACCATTGCCTGAAATTCATGCTGGTGCTTTTAGTACTAAGCGATTGAGTGGTTAGAGAACCATGAGGAGTTAAACATAAAGTGAAAATAAAATGGCAAATATACCATGGCGTATGTATCTCAAAAGGGAAGGGATCATTTAAGATAAAAATGATTGCAATGACAAATGGGTGGTTGTACAAAGTATTGTACCAATGATTACCAATCTGTCATGTATTGGGTTGAATCATACCACCGAGTCATTGGCAAGGCAAATGATTCAAAAGGGAAAGTGTTGAAGTACAACTTCAAAAGGAACAACTAGAAATTATTCTGGTATGTAGATGGAAAATGACTCATCTACTTTGATGATACGCTTGTGGATGGTTATTCCCAAGATATTTTGGAGAACTCTTGTAGTCTCCTGATTATCCCATAATATCATGAGCCTATAATTGTACTACTACATGTAGTATAATTTGCAACATCTTGTCCCTCGGACATGATCGTTGAGAAAATTGAGTGTATGAATCAGTTCATACTCAATCTTGTTGCGTACACAATAATTTGCCATCATTTGTCATTATGACACATGAAAATTATTGAAAATTCCATTGGCCACAACTTAAAAGTTGCAATATTCCCATTGATCATGAGATTTATGAGCACTGCACGTGCCATAGGGGAATTAATTTTAAGGCACTCTCACCTTAAAATTTGAAATGAGCCAGACATTCTTGAAAGCTTTCAAGAATATATATGGATTACTCAGCCATGTATGGGTTATGTTGGTACTTCATGGTTTTACTAGACACATCTATAAGATGGTCTTAGGTGTGTATCATTCACACAAAATCATGTGTTTACTGAATAGAGTGCTCAAATTGACGAATTTAGAGCAAAGTATCCTAACATGGGATAATGCCATGGGATGGAACTGTTGTTGAATTTTATTCACAATCATTCAATGGTTAAATTCAGTATGTGTACATACCCAAAATTGTCTGGCTAGATCTCTTATGAAAGAGGGTTAAAATTGCATGGCCAATGTTGCAGAATTGTGATTTGCCAACATTTTGTTGGTGGTAATATGCGGTTTCACACGCTACATATTTGGTCTAATTGAGATCAAATGCATATAATACTGCATCCCCTTGCAGTTTGTACGTGGAAATTAGTAGAGTATTTCCCATCTGCGGTAATTCGGCTGCATACCGATATCACCACCCCAGCATACATCATGGGGCTTCACATATATTTGGGATCTATGTGAGGAATAGCTGTGGTATGATTGTTAATCCGTCAAATACCTTAACCCGGACAAGGGAGTTACTATAGCCCGTATGCTGATTGCTATATGCAATAAAGACATTCTCTGGCATTAGGGGGAGATGAGTACCACAAAGAATGCCATTGAATGGATAAAAAATG
This sequence comes from Dactylis glomerata, assembly GCA_007115705.1. Taxonomy (NCBI): domain Eukaryota; kingdom Viridiplantae; phylum Streptophyta; class Magnoliopsida; order Poales; family Poaceae; genus Dactylis; species Dactylis glomerata. The sequence goes on along the minus strand of QXEO01000606.1, from coordinate 658,068 downwards.
TCATTGACATTTTGTCCACGTACTTAAGAATCTGAACTAGAGGTTTAGGTTATGAGAAATATGCAGAATGTTACAAATAATCTGCCAAATAATTTACTGATGACAAAGGTGCACTTTGGTCAAGTACCAGAACGAGTGGAGGTACCTAATAAACCACTCGTGCCCCCAAATGAGAGCAAGAGGGGGAGAATTATGGTTACTTGAGACTAAGTTCTCGTATGTTTCTGTTGAAACAAAGTAGATGGTCTCCTTAGTCAGTAAATTTGAGTCAACCTCGAGTTGAGTGATAAAAGATGGATGTGTATCATCCATAGCCGAACACAAATGTGCACAAAAGTTTAAGTGCTGGGAGATCGGAACACCTTACTCCGTTGTTGTGGGAAATCACAAGGAGTTAAGAGGTTATAGAATTCCACAAAGGATATTGATTCATGAGAATCGTATATGATAAAATCTACATATGTCGACATATATTTCTTCTTGAGAATTGCTAAAATCCTTTTGGGCCCTGAACCAAAATCCATGGAAAGTGTTGTTGCACTTATATTGGTTCAAATGAAAGGAAGCAATTGAAGAAGAGTAGAACTCGCTCATCAAAAGAGAGGTGTTTACAATTGTAAAACCTGCTCCTCATAAGTATCTTCCGTAGGGAAGAGAATTGATTTTTCGTTTGGAAACAAAAATAAATGAGGTTGTGAGAAAAGCGAGGCTTGTAGCATATGGGTTTCCGCAGAAACCTGACATCGATAACGATGTTGCATACCTTCTAAGGTATGAGTGGAATTATGTTTCGATAAAGAATATTATTGGCAGTACATATCCATGTGGTTTATGTGTGTAGTAGCTACATACTCACATGGGACAGTAAGTTCGAATATGCATATTGAAGTCGTTGAAGGACTCAATATTCTAAATCCAAACAAAATCGCAACATGAATGTGTGAAATTTCTGAAGTCATTTTATGACTTGAAGTAGTCGGATAATTGTGTGGTACGACCGACTAAGTGAGTTCTTCCTTGATAAGGATAACTCTAATATTGATGATTGTTGATGTGTATTCACGAAGAAATCCTTAATTGGATTTTACATCACATGTGTGGTGTTGATGATCTTATCATCAATGTCTAAACGACATATGGATACACACAATCATTTTAAGACGGAGATTTGGGTCAAACGGAGATTTGGGTCAAACCAAATTGTGCTTAAGTTTGTAACTTGAAGCATATTCCCCTAGGAATAGATGTATATCAGTCTTCATATATCTAGAAATATTGGAGATGTTTAATATGGGTATATGACATCAGTGACACATATATAAGGTCATATTATACCTAATATTGGGATACAAATCCTTTTATAGGTAGGGGAAATGGTGGCATGATAGCTGGACATGAAGTTCCATATCTAAACACCATCGGAGCACTCAATTATCTTGCAGAATACGTCAGGCCTGACATTATAGTTGTTGGCAAGTTATTGAGAGTGCAATTCCCCAAAGGGTATAAGATTTGTGTATGGAATATTCTCAGATATGTCCAAGACACAAAATGTCTTGATTAATTCTATCATGAAAATCAAGATCGGACCATGGTGTGATATACGATAGTGGCTAATTATGTGATCCCAACGGTGCCATATCAAAGACTAGATTTACTGGAAGAGAATTATGAAGAAATTCTTCTGAATAGACTCTAAATGAGTCCTTTCAATGATCACTCTGCGGTAATTATTTAAAGCATCACAAGATGTGCATGACTTTGCAGAATGATTGGTCACATGTGAAATCATGTGGAGGTTATCATTATCTACCGAGATAATGTCACTTGTATTGCTTACGAGTTGTATTCATCCTCATGAATTACAGAAATATAAGAGGATAATTTGCAAACAACCTATTGTGACATTCACAATATCTCTACCAACGTTTATATTCCAGAATTAGGTTCGAGGAATTGGTATGGGATAACCTTGAGGTTTGCAATGTTCAGGGGGAGTAAAATCCCAAGTTATAACTCGTTGATGATCTCCCGATCACTGATATTGTACTCTTTTCCCCTTTATGAGTTTTCCCTAAGGTTTCTCATATAAGGTTTTTAATGAGACAATACAAATACAAGTGCGGACATATGTCATATGGTTTCTCCTTATATTTTTCCCACTGGGTTTTTGAAGGAGTTTTCGATGGCATATTGTTATAATATTTCTCCTTAATTTTTCCCACAGGGTTTTTAGGAGGAGTTTTTAGATTGCAATATACAGATGACGAATTGATCAAGGGGGAGTGTTGAGAAATAAAACATGTGATCAATTGTATGGGAGGGATGCCTCCTAGGAGGTGTCTGTTGGGGAAAAGGTGTCTCCCCAACACACACCTTCACCCCTGTATATAAGTGGGTCTCCCACAATGCAATAATAGAAGAGTCTCATTTCTGTCTTTCTTTTGTCTCTTTTACTTCATACTACAACAGTTATGACTAATGAGGTTTTTTTTGCCACGTAAATGATTTTGTGAGACGAGAATGACCGACAACTTTGAAGGTAAAACAACGCGAAGCACAGGAAATAAAATTACAGTATGTTGATCAAGCATACCTTTCCAAGGGCATGGCGCCCCGCATAATACGTTTGTGTAATTTACGACTCTGCCGGTGGCCAAAACAGAAGAAGCGCCCACCTAATTTTCAATGCCGGCACGCAAAAGACGAGGAGGGGGCGGCGGCGAGGCGAGAGGAGGACAGTCAAAGCGCTCGCTGACTGCGCCGAGTTTTATTCCCTCTCGCCGCTCCACCGCTCGCTCCCCTTTTCCCCTACTCACTTGCCTTTTTTAACCCCCCGCCCACCTATAAATGCACGCCCCCCTCATCGCCTTATCCTGGGCGCTACACACCCTCTACACCCGCATACCAAAAAGATACGCGCACGCCACTTGTACCACCTCCACCCATGGCGCCTAGAGCGGCGGAGAAGGCGCCCGCGGCTCCTCCGGCCACCGGGCTCGGTCTCGGCGTCGGCGGAGGGGTCGGGCCCGTCGCCGGCGGCCCTCACTACAGGGGCGTCCGGAAGCGGCCGTGGGGCCGTTATGCCGCCGAGATCCGCGACCCGGCGAAGAAGAGCAGGGTGTGGCTCGGCACGTACGACACGGCCGAGGAGGCCGCGCGCGCCTACGACGCCGCCGCCCGCGACTTCCGCGGCTCCAAGGCCAAGACCAACTTCCCCTCGTTCCCTTCCTCGTCGTCGTCCCCTGCCCTCGGCGGCGGCGGCGGCGGAGGAGGGAGCCCGAGCAGCAACAGCACCGTCGACTCCAGCGGCGGCGGCGGCGTGGAGGCGCCTATGCTGGCCCTTCCGCTGCCGCCCACCCTGGACCTAAACCTCTTCCACCGCGCGGCGTCCGCGACGGCGGTCGGCGGCGGCATGCGGTTCCCGTTCAGCGGCTACCCCGTCGCCCGCCCGTCCATGCACCCGTACTTCTTCTACGAGCAGGCCGCGGCGGCGGCTGCGGCGTCCGGGTACCGCGCGCTGAAGACGGCGCAGCCGGTCACGGTGGCGGCCGTCGCCCAGAGCGACTCCGACTCCTCGTCGGCGGTCGTCGATCTGTCCCCGTCGCCCCCCGCGGCGGCGGCGCGCAGGGCGGCCCCGTTTGATCTGGATCTGAACCGGCCGCCGCCCGCGGAGAACTAGAGAGAGGACAGGACAAGTTTTAGACGGTGACCGTAGCTTCTTCTCATTTCTCCGTCAGGAACGGCTTCGTTTCTTTTTGCCTTTTGTTTCGGTCCTCCTCCCTCTTGTAATTTTGTTTATTAGTTGTCTGAGATGAGACGGAAGACGGAGGAGCCTCCCTGTACATAGTTTTTCCGCCGAGAAAAGGGTACCCGATCTGAGATCTGCTCGATCGATGAAACCGGCGTTGGTTGAGGGGAACTGAACCTTGAAATCATGTGTAGCTGTATTATTCATGAGATCAGTATGAGCAATTATTCAGAAAATCTGTCTCTACTACACCATCTTTTGTTTGTTCAAAACGGTAGATGCAAAGCTAGGAAATATTCATTCATTGAATACCGCCGCTCCTTCGCCAGCTACCAGTTGTATGTGTGCTGCCTCCTCCGCGACATGGCAATTAATGGTTTGCTGAATTAAACCTCCCGTTCCGGATGGATGGTTCCAGACTCGAGCGATCTGAGGTTGATTGCGGGCAGTAATTGCTTTCACTTGCCACATCTGAATCGCCGCCCGAGCTGGAAACACACAGCTATTAACGTGAAATTTTGCATGTAATTATCGCTCGGGGCGGCAGCTGTCAAACGGCGGCCAGGGAGTAGTAGTACTATTTTTCAAGCCCTTCACACGCTGATGACAGCTCGCGAAAGAGATGGCTCAGATCTGAGGAAGGCGTGGACACGGGAGACAAGTGTGGACGAGACGACGAGCGATCGGCGTGGAGCGGTGCGGTGGAGGCAGCGTCGTCGTCGTCGATCCGTAGGCGCGCCGCGCGCTGCGACCTCGAGAATAACGTGTGCGTGCGGACGACGTCTGTACCGCGACGCGTGTGCGTGCGCGGCCGCTGGTCCCTGCTCTGCCGGCCGGGGCGCGGTGATTTTCTACGCCGGATCGGGCTGTGGGCATGGACTTTGGCTGGGCGCGCCGCGTTTGTACTGGCTGGAACGGCTGCCGCGTGTTGGGGCGGGCGCATGGGGATGAGCGCGAGGACCGGGCGTGGTCTCGGCCGACAGCGGTGGGCCAGAGGAGCGGAAGGGCGGGCATCGGGAGGCAGTGATTCGCGCGGCGGCAGCTTCTCCTCGCCGCGGGCCCCGCCGCGTGCCGCGCCTTCGGATCGCTGCCGCTTTCCGCATCCTGCCACTGCTCCTAAAATTCCACTGCGGCGGCTGCTATGTGCACACCGCCGTGTTTCTCTTCCGTAGTTATTGTTTTGAACACAGATTTACGTTAAAACTTATAAAAAGTCTAAAACGAACCTTAAACTTATAGTTAGAAGCTAAATCGAACTTCAAACTTTTGATCTCTGATAACAGCAATCTAAACTTATCAATCCTGGTATAATTTAAACCCTGGACTCGTTTGGCGCACCAAAAAAGCTATGATCCTGACTAGGAATACTGGCTAATCTGTAGGACCAAAATGTCATATTTATCTTCCTCAATCTATTCTTCTCACGTTGTCTCCAATCTTGCTACTGCGCTGGAGGGGGTGGCTCACTTGACCGGAGGCAGGGAACTAAGCATAGGAAGGGCAGGGAACGGCCTCGCCGGCCAGTGCATGAGGCCGGTCAGGGGAACGGCCTCGCCGGCCGTGGCACGAGGCCGGCTAACGGAACGACCTCGTCGGCAGCTATGGAGCAAGGAAGGGCACTCAGCCGTTGACGAGGGAACGATCCCTCGGGTCCTCACCTTTGGCATACCTGCTACGGCCTAAGAATAAGATGAACACTCGAAGCCCAAGACTAATTAGGGTTCGCATACACCTGTAACTGACTAGGACCGGATCCTGAGGACTCACCCCCCATATAAGGGCGAGGAGGGGCAGCCAAGGAGGACACACTACATCTGATCTCATATAAATCCCACGTGCATAGGCTAGCACACGCTATCTTCTTCCACCTCCGCTAGATCTCATTTGCGCACCATTGTAACAGCTCCAACTATACAAGTAATACAAGATTAGACAAGCAGGATGTAGGTCTTTACCCTAGGGGGGGCGAACCTGGGTAAACTCCTGTGTGCGTCCTGTTTCTGTCTGAAGCCGTTGAATCCGCCAGTGTCCATGCTCTCTCCATGAATCAAAAGCCCTTAAACATGGGCATTGCCGGGTTCGAACCTCGTCAGCCGTCTAGACGCACGCTGGAGCCATCCGCCGACGGGGAGTCCAACACAGATCTTTGTTTCCGGTGGAGGCAAAACGTGGGGGAGAGCTATGGGAGTTGCAGCCTAGCTCGAGGGTGCACACGCACAATAGCAGAGCATGCCGGCTGGCAGAAACTTGCGAACGCAGGGAAGCTCCCGTAGCCTGACCTCAGGTGCTACCTCGACTAGTCGCGACCTGTGGGGTCGATGACCTGCATCTCCGGCTCTATGGAGGCCACTGACCCGGGGCCGTGCTCAGTGTGACAGGGTTTCTCCTAGAGTCCGAAGAGGAGGCTGCGGCGGCCGGCGTTGAGCTTGGGTACACGCCATTGGATTGTGTTGAAAAAGGACCAGAGGTGGAAGATAAATATTATACATGGGCCAACTTTGTCAGTGAGATAACAAATTATGCACTTTAGTTTGAGTTTACAATTTATAGAGTAAAATATGTTCAGGGTTTAAAATAGGCTGGGATTGATAAGTTCAGAGTGCCGATTTCCGGATTAGAAGTTTGAGGTTTAATTTAGCTTTTGCCTATAAATTTAAGATTTATTTTAAACTATTTCCTTAAAAATTACTCACCGCATATGTGGTAGTGAATTAACCTTTGTCTGTGTTTTAGCATACTCCAGTGATCTACGGGGAAGGAAAAGGGTAAGATCGGGAGACTGGAACAATCGGGCGGAGGAAAGCAGTGGTGCACGTAAGGCGAGACGTAGACAGGTTCGACGGGCGGGGCGCGGTACCGCGGTGGACAGCGGAGGTGGAGCCGTGGATGTGGGGTATTGGCTGACCGAGACGTGCGTGCACGGAGCGGGCACAGTCGGCGTTGATAACAGGTAGCCCAGCCTGTCGAGTACCTTGTGGGCGGCGGATGGCGTGGCACGGCAGCGCAGACAGGAGAAGGGCCGTTCCGTTGTCGTACGCCCGTGACTACCGTGGGTGGCCATACATATGTACCTTGGCCTCCCTTGCCGCACCTCTCTGCAGCGATACGGACGGTCGCGGTGGGCGCCGGTGGGGGCTCGTGAGTTTTGCCGCTACGCCAAGCTGCCTGCCGCTGAGATCTGTGTCTTTCTCTCTCCACCACCACCACCACGGACACCAGGACGAAGCTGGTACCAGCACGAGTCAGTACCACGGAAGCGGCATTCATGGCCCAGTGCCCTTGTTCGGTTGCACAAAACCTTGTACCGCGTAGACGAGATGTATGCTTTCTTTTATGTATTGTAAGCTCGAGGATTTTCAATTTTTTTTTTCATATCATCATCGACCACGATGGTCAGCTCCTTGCTTCACAAAAATCACGGAACAAGAAAAGTGGTTTTATCCTATCCCAGATTATTTAAAATGCCGTGCAATTTCTGCTGTGTTGCCGCTAGGGGTTCCTAAGTCTATCTATCTATTATATACTAAACTAGGACAAAGCCCGTGCGTTGCAACGGGTCAAATTATGCGAGTACAAATACTTTAAAATACTTCTAGCTGCATTAAGATTTAAAATTTGCAAGTATAGTCATAATTATAATTAAACTCTTCTAGAAGGAAATACAAAACTATCTAGTAGAATTAACCAAAGCTGATAGCACAAAGTGCCCGTGCTTTGCAACGAGTCTGAAATAAATCATATGATGTTCACTTTCTAGAAATATTGTAATTTGTATTAACTAAACCTCTTAGCTTTTTTGACTTTCTTTTATATGATTTGAAATATCATAGAGGTCACCTTGAAAGAGAAATTCACAGCTTCCTTTCTAATCTTATTCGTTTGCTTAATAGTATACAGTGTATTTATATTGGACATATGACAAGATATTTGATTCTCATCCTTATATGTTTAATGATGACTGATGAGAAAAGAAAACAAAAACTCTCACGTGTTGTTGTGCACTGCACACTCTCACATTAGCATGGATCATCCCTTAGAAAACTAACCTAAGTATTAAGTGTAGTTTTTAACAAAATACTCATAAGCGCATACCTTTCCTGAACCATGACACGATCTTGTCTGATCGTTGGCCAATGCCCAAGAGATGTGATACTCTCACAAATTCTAAACTGTTGGTTTTACTTCCCTGAACAGTTACATGTCATATTTACAAAATCTGAAGATTTTGCACTTTTTAATTATAATGACAGCAAATATAATAGCAAATCATCACAATGCATTCGAATTCTCTGAACCGTTCGATGCACATGATCTTCATGCATCAGCAGCGCTTTCTTGGTAGCACACATCGGACCAGCAATAGCACCAAGTAGATGTGGCAATACCAAGTCGTGGAGTACGACGCCCGCACAGGGACATGCCGGACAAACAAGACAGGGCATGCCGCATCAATTTTAACCTTCACCCAGGCAGCGCTAGCGTCTAGTTCAGAGCTGCGTGGGCCAAGTAGTTGGTGCTCAGGCGGCAGACGACTCCAGTTTAGTGTTCAGGGCGGCGTCGTCATGGCCATCGCAGAGAGGCGGATCAGATCAGGACAGAGTTGCTGGCGGCATCGATGGCCGGTACGAACCACTTGGCCGATGTGCCATTTTCCTAGCGTTGCGTGGAGCTGCACTACACCGTCGACCTGGTCTGCTGTGTTGCCGTCAGCACAGCCGCGCGTGGGGGCTTGCAGCAGGCACGCGCGAGTGTCCGAACACACCGCGTGCACGCCATCCTCTCGTCTTGACACCGCATGCTAACGACGGTCGAGATGGCGCCCTGGTAGGGAAGCAGCTAAAGATCTTTTTTCAGAATTCCAACCATATGATCCGAAGACGTAGCAAACCCCCAGACCTGCCACACGAAGAGCTCCTGAGAAGAAAGAAACCATCCATCAGGATCTAGTTCATTACTGCAGCTGCTCGGTGGATTCTTGATGATCGAAACGATATGCCCGAATTCCCCAGCCAGCCGCACCCAAAAACCAAGCTCTGTGCTCCCAGGGCCAGGATCCTATCCGCCGTTCCTATCGGTTCCAGCGTGGGTTGGAGCCTTGGAGGACGATGGCATACTTGAGGAATGAAGACGACCCATCCAATAACGGAGATGCTGAGAAAAATCTAGAAGAAATTGATCGGCGAGGACGCCATGCCCACCGCCATGTCCGTCAGATTCGCGTCAGGCCGCCTGTATCCGGGTGGACGCGGAAGCCGACATGGAATGACTTTGGGGACTCGTCCAACGGGGCCGGGATCCTCAAGAATTGTTTTGTTTGAGTAGGAAACGGATGAAACTTCTGCGCGAGCTTACGGACGAAACTTTTGCGCGAGCGGCCAGACACCGGACGAAAACGTATTGTGTTGGTTGAAAGCGTATTTTACGGACACGGACCAGTCCTATTGCAATATTATTGGTAGAGAAAAGCACAATACGGGGGTCTGAAATAGAGACACCACGTTAATCCACATCTACTAAAAATATTTGATCCGTTGATCTTAATTATAACGGCTAAGATTTAAAGCTAAAAAAGGTTACGTAAACTATTATTATGTACAATCTATCACGTAGGTGCAAAAGATGAATATGTGATACGTACACATAAAAGTAATTAATTTTGGATGTACACGCCCTCACGTACATGTGTTACGTGCATACAAAGGACAGGGTCAATTACAAAACGTTTTGTGCTGGGTATAGACTCTAATGCGGGTCGGTCATTGGTGGCTGAAAAAAAAACTCCAAAACTCAACCGACAAGCATGCAAAGCTAACTCCAAAATTGATTGACTATAAAAAAATAAAAAAATTCTTCAAAGCACACGATATTTGATTCGTCAGTCTTAATTATAATTGCTAAGATTTAAAATCAGAAGAAGTTACCCAAACTATATTTGAGGTGCAAAAGTTGACTATCTGATGATATGGACACGTAAACAGATTTTTTTCTTGGGCTATCATTTTTTTTGGATCTATGGACGCTATGTACATGTGTTAAGTGCAAACAAAAATGTGTAGGACATGATTAAATACAATAATATGTACACTAAAGCTGATCGATCATTCACGAATGGAAAAAATTCCAACACCGGAGCGACATGTATACTAATCTAACCTGAAAACTGATCTGCGATGAAAAATTCTCCAACGCACATGATATGATCCAATTTTAGCTAGGCCGGGATGCATATCACCATATAGGAGTACTACATGCGACATGGCAGCCTGCCAGGAAACATTTATATTGGAATCTCTAAAATTAGACTGATTTGTATGTACATATACCTATATCACTGAATACATTTTGTTAAAAAATCACATAATAGTGAATACATACAAAATTTTAAAATGTATTTTGTAAACTTCAAACTAGCCTCACATGTTTTGAAAATGCATATGAGACATTAACTTCAGAGACTAGGAACTAAGTCAACGGAACTGATGGTCAGCGATGGAAAAATTCTCAAAAGCACATCGATATGATCTGATTTTAGATTACATAGGCATGCATGACCATATAGGAAGTACTAAGTATGACATGGTGGCAGCCAACCCAGAAAAATATTAATCTCCAAAAATTAGACTGATTTATATGTACAGATATACCCATATCAATGGACAAATTATATTTAAAAAATCATAGAATAGTGAATATATGCTCCCTTTGAAAGGATGTCTTAGCTTTATCTAGATACGTATGTATCTATATATACTACAAGACATTTAGATACATGCAAATATAGATAAATTTGAGACACCCTTTTTCAAACAGAGGGAGTACAAAATTCAAAATTATATTTTGTAAACTTTAAATTAAATTTTGAAAATGCATATGTCATTGACTTTAGAGAATAGGACCTAAGACAATAAAGCGGACAAGGTTGCTAGATCGAGAGACAATCCTAGCAACCAAGAGAAAAACAAAAGGACACTATTGCTCGATAAACCTTGATCCATTCAAAAATGCAAGGAAATTTGTGGAGCCAATATGCCTTTATTCTATACAACACCATCTCAACCACCAAGATATTATCGTGAAAAGCACATGAACCTAAAAACATAAACTATAGTTAGAGATTGATTAAAACCTCCCTCACACCCGAAGTGTTTGTTAGTTTTTGAAGGTCAATTGAAATAGATTGAGATTAAAACAAAGTATTTTCATTAAAAAGGGAAATAGCAGAAAGGAGGTTCAAGACCAAAGTAATTCTAGAGTCAAAAAAGGGGCTAAGCTCTCCTTCATGTGGCCATACATCTTAATTTTACTAGGGGACACATAAAAGAATTTAGCTTATGTAGGTTAAAAAGGAATGTACAAATTTATGAAGGTTTTAATTTTGTCCTATCAATTTTGACAGACTAGAGATCATGCTCTTCATTTAAAATAATTAAAGGTGATGCCCTCGCATTTGCGAGGGCCACCATGCTAGTTCTGATAATTTTGGTGGCCTCCAAAATAAACATCCCTCGAACTATTCGGAGGTAAATGGGATCAAATTCATATTTAACTATATTTGTTTCATTATGATGGAATCGAGAAAGTTCTAAAATAATTTCTAAACTCCCAAAGAATTTAAATTTCTTGTTCTAACCAAAATTTAAATCACTGGCTGCTGCTAATTTTCACCTCGACGAGAATTCATAACAAAAACCGAGTGTGCCAGCCGCGAAAAGACCGCTGAAACTATTGGGGGAATGCGCTATGTAAAACAAAAGCAAATTCTAGGGCATAGCCAAGATCAACTTTGCGAGACAAGATGCAAAGGTTATCATATTTTTGGCGAAGTGACCGCTTAGCAAAAGTGTTTTTTTTTTGCACAACTAGCAAAAGTTGACGATAACGATATCGATGGTAGATGGGAGTCGGTTCCTGCAATCAACTCGTTACTCCCATGATCTAGCATCCCACTTATAACACCTCATTGGTATCCACACGTACGGGAGTAGCCTCGCTGCATCGAACGTGTGATCAAGCACACATGTGCAATCCCATCTCCAAGTGAGACCACTCGACCGATCTCATCCACTTGAAAGTTTGTGTAAAAGTTGGTCATTCTACTCTCTAATAGAGTCGTGAGTTCGGCAGCTCTAGGTGAGAATATATCAATGAAGATTTGGCAGCGCTTCCGCGGCAATGTCTAGATTAGATCTAAAACGATGGGAGTTCCGAAAGCGCTTTCGCGAGGGAGTGAAAGACGATGATGTCTGGCAGTTTATTCAAACCACATTGAGTAGACACATTGTTTGTGTTATTTGTTTGACGATTTATTAACTATCCTGATGTTGCCGTAGTCTCCTCCACTACTGCACAAGTGGTATCACTGGATTGCCAAGAAGATGCCAGATTGGGCAGTGTGTGAGATCAACGAAAGGTCACATAGAGCATGGGCAAGAGTCTAGGCGGCTGAGCGAGCAGAAGAGGCTGCAACACGCGAGAAGGTGGAGGAAAAGATATGGTTCAAGGAACGTAGGGAGGAGCAGCGAGCTCACAACATGGAGCAACTACGTGACTGCGAGGAAAGGCTTTGCAAAATGAAGAAGGTGGAAGCACGACAGAAGCAGCTCCGTGAAGCGGAGAGGGTGAGAAAAAGAGAAAGGGCTGCCCAGGCGGAGGTAGCAGAAGAGCGTGGTGATAAGAAAGGAAAGTGGCCACGCTGAACCCAAAACCATTATTGCATGTCGCTTCTCAAAGAATCTTCACGTAATGAATTTTAATTAGTGCAGCCAATTTGTATCAAGTACCTATCTTGAGTTCACATTAATTTCTTATAGTGGATCTTACTTATCTCTTGTAGTTGATCTTAATTATCTCTTGTGGTGGATTTTAATTATCTCTTGTATTCGATCATAATTATGTTGCCGTGGATCTTTAGTTAAACTCGATCTTATTGTAAAAATACCTATTTCGAAATTTATGTCATGTCTCTTTCTTGTGTATTCAAATCCACTTTGGTAGTGTCGAAGCAACGGGTGCTACCTATCCTAGCATCGTCCTTATCTGGAGGGGTGATGCGGCACGGTGTTGATGTAAATCACCGTCCAGTTGGGAACCCCAAGAGGAAGGTATGATGAGCACTGTGGCAAATTTTCCCTCAGTAAGAAACCAAGGTTTATCGAATCCAGGAAAAAGCCAAACTCCAGAAGATGATGCTTGCTAGCCTAGTGACACTCCAACAAGGGCGCCGTTAACGATACTTGTCAGCGCGTCTTCAACTAGTAGCAACGTGGAACCTACACACAACACAACCAAGAACTTTGCTCCCAACTTACGATGAGGTTGTCAATCTCACCAGTTTGCTGTAAAAAAAGGAATGAGCGTATCGAGTGGAAAGCAATAGTAGTATGCAAGAAAGTAAATAGTGCGAGTAAAGTAAACAGGTGATAGCAATATAAAGGAAATTAGACCGGGGTCCATAGTTCACTAGTGGTGTCTCTCCATAAAATAAATAACACATGTTGGGTAAACAAATTACAGTTGGGCAATTGATAGAATAAAGATAACGTGCATATGTCGAGAGGATCACTATGAGATTTACTCTGGGCATTACAACAAGATACATAGACTGTCATCCAACTGCATCTATGACTAATAATCCACCCACGGGGAATCATCCGAGGACCCCGTGAATATTAAGTTGCGAACAACAGATAATTGCATTAAGCAAAGTGTGTAATGTAAACAAAGCATATGTCCTTGGACATAAGAATGTTGGTTTCTCCCTAGTGGCAATAGCACATCTACAATCTTAGAGGTTTCTGTCACTCCCCCAGATTAAATAGAGGCATGAACCCAACTATCGAGCATAAATACCCCCTCTTGGAGTCACTAGTATCTACTTGGCCAAGATAGCTACTAACAATGGAGAGCATGCAAGATCATAAACAACATAGAGATAACATAAGATAATATTCAGCACATCAACTCAATCATAACACCAATATTCATCGGATCCCAACAAACACAACATGTAGAATTACATAACAGTGATCTCGGTCATGTAAAGCAGCTCACGAGATCTAAACATGAAACACATGGTGGAGAAGACAACCATCTAGCTACTGCTATGGACCCATAGTCCAAGGTAGACTACTCACTCATCACGCCGAAGGCAAGCATGGCGATTAAGAAGACCTCCGGTGGCGATTCCCCTCTCCGGCAGGGTGCCGGGAAGAGCTTCTGGACCCTCCCGAGCTCGGGTCGATGACGACGGCGGATCGCGATGTGTTTCTGGAAAATTGATCGGGTACTTAGGTTTATCCCGTCGGGGGGCCTTTATAGGCGAAGGGGCGGCGTTAGAAGTGGACCAGGGCGGTCACACACATAGGGGGCGCGGCCAGGGGCTGGGCCGCGCCGCCCTATTGTGTGGCCGGCCCGTGGCCCCTCTCCATCTCCTCTTCGGACTTCTGGAAGCTTTGGTAAATTTCTGGATGTTCGGCTTTTATTTCGTCCAATTTCGAGAATATTTCCTATGTAACTTTTCTGAAACACAAAAATAGCAAAAAATAGGGAACTGGCACTGTGGCATCTTGTTAATAGGTTAGTTCCGGAAAATGCATAAAAACACCACGAAGTGTAACGAAACACTAAGCAAATGCTGTAAAAATAAGCATGGAGCATCAAAAATTATAGATACATTTGAGACGTATTAGCATCCCCAAGCTTAACTCCTGCTCGTCCTCGAGTAGGTAAGTGATAACAAAAGAAATAATTTTTGAGGTGACATGCACCTACACAATCTTGATCATCTATGTAAAGCATTGAGTGCTGGGATCAAAAGAACTTAAAACATGGGCATGAAAGATATAATCTTGATAGAAGAAACTTAGCAACCATGTTATAACACGAAAAAAAACACAAATGAAATATCATGAAAATGAAACAATGAAAGTCAAACGTGTGTTCAAATCATATGGAAAAACATAGCAAATGGTTTTCAGCTTGTCCTTTATGAGAGAGCAAAACATAAATGCATAGGACACCTTCAAGTTTAAGAGGGCGACTAGATACAAGTAATTTAAGAACAAGTGAAACCAAAATCATGAGTCAATCAATGAAAACTTTGGGACAATGCACATTATACTCAGAATGACAACTATGCTCTCTTAGACGGTGCATAAAGGTAGAAGGTGGTGACTCAACATAAAAGTAAAAGAAAGGCCCTTCGCAGAGGGAAGCAGTGATTGTGAGTTTTATAAACCTTCAAAAATTAAGGTACTTACTAGCTTTGAGCTCTAATTGCCCCCATCATAGGCATCTTGAAGGGTTAAAGTTAATGCGAGTACAATTATGAAGCGTATGCTTGACAAATCATAAGTTAAAAACCTCGTGTCCCATGAAATACGAATACCCAAACCTCATGCTACTCGACTTAGAGTCCCAAGCAAGCTCTTGTCATTGTAAATATATGTGTATCCTCGAGAACCGCCAATGGGGTACCTCCTGCCCGATGACATGGAACAAGCCCACATCAAAATGACAAGACAAACAGACAATGAACACCTTGATACGTCTCAAACGTATCTATAATTTTTGATGCTCCATGCTTGTTTTTACACCATTTGCCTTGTGTTTCGTTACACTTCGTGGTGTTTTTATGCGATTTTCGGAACTAACCTATTGACAAGATGCCACAGTGCCAGTTTCCTGTTTTCCGCTGTTTTTGTGTTTCAGAAAAGTTACACAGGAAATATTCTCGGAATTGGACGAAACAAGTTCCAGAACTCCTATTTTTCCCGGACGAAGGACAAGGACCGAAAGAGAGCCGGAGGGGGGCCAGGGGCCAGCCTCACACCAGGGCGGCGCGGCCCAGCCCCTGGCCACGCCCCCTATGTGTGAGGAGCCCCTGGCAGCCCCCTGACAATGCCCCTTCGCCTATATAAAGCCTCGGGACGGAAAACCCTAGGGGAGTCGGCGAAATTTCCAGAACAGTTCCGCAGCGCCGCCGCCGTCGAAGCCAAATTTCGGGGGACAGAAGTCTATGTTCCGGCACCCTGCCGGGATGGGGAAGTGCCCCCGGAGCCATCTCCATCGGTCTCCATCGCCGTCTCCGCCGTCTCCATCGACCTCACCGCCATCTCCATCGACCTTGCTGTCTCCTATGATGAGGAGGGAGTAGTTCTCCCCCGGGGCTGAGGGCTATACCGGTAGCTATGTGGTTCACCTCTCTCTCCCATGATGTGATCTTTATGTGATCGTGAGCTTTGTATCTAGTTGAATTGGTAGATGTTATTATTCAGATATTATGCTACTCCTATGCTTAATTATTATACTCTCAGGAGATACCTCGTATCATGGTGTAAAGGTGACTAGTGTGTGCATCATGTGTATCTTTTTGGTTAATGTCTCTATGAATTGTTTGTGTTTGTTGGAACCATCTAGTGCGTTCATCGTGATAGTGTGGGACAATCTAGTTTGGGTACATACGGACTTTGAGGAGTGCTTCATAGCCCTACGCATGATTAGTGTTCGTTTTCCATTGGAGAATTGTTTTGAGTTGCATATGGATGATAGTATCTATTGGTTCAATTATGTTATATTTGTTGAGAGTGTGTCTACTAGTGAAAGTATGATCCCTAGGCCTTGTTTCCAAGCATTGCACACCGTTTACTTCCTGTTTTGTTACATGTTTGCTCGCAGCGATACTTATTTCATATTACAGTTACTACTTATAATCATCACTACTACTTGCATTTTACTATCTCTTCGCCGAACTAGTGCACCTATACATCTGACAAGTGTATTGGGTGTGTTGGGGACACAAGAGACTTTCTGTATCGTAATTGCAGGGTTGTTTGAGAGGGATAGCTTTGACCTCTTCCTCCCTGAGTTCGATAAACCTTGGGTGATTCACTTAAGGGAAACTTGCTGCTGTTCTACAAACCTCTGCACTTGGAGGCCCAAAACTGTCTACAAGAACAGACGCATGCGTAGACATCAAGCTCTTTTCTGGCGCCGTTGCCGGGGCGGTAAGGTAAAAGGTACTCACATCCTTTGGCTACTAAGTCTTTTAGTTGCTGGTGAGTGCTTGAAGTTATTTTCTTTAGATTCTGCAATTATATCTTTTTGTTTCTTGTTTTTATTTTCACTAGTTAGACTTAATGGAAAACAAAGAGTTCTTTATTCTTTTTCCTGAGTTTAGATTTGAAGAGAAAATTGAAAAACCTTTGGAGCTTATTTCGCATAGCAATGTTATTAGTACGAATGCTTTGAATCCCGTTATTGCTAATGCTATGGAAAAGTCTAAGCTTGGGGAAGCTGGTTTTGTTAAGCATGATATTTTTAGTTCCCCAGCTTTAGTGGAGAAAGTTTGCTCTGATGATATTTTATCTCCCATATGTGATGTTTCTAATGATGCTTGTGCTCCTCATCCTTTTGAAATACCTATGGAGATTGTTGAACGTGTTAGGGATAACTGCTATTTAGGAGATGGAACTGTCCATCCTGGTGATCATTTGCTCTTTATACATGAATTATGCGAGTTGTTCCAGTGTGCAGGTATTTCAATGAACCATGTTACAAAGAAGCTATTCTCTTTATCACTGAAAGGCAGAGCTGAGGAATGGTATAAAATACTGAAGGATGGTCGATCTATTGACTGGGAGGAAATTAAACCTCTCTTTTATTCTAAATTCTATCCTTCTAGTGAGGTTTATAAAGATAGAAATTACATTTATAATTTTCATCCACATGAGGGAGAAAGCATTGCCCAAGCATGGGGAAGATTGAAGTTACTAATGCATAAATGTCCTATTCATGATCTTCCCCATAATATTGTTATTAATAATTTTTATGCAAGGCTTTTAGGATATTACAAGGACTATCTAGATGCATGCTTTGATGGGTCTTTCACAAGCAAGGATGCTGACACCAAGTGGGATCTGCTTGAAACAATTCAAAACAATATTGAAGGTTGGGATAGCGACAAAGGTAAAGGATCAGGTATGAATTACGAGTTTGATTGCATTAAGTCTTTCGCTGAAACTGCTAATTTTCAAGAGCTTAGTGCTAAATATGGTCTTGATCCTCAAATTATGGTTGATTGCTTTAAAACCTTTGCTTCCCATATGAATGTTCCTAAAGAAAATGGGGACGTGTATCATGAACCTTTTAAGGACACTTGCATAGAAAGTAATATTGTTGTTGATGATTGCAATAAACATGCTCAAACTTCTAAAAGTCCTATTTCTTATAAGCATGTTAATTTTTGTGGAGTACATAGACCTTGTGAACAGAGTTACAACAAGGAAGATTATTGTGTCCACCACGCAAATGAAGAAACCCGAATGTGGTACAAGGATATAGGCGAGCTCGGTAAAAAGGTTTGTAAGCTTTATCCTTTTCTTTGTAAACATTGCGATGACATAGGTCATTTTAATTTCCAATGCTCAAGCCCTAATAGTTACTCTTCTAGTACCTTAAGTATGTATTGTGATGACAAGATTACGCTCAATCACCATGATGAGCTCGCTTTGTTCTTGGCGTGTGATGAGATATCTAGAAAGATTGCTTTGATAGATATGAATGATGTTGATATTAATAGCACCCTTCGTGGTTGTCGTCTCTATTGTGCTAAAGATTGCCTTGCAAATACTTACATACAAAATCTTATAAAACTTGATATTTTGCCAAGCTATGACAGGACTGATATATGTTTTTATCTTATTAATAGAGAGGAGGAATCCTCCAAAGTTTCTTCTATTGTTTCTGTCAGCAAACCAGATTATGTGGAGAAGATGCCCTTCAAGTCTCTCCCTCCTAAAGGAGAGAGTAAGAAGAGTATGAAGAAGAAGAAGAAGAAGAGGAGTAAAAGGCGAGAGGACACAGTATCTTCCCCTAAGCATTATGATCCTGCTATAGATTATGATAATTCTGATTGGGATGATATTCCCATGCCTGTTACCTATGTTAGTGATCATGATTGGGAAAAGCACTCTACTTATGATATTGAAAATCTTTTTGGTATAAATTCTAAGGTTAATAATTGTTGTACCATTAGTACTATCCATGTTCCTTCTTATGATGATATGTTTGATGAATATGCTTTGCGAAATAGCTGTTTTCTAGCTTGTGATGATACTAAGCCTCTAGTTTATGATGATGAGTATAATTTTTTCAGTTCACCTACTTTTGAGGAGAAAATTAGTTATGATTACAATATGCCTCCTGTTTTGGATGATTATGGTGATGAGAATAATTATTCTGTTGAATCTGCTCCTACTACGATTGTTCATGTGGGGAGTATTAATCCTTTTATGCATGTGGCTTATGATAGGGAAGCTTTATGTGATAGTTATATTGTTAATTCTATTCATGATGCTACTGAAAGTTATTATGAGAGAGGGAAACATGGTTTGATGGATCTCAACAATATTGAGTTTCCCCTCTTCATGTTGCAATTCTTGAAGTTGTACTTGTTTTGCCTTCCTATGCTTTTTGCTTTGCGCTTTCATGACTTGTCTCTTTACAAGACTATTTTTCATAGGAAGTGGTTTAGATTTAAATGTGTTCCACATTTTCTTTTTGATGCTCTCTATTGCTTTATTTTCTTATATGGCGCCCACATGAGCATGTTTGCAAATTACTGCGCCTAGCTCAAAGGCGTTAAAGAAAAGCACTCTTGGGAGATAACCCAATGTTTTTACTTTTAGTACTTTTTCTTTTATTTGAGTCTTGGAAGTTATTACTACTGTAATAACCGCTCCTTATCCTTTTTATTTCGTTGTTGTGCCAAGAGAAGCCTCTAATTTGAGTGATGTAAGATTTGGGGATGTTGCTGTCCTGAAACAGTTTTCGGTGTTGCACCGTAAAAATTCATGAAAATTCTCTGTATATCTTTTGGACCTGAGATTTCTTGTGCATATGCCCCAGGTTATATCCAAACTTTCATTATATGAACACTTTTTGATTTGAGCAACAGAAAACTCCTTAAAAATTCGACCTTTGTCAGCTGTTCTGTTTTGACAGATTTCTGCCAATATTTGTGTTTGCCGCTTTATCGCTTTCTTTTTTAGTTCTTTTGATCACGGAACTTTTGGGGAAGTTGCTACAGTAGTATATGCTTAATATGTGGTGGTTTTAGGTTAAAAACTGAAGCAAAAAGGGTTGATTCATTATTATGTTTATGCTAATGTTGCTAATAGAATTGTGTTTAGTTTTGTATGAAGGAAGTTTTCAAGTGTAGGGATTGGAGAATGATGAGATGAGATGAAGAATGGACAAAAGCTCAAGCTTGGGGATGCCCACGCATCACCCCAAGAAATATCCAAGAAGTACAAGCGTCAAAGCTTGGGGATGCCCCCGAGGCACCCCCTTCTTCATCGGCAAAAATCAGGTCACCTTTCAAAACACTATATTTTTATTGCTTCATGCACTATGCGTTTTTTCTTGGAGCGTCAGTTGTTTTTGTTTTCAGTTTTATTTTGTTTTGTTTGCTGCAATAAATGGTTGGATCGCATCATGTTCTTTTTGGAGCAGATGAACTCCGTTTTTCATTGCCAAGAACACTCTAGTTTTCACTCTTATCGTTCAATGAGTGTTCTCTTTTTCTGCTACTGCGTTTAGCTAACATTTTTTGCCTTGATTTTTGTTCAGATCTTGTTTTATCATTTCATCAAGGTGTATGTTGACCTCTGGTCCATGTTAGTTTTCATCAAAAGAGGTGTTTATAAAAAGTTCGAATGGTGTTGGAAAAGAGAAAAAGCTTTATGCAAAAAAAAGTGGTACAAGAAGGAGCTTGTGTAGACTGCGGCCTAGGCTTTTGCATGTCGTGCTTGATGTCTTTTTGATAGTATGCTTAGTGGTTTTGCTGTAGCATGACTTGTCTCAAATAACTGAGATTGCTTAATGAGCCTTTGAAAGAATCATGCGTTGTTTTTATCGTTTGGAAGCATTATTTTGGTTTTCTCCTTGATGCTTTATTTGGGTTGACTTGGCGCATGCTCACACATGTTAGACTCATCCAAAGTCACCAATAGCCTCTATGATCATTTAGTTTTTGACTTTTGATGCCATCTTATGCTTCTTTTAATGTTGCTTTGTCGCTTTGCATGATTATGGCTGTTATTGCTCTCTTAGTTGGTCGCTCTCAGTCTTTTGCTAGCCCTCATTTTTTACTGAGTATGAGCTCTACTCGTGCATCCAACTCCCAAAAACCAAGTTTGCCATTGTGTCCACTATAAATTCCTATGCATGGTATTTGTAAGCCATTCCAAGTAAATTTTCATGTGCTACCTTTCAAAAAACCTTCAAAACACTTCTCGTTTTGTGACACTGTTTTCAGCTCATGGGGACGTAGTGGTCGGATTTGCTATCTTCCATATTGTTTATTCCAAAAAGAAAAAAAAAGAAAAAAAAGAAAGAAAAAGGCACTCCTCCATGGTATGTGAATGTTGGTGGGCACCCGATGGAATCGGTTAGCCATGGTTTGAGAAAGGAAAAAGGTGGGGAGGAGTGACAAGCTTTATAAAAGAGCACAAAAGTGCCAATCTCTCTCTCAAAAACTTGCTTCATTTTTGTATGGAAGATAGTAAGAACCCTATTGCCAGTCGTTGACAAAAGCAACCACCTCTCAAAACCAATTTTTATCTCTCTGTTTTACAAATGAAAAGTTCTAGCACATGTTTAATCACTGCTTCCCTCCGCGAAGGGCCTTTCTTTTACTTTTATGTTGAGTCACCACCTTCTATCTTTATGCACCGTCTAAGAGAGCATAGTTGTCATTCTAAGTATAATGTGCATTGTCCCAAAGTTTATCATTGATTGATTCATGACTATGGTTTCACTTGTTCTTAAATTACTTGTATCTAGTCACCCTCTTAAACTTGAAGGTGTCCTATGCATTTATGTTTTGCTATTCCATGAGGGACAAGCTGAAAATTATTTACTATGTTTTTCCATATGATTTGAACACATGTTGAACTTTCATCGTTTCATTATTCATGATCTTTTGTTTGTGTTCTTTTTCATGTTATAACATGGTTGCTAAGTTTCTATTATCAAGATTATGTCTTTCATGCCCATGTTTTAAGTTCTTTGATCTCAGCACTCAATGCTTACATCGATGATCAAGATTGTGTAGGTGCATGTCACCTCAAAAATTATTTCTTTTGTTATCACTTACCTACTCGAGGACGAGCAGGAGTTAAGCTTGGGGATGCTGATACGTTTCAAACGTATCTATAATTTTTGATGCTCCATGCTTGTTTTTACACCATTTGCCTTCTGTTTCGTTACACTTTGTGGCGTTTTTATGCGATTTCCGGAACTAACCTATTGACAAGATGCCACAGTGCCAGTTCCCAGTTTTCTGCTATTTTTGTGTTTCAGAAAAGTTACACAGGAAATATTCTCGGAATTGGATGAAACAAGTTCCAGAACTCCTATTTTTCCCGGACGAAGGACGAGGACCGAAAGAGAGCCGGAGGGGGGCCAGGGGCCAGCCTCACACCAGGGCGGCGCGGCCCAGCCCCTGGCCACGCCCCCTATGTGTGAGGAGCCCCTGGCAACCCCCTGACGACGCCCCTTCGCCTATATAAAGCCTCGGGAGGAAAACCCTAGGGGAGTCGACGGAATTCCAGAACAGTTCCGCAGCGCCGCTACCGTCGAAGCCAAATTTCGGGGGACAAAAGTGTCTGTTCCGGCACCCTGCCGGGACGGGGAAGTGCCCCCGGAGCCATCTCCATCGGTCTCCATCACCATCTCCGTTGTCTCCATCGACCTTGCTGTCTCCTATGATGAGGAGGGAGTAGTTCTCCCCCGGGGCTGAGGGCTCTACCGGTAGCTATGTG
Source organism: Dactylis glomerata (assembly GCA_007115705.1). NCBI lineage: Eukaryota > Viridiplantae > Streptophyta > Magnoliopsida > Poales > Poaceae > Dactylis > Dactylis glomerata. Next base: position 635,493 of record QXEO01000606.1, on the reverse strand, counting down.
GTTCACCTCTCTCTCCCATGATGTGATCTTTATGTGATCGTGAGCTTTGTATCTAGTTGAATTGGTAGATGTTATTATTCAGATATTATGCTACTCCTATGCTTAATTATTATACTCTCCGGAGATACCTCGTACCATGGTGTAAAGGTGACTAGTGTGTGCATCAGGTGTATCTTTTTGGTTAATGTCTCTATGAATTGTTGGTGTTTGTTGGAACCATATAGTGCGTTCATGGTGCTAGTGTGGGACAATCTAGTTTGGGTACATACGGACTTTGAGGAGTGCTTCGTAGCCCTACGCATGATTAGTGTTCATTTTCCATTGGAGAATTGTTTTGAGTTGCATATGGATGATAGTATCTATTGGTTCAATTATGTTATATTTGTTGAGAGTGTGTCCACTAGTGAAAGTATGATCCCTAGGCCTTGTTTCCAAGCATTGCACACCGTTTACTTCCTGTTTTGTTACATGTTTGCTCGCAGCGATACTTATTTCATATTACAGTTACTACTTATAATCATCACTACTACTTGCATTTCACTATCTCTTCGCCGAACTAGTGCACCTATACATCTGACAAGTGTATTGGGTGTGTTGGGGACACAAGTGACTTTCTGTATCGTAATTGCAGGGTTGTTTGAGAGGGATAGCTTTGACCTCTTCCTCCCTGAGTTCGATAAACCTTGGGTGATCCACTTAAGGGAAACTTGCTGCTGCTCTACAAACCTCTGCACTTGGAGGCCCAACACTGTCTACAAGAACAGAAGTGTGTGTAGACATCAAGCTCTTTTCTGGCGCCGTTGCCAGGGAGGTAAGGTAAAAGGTACTCGCATCCTCCTGTGTGAGTGCTCAGAGTTATTTCCTTTAGATTCTGCAATTACATCTTTTTGTTTTTTGTTTTTATTTTCAATAGTTAGGCTTAATGGAAAACAAAGAGTTCCTTAGTCTTTTTCCTAAGTTTAGATATGAAGTGTTTGAAGAGAAAATGGAAAAACCTTTGGAGCTTAATTTGCATGCTAATAGTGATGTTAGTATGAATGCTTTGAACACCGTTATTGCTAATGCTATAGAAAAGTCTAAGCTTGGGGAAGCTGGTTTTGTTAAGCATGATATTTTTAGTTCCCCAGCTTTAGTGGAGAAAGTTTGCTCTGATGATATTTTATCTCCCCTATGTGATGTTCCTTCTTATCATCATGCGTCAGGAGTGCCGGAACAGAGACTTCTGTCCCCCGAAATTTGTCTTCGACGGTGAAATTTCCAGAACAGTTCCGCAGCGCCGCCGCCGTCGAAGACAAATTTCGGGGGACAGAAGTCTCTGTTCCGGCACTCCTGACGCATGATCATAAGAAGGAACATCACATAGGGGAGATAAAATATCATCAGAGCAAACTTTCTCCACTAAAGCTGGGGAACTAAAAATATCATGCTTAACAAAACCAGCTTCCCCAAGCTTAGACTTTTCTATAGCATTAGCAATAATGGTGTTCAAAGCATTCATACTAACATCACTATTAGCATGCAAATTAAGCTCCAAAGGTTTTTCAATTTTCTCTTCAAACACTTCATATCTAAACTTAGGAAAAAGACTAAGGAACTCTTTGTTTTCCATTAAGCCTAACTATTGAAAATAAAAACAAAAAAACAAAAAGATGTAATTGCAAAATCTAAAGGAAATAACTCTGAGCACTCACACAGGAGGATGCGAGTACCTTTTACCTTACCTCCCCGGCAACGGCGCCAGAAAAGAGCTTGATGTCTACACACACTTCTGTTCTTGTAGACAGTGTTGGGCCTCCAAGTGCAGAGGTTTGTAGAGCAGCAGCAAGTTTCCCTTAAGTGGATCACCCAAGGTTTATCGAACTCAGGGAGGAAGAGGTCAAAGCTATCCCTCTCAAACAACCCTGCAATTACGATACAGAAAGTCTCTTGTGTCCCCAACACACCCAATACACTTGTCAGATGTATAGGTGCACTAGTTCGGCGAAGAGATAGTGAAATACAAGCGGTAGTGATGATTATAAATAGTAACTGTGATATGAAATAAGTATCGCTGCGAGCAAACATGTAACAAACAGGAAGTAAACGGTGTGCAATGCTTGGAAACAAGGCCTAGGGATCATACTTTCACTAGTGGACACACTCCCAACAAATATAACATAATTGAGCAAATAAATAACTTCTCTTCACTATGGTACTCTGAATTACTCTCCTATTGAATAACACTAATCATTGCATAGGGCTACGAAGCACTCCTTAAAGTTCATCAAGTACTTGACAAACACCACTCATAGAGATATCCAAATCAAATCACAACTCAAGATAAATATTATTGCAACTTAGACCAAGTACTAACACGGTGCACACACTGTCAACATTACACCATGAAAGGAGGAATAGATCACTTCAATACTATCATAGTGATAATTATTCTCATAATCCATAAAAGATCACAATCGTAGCCTAGACCAAGTACCACCATGATGCACGCACTGTCACCGTTACACCATGGCAGGAGGAATAGATTACTTTAATAACACACTAGAGTACACATAATGAAGAAGAGTAACATCTACTTATTCAACATGATACAAAGCTCACGATCACATAAAGATCACATCATGGGAGAGAGAGGTGAACCACATAGCTACCGGCAGAGCCCTCAGCCCCGGGGATGAACTACTCCCTCCTCATCATAGGAGACAGCAAGGTTGATGGAGATGGCGGTGAGGTCGATGGAGACGGCGGAAATGGCGATGGAGACCGATGGAGATGGCTCCGGGGGCACTTCCCTGTCCCGGCAGGGTGCCGGAACAGAGACTTCTGTCCCCCAAAATTTGTCTTTGACGGTGGCGGCGCTGCGGAACTGTTCTAGAAATTTCGCCGACTCCTTTAGGGTTTTCCGTCCCGTGGCTTTATATAGGCGAAGGGGCGTCGTCAGGAGTGGCCCCAGGCCTCCTCACACCTAGGCGGCGCGGCCAGGGCCTGGGCCGTGCCACCTATGTGTGAGGGCGGCCTCTGGCCCCCCTCCGGCTCTCTTTCGGTCCTCGGGAAGCTTCCGGGCAAAATAAGACTTCAGGAACTTGTTTCGTCCAATTCCGAGAATATTTCCTGTGTATCACTCTGAAACACAAAAACAGCAGAAAACAGGGAACTGGCACTATGGCATTTTGTCAATAGGTTAGTTCCGGAAATCGCATAAAAACGCCACGAAGTGTAACGAAACACAAGGCAAATGGTGTAAAAACAAGCATGGAGCATCAAAAATTATAGATACGTTTGAGACGTATCAACATCACACCTCGACATCTCTTTTATTTACCATTGGTATAGATTTTTATTTTGAGATGCGTCATCGAATGTTCACTATGGGCATGCTGTAAATTTCCACCATGAATTATGCATGGCTTAGATTAGCGGCCCAGGCGTTTTCTAACACATATAAGAACTCCATGATCCCGTAAGATTCCCAACTTATTTCACATCGCGAGTATCCATAAACAAAAGATCACGATATCAACTCAAATAAGAAGTGCAATGTTAAAAGCTTACCCCATGACGGCATGGTTTGGCTAATTTCCAACTTACAACTTGCAAGCATAACAACTCAACATAAGAGAGCCACAATGTCACATTTTTAAGAACGAGAAAAATAAAGTGTGCCATCAGGTTCGTGAGAGCTTTACTGACCAATTTTCGCATAACACCAAAAGAGTTTAATTTGAAGGTTAGATAAAAGCAAGTCAAATGTACTTTAGAATAGCAAATTGCTAATAGGTATGTATGATGGACGCATTGGAACAACTTGGTTTTTAGGAGTTCGATGCACGAGTTGAGCTCATACTCAGTACAAAACGAGGGCTAGCAAAAGACTAGGAGCGACCAACTAAGAGAGCAATAACGACCATAATCATGCAAAGCGACAAAGCAACATTAAAAGAAGCATAAGATGACATCAAAAGTCTTTGTATGAGTCTAACATGTGTGAGCATGCGCCAAGTCAACCCAAATAAAGCATCAAGGAGAAAACCAAAAAAATGCTTCCAAATAATAAAAACAACGCATGAATTTTCAAAGGCTCATTAAGCAATCTCAGTCATTTGAGACAAGTCATGCTACAGCAAAACCACTAAGCATACTATCAAAAAGACATCAAGCACGACATGCAAAAGCCTAGGCCGCAGTCTACACAAGCTCATTTTTGTACCACTTTTTTGCATAAAACTTTTTCTCTTTTCCAACACCATTCGAACCTTTTTTAAAACAACTCTTTTGATGAAAACCAACATGGACCAGAGGTCAAATACACCTTGATGCAAAGATATAGCAATATCTGAACACAAATCAAGGCGAAAAACGAAAACTAAACGTAGTAGCAGAAAAAGAGAACACTCGTTGAACGATAAGAGTGAAAAACGGAGTGTTCTTGACAAATGAAAAGCAAGGCAACTTCTCCAAAAGAAATTTGTTGGGGTCCAACCATTTATTGCAGCAAATAAAACTAAACAAAACTGAAAACTAAAGATAAGACGCTCCAAGAAAAACGCATAATGCATAAAGCAATAAAAATATACTGTGTTGAAAGGTGACATGATTTTTGCCGATGAAGAAGGGGTGCCTCGGGGGCATCCCCAAGCTTTGACGCTTGTACCTCTTGGATATTTCTTGGGGTGCGTGGGCATCCCCAAGCTTGAGCTTTTGTCCATTTTTCAACTCGTCTCATCATTCTCCAATCCCTACACTTTAAAACTTCCTTCATACAAAACTAAACACAATTCTATTAGCAACATTAGTGTAAGCATAATATTAAACCAACCCTTTTTTTGCTTCAGGTTTCAACTCAAAACCACCACATATAAAGCATATACTACTGTAGCAACTTCCCCAAAAGTTTCGTGATCAAAATAAATAAAAAAGAACGCGATAAAGAGGCAAACACAAATAGTGGCAGAAATCTGTCAAAACAGAACAGCTGACAAAGGTCCAATTTTTAAAGGGTTTTCTGTTGCTCAAATCAAAAAGTGTATAACTAATGAAAGTTTGGATATAACGTGGTTCATATGCACAAGAAATCGCAGGTCCAAAAGATATTTGGAGAATTTTCACGAATTTTTACGATGCAGCACTGAAATCTGTTTCAGGACAGCAACATCCCCAAATCTTACCTCACTCAAATCAGAGGCTTCTCTTGGCACAACAACGAAATAAAAATGATAAGGAGAGGTTATTACAGTAGTAATAACTTCCAATACTCAAATAAAAGAAAAAGAACTAAAAGTAAAACAATGGGTTATCTCCCAAGAGTGCTTTTCTTTAACCCCTTTGAGTTAGGCTCAGTAATTTTAGAAGATGCTCACATAAGAAATATGAATTGAAGCAAAGAGAGCATCATAGAGCAAATATGAAATACATTTAAGTCTAACCCACTTCCTATGCATAGGAATCTTGTAAGAAAATAAATCAAAGAAGCACATAGTAACAAGTATGGGTAGATAAAATAAGAGCAACTTCGGAACTTTCAATATAAAGAGAGGTGTTTTAGTAACATGAAAATTTCAACAACCATATTTTCCTCTCTCATAATAATTTTCAATAGCATCATGAACAAACTCAACAATATAAATATCACACTAACCCTCCTTTAAGAATGGAGGGCGATCAAATAAGGTATTAGTTAAAGAGTTACTCTTATTGGGAGGTAGACATGGGTAGCTCCATTCTTCCTACTCTTGATCATCACTCTCCTCCTCTTTTTCATCCAATGAGCTTCCAGTTTCAGCAATTTCTTCTTCCATAGGCTCCTTCAAGGCATTAGTATCTTCAATTGGAGAGCATCTATTAAGATATTTAAGAATAGTCCAAGGTAGACTACTCACTCATCGCGCCGGAGGCAAGCATGGCGATGACGAAGACCTCCGGTGGCGATTCCCCTCTCCGGCAGGTTGCCAGGAAGATCTTCTGGACCTTCCCGATCTCGGGTCGATGACAACGGCAGATCGCGATGTGTTTCTGGAAAATTGATCGGGTACTTAGGTTTTTCCCGTCGGGGGGTCTTTATAGGCAAAGGGGCGACGTCAGAATTAGACCAGGGTGGTCACACACATAGGGGGCACGGCCAGGGGCTGGGCCGCGCCGCCCTATTGTGTGGCCGGCCCGTGGCCCCTCTCTGTCTCCTCTTCAGACTCCTGGAAGCTTTGGTAAATTTCTGGATGTTCGGCTTTTATTTTGTCCAATTTCGAGAATATTTCCCGTGTAACTTTTCTGAAACACAAAAACAGCAGAAAACAGGGGACTGGCACTGTGGCATCTTGTTAATAGGTTAGTTTTGGAAAATGCATAAAAATGCCACAAAGTGTAATGAAACACTAAGCCAATGGTGTAAAAACAAGCATGGAGCATCAAAAATTATAGATATGTTTGAGACGTATCAAGGGGCAATACATGTATTGCCGCTCGAGAGAAATTGTAAAAAATCCACTGGCCAACAAGGTCCCACCTTCGGTGAGGTAGCACCGGGTATGGCGATGCTACTCGATGTAAGGTAGCTCCCTCGCCATCAACAATACCCTTCTGGAAAAATGTTAAGTGGCTGGGGCGGTAGGCTCGACTCTAACCAGCCATTTTCTTCCTCCTCCTATCCGAAGCTCTTTCTCTCTCACACTGCTCACCCCCTCTTAAATCCATAACTTCTTCCTTGCCTTTATTTCATATATTTGGACTCCTCCAAGTGCCTTGATGGCGGTGCTAACAGCCAAGTTGGGAACCCCAAGAGGAAGGTATGATGAGCACAACGACAAGTTTTCCCTCGGTATGAAACCAAGGTTTAATCGCCCAGTAGGAGAAAGAAACCACTTCTGAAGGTTGATGCTAGCTGGCTTTGGCGACTGCTCCAGAGAATTTGTATGGCGCTATCTGGGGCGTAGCTTTGGTGCCAGCAGCAATGTAGAACCTGCACACAATACAACCAAAGTACTTTGCCTCAACTTGCAGTGAGGTTATCAATCTCACTGGTTTGCTATAAACAAAGGATTAAACGTATTGTATGGTAATAGATGTTTGTTTGCAAGAAAGTAAATAATGCTTGTAAGAAGTAAATGGTAATATGAATGTAAAAGAATGGACTGGGGTCCAAAGTTCACTAGAGGTGTCTCTCCATAAAGATAAATAACATGTTGGGTAAACAAATTATAGTTGGGCAATTGACAGAATAAAGAATGCAAGCAATGCATGTACATGTCATGAGGATCACTATGAGATTCAATTGGGCATTACAATATAATATATAGACCGTAATCCAACTGCATCTATGACTAATAATCCACCCGCCAGATGTCATCCGAGCAACCGTTGGGTATTACTCCCTCCGTTCGGAAATATAAGATGTTTTAGTTTTGTGAAGTGAGTGTATCTAGACATGTTTTAGTGTATAGGTTCACTCGAATCTACACACTATAAGATGTCTAGATACAATAGCTTCACAAAGCTAAAACATCATATATTTCTAAACGGAGGGAGTAAGTTACAAGCAACAGATTATCGCCTTAAGCAAAGTGTGTAATGTAAACAATACAAATGTCCTTGAACACAAGATTGTTGTTTTCTCCCTAGTAGCAACAGCACATCTACAACCTTAGAAGTTATTGTCACTCTCCCAGATTACTAGAGGCATGAACCCACTATCGAGCATAAATACTCCCTCTTGGAGTCACTAGCATCTACTCGGCCAAGATATCTACTAGCAACGGAGAGCATGCAAGATCATAAACAACATAGAGATGATAAATCACAAATCAACTTGACATAGTACTCAATATTCATCGAATCCCAACAAACATAATATGTAGAATTACATAACGATGATCTTGATCATGATAAGCAGCTCACAAGATCTAAACATGAAGCACCTGGAGGAGAAGACATCCATCTAGCTACTGCTATGGACCCGTAGTCCAAGGTAGACTACTCACACATCACTCCGGAGGCAGGCATGGTGATGAAGAAAGCCTCCGGTGGTGATTCCCCTCTCCGACAGGGTGCCAGGAAGAGCTTTTGGACCCTCCCGATCTCGCGTCGATGACGACGGTGGCTTGCAGTATGTTTTCTAGAAAAGAGTTTGGGGCTTGATGTCTACGCATGCGTCTATTCTTGTAGACAGTGTTGGGCCTCCAAGTGCATATGTTTGTAGAGCAGCAGCAAGTTTCTCTTAAGTGGATCACCCAAGGTTTATCGAACTCAGGGAGGAGGAGGTCAAAGCTGTCCCTCTCAAACAACCCTGCAATTACGATACAGAAAGTCTCTTGTGTCCCCAACACACCCAATACACTTGTCAGATGTATAGGTGCACTAGTTCGGCGAAGAGATAGTGAAATACAAGTAGTAGTGATGATTATAAGTAGTAAATGTAATCTGAAATAAATATCGCTGTGAGCAAACATGTAATAAAACTGAAAAGAAATGGTGTCAAAGCTTGGAAACAAGGCATAGGGATCATACTTTCACTAGTGGACACACTCCCAACAAATATAACATAATTGAACCAATAGATACTAACTTCAATATGCAACTCAAAACAATTCTCCAATGGAAAATGAACACTAATCATGCGTAGGGCTACGAAGCACTCCTTAAAGTCCGTATTTCCCCAAACGAGATTGTCCCACACTGTCACCGTGAACGCACTAGATGGTTCCAACAAACACCAACAATTCATAGAGACATTAACCAAAAAGACACACATGATGCGCACACTGTCACCGTCACACCATGATACAAGGTATCTCCAGAGTTTACAAATATAAAGCACGGGAGTAGCATGATATCTGAATAATAACATCTACCAATTCAACTAGATACAAAGCTCATGATCACATAAAGATCACATCATGGGAGAGAGAGGTGAACCACATAGCTACCAGTAGAGCCCTTAGCCCCGGGGGAGAACTACTCCCTCCTCATCATAGGAGACAGCAAGGTTGATGGCTATGGCGGTGAGGTCGATGGAGACAGTGGAGACTGATACGTCTCAAATGTATCTATAATTTTTGATGCTCCATGCTTGTTTTTACACCATTTGCCTTGTGTTTCGTTACACTTCATGGCGTTTTTATGCGATTTCCGGAACTAACCTATTGACAAGATGCCATAGTGCCAGTTCCCTGTTTTCTGCTATTTTTGTGTTTCAGAAAAGCTACACAGGAAATATTCTCGAAATTGGACGAAACAAGTTCGGAAACTCCTATTTTTCCCGGACGAAGGACGAGGACCAAACGGGAGCCGGAGAGGGGCCAGAGGCTGCCCACACAACAGGGGGCGCGGCCCAACCCCTGGCCGCGCCCACCCATTGTGAGGAGCCCCTGTTTCACCTCTGACGACGCCCCTTCGCCTATAAGAAGCATCCCGATGGAAAACCCTAAAACAATCGGCGTTTTTCCCAGAATAGTTCCGCAGCTCCGCCGCCGTCAAAGACAAATTTCGGGGGACATAAGTCTCTGTTCTGGCACCCTGCCGGGACGGGGAAGTGCCCCCGGAGCCATCTCCATCGGTCTCCCTCGCCGTCTCCGTCGTCTCCATTGATCTCACCGCCATCTCCATCAACCTTGCTGTCTCCTATGATGAGGAGAGAGTAGTTCTCCCCCGGGGCTGAGGCTCTGCCGGTAGCTATGTGGTTCACCTCTCTCTCCCATGATGTGATCTTTATGTGATCGTGAACTTTGTATCTAGTTGAATTGGTAGATTCTATTATTTAGATATTATGCTACTCCCGTGCTTTATATTTATACTCTCCGGAGATACCTTGTATCATGGTGTGACGGTGACCGTGTGCGCATCATGTGTGTCTTTTTGGTTAATGTCTCTATGAATTGTTGGTGTTTGTTGGAACCATATAGTGCGTTCACGGTGACAGTGTGGGACAATTTAGTTTGGGGAAATACAGACTTTGAGGAGTGCTTCGTAGCCCTACGGATGATTAGTGTTCCTTTTCCATTGGAGAATTGTTTTGAGTTGCATATTGAAGTTAGTATCTATTGGTTCAATTATGTTATATTTGTTGGGAGTGTGTCCACTAGTGAAAGTATGATCCCTAGGCCTTGTTTCCAAGCATTGCACACCGTTTACATTCAATTTTGTTACATGTTTGCTCGCAGCAATATTTATTTCAGATTACCTTTACTACTTATAATCATCACTACCACTTGTATTTCACTATCTCTTTGCCGAACTAGTGCACCTATACATCTAACAAGTGTATTGGGTGTGTTGGGGACACAAGAGACTTTCTGTATCATAATTGCAGGGTTGTTTGAGAGGGATAGCTTTGACCTCTTTCTCCCTGAGTTCGATAAACCTTGGGTGATCCACTTAAGGGAAACTTGCTGCTGTTCTACAAACCTCTGCACTTGGAGGCCCAACACTGTCTACAAGGATAGAAGCGTGCGTAGACATCAAGCTCTTTTCTGGCGCCGTTGCCGGGGAGGTAAGGTAAAAGGTACTCGCATTCTCCTGTGTGAGTGCTCGAAGTTATTTCCTTTAGATTCTGCAATTATATCTTTTTGTTTCTTGTTTTTATTTTCACTAGTTAGGCTTAATGGAAAGTAAAGAGTTCTTTAGTCTTTTTCCTGAGTTTAGATTTGAAGAGAAAATTGAAAAACCTTTGGAGCTTAATTTGCATGCTAATAGTGTTGTTAGTATGAATGCTTTGAATACTATTATTGCTAATGCTATAGAAAAGTCTAAGCCTGGGGAAGCTAATTTTGTTAAGCATGATATTTTTAGTTCCCCAGCTTTAGTGGAGAAAGTTTGCTCTGGTGATATTTTATCTCCCATATGTGATGTTTCCTATGATGCTTGTGCTCCTCATCCTTTTAAAATACCTATGAAAATTGTCGAACGTGCTATGAATAACTGCTATTTAGGAGATGGAACTATCCATCCTGTTGATCATTTGCTTTTTATTCATGAATTATGCAAGTTGTTCAAGTGTGCAGGTATTTCGATGAACCAAGTTAAGAGGAAGCTATTTTCTTTATCACTGAAGGGCAGAGCTGTGGAATGGTATAAAACACTGAAGGATGGCCGACCTATTGATTGGGAGGAAATTGTACCGCTCTTTTATTCTAAATTCTATCCTTCTAGTGAGGTTTATAAAGATAGGAATTACATTTATAATTTTCATCCGCATGAGGGAGAAAGCATTGCCCAAGCGTGGGGAAGATTGAAGTCACTAATGCTCAAATGTCCTATTCATGAGCTTCCCCGTAATATTGTTATTAATAATTTTTATGCAAGGCTTTCATGATATTACAAGGACTATCTAGATGCATGCTTTGATGGGTCTTTCACAAGCAAGGATGTTGACGTCAAGTGGAATCTGCTTGAAACAATTCAAAACAATATTGAAGATTGGGATAACGACAAAGGTAAAGATCAGGTATAAATTATGAGTATGATTGCATTAAGTCTTTTGCTGAAACTGCTGATTTTCAAGAGCTTAGTGCTAAATATGGTCTTGATCCCCAAATTATGGTTAATTACTTTAAAGCCTTTGTTTCTCATATTAATGTTCCTATGAGAAATGGGGACGTGTATCATGAACCTTTTAAAGACACTTGCATAGAAAGTGATATTGTTGTTGATGATTGCAATAAACATGCTCTAACCTATGAAAGTCCTATTTCTTATAAGCATGTTAATTTTTGTGGAGTACATAGACCTTGTGAACAGAGTCACGACAAAGAAGATTATTGTATCCACCACAGGAATGAAGAAACCCGAATGTGGCTCAAGGCTCTAGATGAGCTTGGTGAAAAGGTTTGTGAGCTTTATCCTTTCCTTTGTGAGCTTTGCCATGAAAAGGGTCATTTTAATTTTCAATGCTCAGGCACTAATAATAATCGAATGAGTACCACAAGTTTGTATTGTGATGACAAGATCACTCTCAATCAGCATGATGAGCTTACTTTGTTTTTGGGGTATGAAGAGATATCTAGAAAGACTTCTTTGGCAGATATGAGTGCTCCTGATATTAATAGCACCTGTAATATCCCAGCATGTTAGGACAAAACGAAGGGTAGACTTAGGACTATTGTGCATTCATGCATCTTAAAACCTGAGTAAATTTTTCGCAAATTCAAAAACTGGAGAGAGCAAAGCCTCTATCTAATCACCTTTAGTGTTACAGGTTATTAGAGTGTTATGGGCATTGCCATGATTTCTTGATTATGTTGTTTAAGTGATTTGGGAATTTAAAATTATTATTTAAATATCTCAGAATTTGAATTCTTAAACATTAATAAAGAAATAAGTCAATTATAAATTGAGTTGGATAAAAGGAATTGAGTAAATAATAAAACAAGATGAAATATTACTTTATTGATAATAAAACATATATACAATGTCTTTACATTTTTACATAAACTGAAAAGAAGATTACATCAGAGATTATTAAAAGAAAGAAACCTAAAACTAAACTAAACTACTTTAGTCTTCATGATCTTCATCTTGATATTATAACCTGTAAAGCAAAGCAAAAATAAACAAAGCAAATGGTTAAGTGTTAGAGATTATTACTCTCAGACTAGGGCAAATAATTTGCCATTGCATCATTGAGTTTATTGTCAAGTGAAGCATCTGTTCCTTTAAGCCACTAGGGTACAAATCAAAGGATCACATAGCAGTTTCATAGCACGGCCAGGGGGGTGGATCAGATCAAGTGAGTGACACACACAGCCTAGCTGCTCACAAGCAGCTCAGTCATCTGACTGAGGGGAGTTGCTGGCAGCACCACAGCTGCTAGCAAAGCAAGCAGCCGACCTGATGAGTGTCACAGGGGAAAAAGCACTCACACACATCCAGCACTGCACTAGCGCAAGAACTCCATAGTCCTTGCACACCACACCAAGAACAGCGCTTGTTCTTGCACATCATCATCAAAAACATCCAGCCAAACCCTGGAGTCCAACTGAAGCTCAAGACCAAGCCCAGGAGGAGAAGGACTGGGGATCAGCAGCTACCCAGGAGGAGAAGGGCAAGTAGCCAGGAGCTGAACAAGGAGGAGAAGGGCAGGCAACCCGAGCAGCAACCACTTCATCAACAATCAGCAGCAGTAAACCATATTCAAGACCACACCATCCAGATCTCAACCACAGGTTGATTTTCTTGCAAACTATACAAGCAAGTATTTGCCAGCATATGTTTGCATGCATAGATGGATTAGGAATATGTTACCCTCAGTTATGCAAAGAAATGCTTTGCATAACTCATCATTGGGTTCATAGAAGTATTCAGTAAATCAGAAACAAAACCAATACCCAAGCCTCAGCTTGTGCTTCATTGGCATGCTTTGTGAAGCAACAGATGAACCTACTCATGGCAGGTTTGTGCTGGCCACATGTCCTGTTGGACATGCACCTCAACCACACAAACACTGCCAGCACAAGTTCTAAATCACAAACTGGAGGCACATAAGCAAGCAAAGTACCTCACAGTTGTGCTTTGGGCCTCAGACCAGCATCATAGGCCTAACTTTAAGGGGCAAGTTTCACCATAAATGGATCACAGGAGTAGTTGCTGGGCACAAGATCAGAAGATCTTGCAACTCAACACAACTAGCCTGATAATGGACAGCTAGGTCAATAAACAACAGCAGAATCATTTTCCTAGTCTTGTATACCTAGGAATCATATTTTTGCTCAAAGTAATTTCACAGAAGCTTGCAACACTACAAGACATTCTACCACTTAGATATCATGGACACATAGGTAACTGAAGCTAGCACAACAACATATTCACCACCTGATCAAGCACAGAAACTAACTGAATTTGAGAAATTCAGTTATACACACCTATAACTTCGACAGCATGGCATCATAGGATTTAGAGCTTGTCAAAGCAAGTTACAGATGTTAACTGAACATTGCAATAGGGCAAGATTCAGTACAACATCTTTGTCAGAGAAATTCTCTGACAGAGATAGAAGCACAGTAGAAATATCACTAATCAAGCATGACACCACTAACTGAATCAAACCAAATCACAAGCTTGCATCAAGCAGCAGCATCACAGAGTGGGATCTATGAGCTTGGCTCACTGATCGTGACCAGTATGGTCAGTGACCATGGCCAGTAAGATAAGCATAAGGTGGAGAGGAGAAGGACAAGTTCACTAGACGCCCAGGTGCATACCTGGCCGGCATGGCGGGGCAGTGCCCGCGCGGCCGACCAGGCGCGGCCGAGGGAAGTCTTCACCGCGGAACCACTGGGAGCACCGCACTCGGCGCTTCCACCGGCGTGCACACACACTGAGATCTCCTCGAAGAAGCACAGCAGGCGTCAGGGAGAAGCCGGCGAGGTATCGAGCTCGGTGGCGACAGAGATGCAAAATCCCGAGCGGGATCCTGCCACGGATCTCCTCGGAGAGGAAGCGGACGACGGAACGATTTGGTGGAGATTGAAGAGGGCGCAGAGGAGAATATTCTGCCCAAGGTGACGGTGGCGGAGCTCGCCGGAGTCGGCCGGAATCGCCAGGCGACGGCGGGGCGATTAGGGTTCCGCCAGAGAGGAGCTCGGGAGAGAGAGAGGGAAAGAATGAGAGAGGGCAGCGTGGGCTGGGTCGGTTTGACCGACCCAGACCCGGGCCTTGTTGGGCCAGTAGAATAGGTGGGCTGGTTTGGCTTTTGGGCCAAGACCAGGTCCTTAATTTTTGATTCTTTTTTTCTAATTTTTATTCAGAATTTGTAAATTCTACTTTCTTTTCAATTTCAAATCCAAATAAAAATCATATTTGATTAAATTAAACTTCAGGAAATAATTCCTTCTTTTAAAATGAAATGTCTATTTGATTGATAAAATAAACTTTTATTTCAAATCAAATAAATTCAAAAAAATATTATTCATTAATTCTTCATTTCCAAACTATTTAATTTTTAATTAATAAAATAAAGATTAAGTCTTTTCTTTATTAAATCAAGTCCTTTCCTTTTCAAATAACTCCAATAAATGTCTTATATATTCAAATTGCTTTCAAATCCTAAATGGTTGTTTGAATTACCTTATCTAGGGTAAAACACACCAACTTTACTAAGTGTTGTATCAAAACACTTTAATAATACAAAGTCTTGGGTAAAACACACAAATAAGTAAACAAAGACAATGAATCATCATGCATTGCATATCATTGCACATAGCATCCATTTGCTTCTTCAAACATTGTCCTTACCGGACAATGATGGTATTTTGTAGAACCAGGAGATCACGAGCAACGCCAAGTATCCGACTCCACTACCTTTCAGTCACAAGGCAAGTTTATCTTGCTCATATCTCTTGATTGCACTGGTTTTGAAACTTCTTGCAAAGTGTTGACTTCAAACTCTAACATTTCAAAAGGGATGGAAAACCTATTTTCATAAATGAACATGACTAGAGGTTATCGACCAGTAGTGATAACCTAGGAAGGCTGGCAGGTGGAACCACGGTAAGATTGTGGTGGTGGAGGTTCCACTTGCACGGGAAAGTAAACCTAGGATTAACTACCAATGCCACAGTTATTCTTGTGCCGTAAAAACCGTGTCGTCCAAGAGACTTGGAATGGGACAGAAAAGTCAGCTGTATCTTCTCTCGTTCGCATGTCAACGGACACTCAGCTACCGTTCGCCGTATATCTCGAAAGAATACGTGCACATGGGTGGGACCCCTTAGTGCCCACGGCCACTGGTGTCTATGATGGTCCGCAAGGGACGCCTAGGTACTTCATCGTTGGGGGTGAATATCAGGGGCACAACCTGCTTGCGTGAATTGGGTGGGCATGCGTTGTGCGGAGAAGGCAGTGAATGGCTTGGATCAATGACTGGGCCCCACATCATGGAAGTGTGGACGGGAATGTACGCCCGGTTGTGCAGCAAGGCTTTGATCTCTTTTGGAAGGACACACCTCTGCAGAGTGTAAAAGGATGTGACATGTTACCCCTTGTTCTAGGAAGGAGCTGCGAACATGGCAGGAAAGGTGTTCTCAAGGCACTAATACCCTGTGTTGGCTGTTGGGCATAGTTTTCTAAAGTAAAAGCAATCTTTCAAGAAAAACTTGACAAAACTTTGCATAGGCCTACGACTCTTTTGGGTCTGTGGCTATAGCTTGTGCATATCACACCACTTCTTTCTAAAGAAACTTGTTGGGTAACGCTCGTTACTCACCCCAATCTCTTAAACCCTTGCTAGACTGTGAAGAGCTCGATGAAGCCACTTTGAACGCAATCGAAGGCCAGCAGGATATCTTCTACGAGGAGCCAGATCTCTCTCACGGCGTCGAAGGCGTGGATTACTTCATCCGCTATGGAGCATCCTCCGGCGAGGAGTCAGAGTGAAGGAATACTAACTATTAGGGTAGTACTGGAGCCGAGGAACCGAGCAACTGTAGAATATGAATAAGTTGTTGAGTTCTTCTCGTGTTTAATTATTTGAGCCTTTCAGTTGCTGTAAACACTAAGCACTTGAGGTGTTCTCTTTATCGGGAGCATTTCGTTATCACCACGCTTTGCTCTGTAATAAAATGTGGATCAGTATGTATTTGGGCCCGCAATGTTTCTGTTGTACCATTCTGAGGGATGTAATATTTGTGGAGGCTTGTTCCGCAAGTGTTATATCAACGACTTGCGTACTACAACATGCAGTGGTATGCTGGGTCACCGCAGCACCCTTCGTTGTTGTCGTCTCTATTGTGTTAAAGATTGCCTCGCAAATACTTACATACAAAATGTTATAAAAGAGGATGCTTTACCCAAATTTCATAGGGATAATTTTTGTTTCTATCTTATTAACAAAGAGGAGAAATCCTCCAAACTTTCTTCTATTGTTTCTGTCATCAAACCAGATTATATGGAGAAAATGCCTTTCAAGCCTCTCCCTCCTAAAGGAGAGAGTAAGAAGAGTAAGAAGAAGAAGAAGAGGAGTAAAAGGAGAGAGGAAACGGTATCTTCCCCTAAGCATGCTGCTCCTATTATAGATTATGATAATTCTGATCTTGATGATGTTCCCATGCCTGTCACCTATGTTAGTGATCATGATTGGGAAAAGCACTCTACTTTTGATATTGAAAATCTTTTTGGTACCAATTCTGAAAATCATAAGGTTAATAATTGTTGTACCATTAGTACTATCCATGTTCCTTCTTATGATGATATGTTTGATGAATATGCTTTGCAAAATAGTTGTTCTCTCGCTTATGATGATACTAAACCTCTAGTTTATGATGGTTATGATGATAATTATAATATTTTCAATTCACCTACTTTTGAGGAGAAAAATAGTTATGATTACAATATGCCTCCTATTTTTGATGATTATGGTGATGAGAATAATTATTCTGTTGAATCTGCTCCTACTACGATTGTTCATGTGGGGAGTATTAATTCTTTGTGCATGTGGCCATGATAGGGATGTTTATGTGATAGTTATATTGTTAATTTTATTCATGATGCTACTGAAAGTTACTATGAGAGAGGGAAACATGGTTTGATGGATCTCAACAATATTAAGTTTCCCCTCTATATGTTGCAAATCTTGAAGTGGCCCTTGTTTTATCTATCCATGTTAGCTACTATGTGCCTCGTTGATTTATTTTCTTACAAGACTATTTTCCATAGGAAGTGGTTTAGATTTAAATATGTTTCATATTTGCTTTTTGATGCTCTCTCTTGCTTCAAGTTCTTATATAGTGCCTTTGCCTTAAGCTCTTTTATGGCGCCTACATGAGCATCTTTGCAAACTACTGCGCCTAGCTCAAAGGCGTTAAAGAAAAGCACTCTTGGGAGATAACCCAATGTTTTTTACTTTCAGTTCTTTTTCTTTTATTTGAGTCTTGGAAGTTATTACAACTGTAATAACCGCTCCTTATCCTTTTTATTTTGTTGTTGTGCCAAGAGAAACCTCTAATTTGAGTGAGGTAAGATTTGGGGAAGTTGCTGTCCTGAAATAGATTTCGGTGCTGCACCGTAAAAATTCGTAAAAATTCTCAGAATATCTTTATGACCTGCGATTTCTTGTGCATATGCCGCAGGTTATATCCAAACTTTCATTAGTTATTCACTTTTTTATTTGAGCAACAGAAAACCCTCGAAAAAATCAACCTTTGTCAGCTATTCTGTTTTGACAGATTTCTGCCACTATTTGTGTTTGCCTCTCGATCGCTTTCTTTTTGAGTTCTTTTGATCACGGAACTTTTGGGAAAGTTGCTACAGTAGTATATGCTTTATATGTGGTGGTTTTGAGTTGAAATCTGAAGCAAAAGGGGTTGATTCATTATTATGCTTACACTAATGTTGCTAATAGAATTGTGTTTAGTTTTGTATGAAGGAAGTTTTCAAGTGTAGGAATTGGAGAATGATGAGACAAGTTGAAGAATGGACAAAAGCTCAAGCTTGGAGATGCCCACGCACCCCAAGAAATATCCAAGAGGTACAAGCGTCAAAGCTTGGGGATGCCCCCGAGACACCCCTTCTTCATCGGTAAAAATCAGGTCACCTTTCAACACACTATATTTTTATTGCTTCATGCACTATGTGTTTTTCTTGGATCGTCTTTACTTTTGCTTTCAGTTTTCTTTTGTTTTGTTTTCTGCAATAAATGGTTGGATCACATCATGTTTGTTTTGGAGAGAGACTTACTCCGTTTTCCATTGTCAAGAACACTCTAGTTTTCACTCTTATCGTTCAACGAGTGTTCTCTTTTTCTCAAATTGCGTTTAGCTTGCATTTTTCGCCTTGATTTTTGTTTAGATCTTCTTATATCTTTGCATCAAGGTGTATTTGGACCACTGGTCTATGTTGGTTTTCATCAAAAGAGTTGTTTCAAAAAGGTTTGAATGGTGTTGAAAAAGAGAAAAAGTTTCATGCAAAAAAGTGGTACAAAAAGGAGCTTGTTTAGACTGCGGTTTAGACTTTTGCATGCCATGCTTGATGTCGTTTTGATAGTATGCTTAGTGATTTTTGCTGTAGCATGACTTGTCTCAAATGACTGAGATTGCTTAATGAGCCTTTGAAAAAATCATGCGTTGTTTTTATTATTTGGAAGCATTAATTTGGTTTTCTCCTTGATGCTTTATTTGGGTTGACTTGGCGCATGCTTACAGCATGTTTGACTCTTACAAAGTCGCCATAAGCCTCTATGATCATTTGGTTTTTGACTTTTGATGCCATTTTATGCTTCTCTTAATGTTGCTTTGTCGCTTTGCATGATTATGGCCATTTTTGCTCTCTTAGTTGGTCGCTCCCAGTCTTTTGCTAGCCCTCGCTTTGTACTGAGTATGAGCTCTACTCGTGCATCCAACTCCCAAAAACCAAGTTGTTCTCATTCTAATTTTTTTGACATTGTGTCTCTCTTATGTTGAGTTGTTATGCTTGTAACTTGTAAGTTGGAAATTAGCCCAGCCATGCCATCATGGGGCAAGCTTTCAACATTGCACTTCTTATTTGAGTTGATATCGTGATCTTTTGTTTATGGATACTTGATGCTTGCGGTGGTGTTATCTTTTCACCGTCCAGTTGGGAACCCCAAGAGGAAGGTATGATGAATATAGCAGCAAGGTTTTCCCTCAGTAAGAAACCAAGGTATGTCGATCAGGAGAGGAAGGAGCCAAACGACTGAAGGTGATGCTTGCTAGCTTGCGACAGCTCAGGACAATTTATAAGGCGCCTTGTCCAAGCTTTGCTTTGCTAGCTGCAACGCGGAACTTGCACACAACATAACCAAATACTTTGCTCCCAACTTACGATGAGGTTGTCAATCTCACCGGTTTGCTTGAAACAAAGGAATGAGCGTATCGAGTGGAAAATAGTAATAGTATGCGAGTAAAGTAAACAGTGCGAGTAAAGTAAACAGGTGATAGTAATATAATGGAAATAGGACCGGGGTCCACAGGTCACTAGCGGTGTCTCTCCATAAGATAAAATAATACATGCTGGGTAAACAAATTACAGTTGGGCAATTGATAGAATAAAGACAACGTGCATATGATGAGAGGATCACTATGAGATTTACTCTGGGCATTACAACAAGATACATAGACCGCCATCCAACTGCATCTATGACTAATAATGCACTTGTGGCGAATCAATCCGAGAACTCCACAAGTATTAAGTTGCGAACAACAGATAATTGCATTAAGCAAAGTGTGTAATGTAAACAAAGCATATGCCCTCGTGCATATGAATGTTGTTTTCCCCCTAGTAGCAACAGCACATCTACAGCCTTAGAGGTTTCTGTCACTCCCCCAGATTAAATAGAGGCATGAACCCACTATCGAGCATAAATACCCCCTCTCGGAGTCACTAGCAACTACTCGGCCAAGATAGCTACTAACAACGGAGAGCATGCAAGATCATAAACAACATAGAGATAACATAAGATAAATTTTAGTACATCAACTCAAGCATAACACCAATATTCATCGGATCCCAACAAACCAAACATGTAGAATTACATAACGGTGATCTCAATCATGTAGGGCAGCTCATGAGATCTAAACATGAAGCACATGGTGGAGAAGACAACCATCTAGCTACTGCTATGGACCCATAGTCCAAGGTAGACTACTCACTCATCGTGCCGGAGGCAAGCATGGCGATGAAGAAGACCTCCGGTGGCGATTCCCCTCTCCGGCAGGGTGCTGGGAAGAGCTTCTAGACCCTCTCGATCTTCGGGTCGATGGCGGCGGCGGATCGCGATGTGTTCTGGAAAATTGACCGGGTACTTAGGTTTTTCCTGTCGGGGGGTCTTTATAGGCGAAGGGGCATCATCAGAAGTGGACCGAGGTGGTCTCACACATAGGGGGCGTGGCCAGGGCCTGGGCTACGCCGCCCTGGTGTGTGGGACCCTCGTGGCCCCACTTCGACTCCTCTTCGGTTCTCTGGAAGCTTCGGTGAAATTCTGGGCGACTGGCTTTGGTTTCGTCCAATTCTGAGAATATTTCCTATGTAGCTTTTCTGAAACACAAAAATAGCAGAAAACAGGGAACTGACACTGTGGTGACTTGTTAATAGGTTAGTTCCGGAAAATGCATAAAAGTGCCACGAAGTGTAACGAAACACTAAGCAAATGGTGTAAAAACAAGCATGGAGCATCAAAAATTATGGATATGTTGGAGACGTATCAGCATCCCCAAGCTTAACTCCTGCTCGTCCTCGAGTAGGTAAGTGATAACAAAAGAAATAATTTTTGAGGTGACATGCACCTACACAATCTTGATCATATATGTAAGCGTTGTGCGCTGGGATCAAAAGAACTTAAAACATGGGCATGAAAGACATAATCTTGATAGAAGAAACTTAGCAACCATGTTATAACATGAAAATGAACACAAACAAAAGATCATGAAAATGAAACAATGAAAGTCAAACGTGTGTTCAAATCATAAGGAAAAACATACAAATGGTTTTCAGCTTGTCCTTCATGGAGAGCAAAACATAAATGCATAGGACACCTTCAAGTTTAAGAGGGCGACTAGATACAAATAATTTAAGAACAAGTGAAACCAACAATATGAATCAATCAATGAAAACTTTGAGACAATGCACATTATACTAAGAATGACAACTATGCTCTCTTAATGGTGCATAAAGATAGAAGGTGGTGACTCAACATAAAAGTAAAAGAAAGGCCCTTCGCGGAGGGAAGCAGTGATTGCAAGTTTTATAAACCTTCAAAAATTATGGTACTTACCGGATTTGAGCTCTCATTGCCCCCATCATAAGCATCTTGAATGGTTAAAGTTAATGCGAGAACACTTATGCTGCATATGCTTCACAAATCATAAGTTGAAAACCTCGTGTCCCATGAATACGAGTACCCAAACCTCATGCTACTTTACTTAGAGTCCCAAGCAAGGCTCTTGTCATTGTAAGTATATACGTATCATCAAGAACCGCCAACGGGGTACCTCCGTGCCCGATGACATGGAACAAGCCCACATCAAAATGACAGGACAAGCAGACAATGAACACCTCGACATCTCTTTTATTTACTATTTGTATAGCTTTTTATTTTGAGATGCGTCGTCGAATGTCCACTATGGGCATGCTGCAAATTTCCACCATGAATTATGCATGGCTTAGATTGGCGGCCCAGGCGTTTCTCTAACACATATACAAACTCCATGATCTCGTAAGATTCCCAATTCATTTCACACCGCGAGTATCCATAAACAAAAGATCACGATATCAACTCAAATAAGAAGTGCAATGTTGAAAGCTTTCCCCATGACGGCATGGATGGGCTAATCTCCAACTTACAACTTGCAAGCATAACAACTCAACATAAGAGACCACAGTGTCAAATTTTTAAGAATGAGAAAAATAAAGTGTGACTTCCGGTTCGTGAGAGCTTTACTGACCAATTTTCGCATAACACTGGTAAGAGTTTAATTTGAAGAGTAGATAAAAGCAAGTCAAATGTACTTTGGAATAGAAAATTGCTAATAGGTATGTATGGTGGACACAATGGAAAACTTGGTTTTTAGGAGTTGGATGCACAAGTAGAGCTCATACTCAGTACAAGGCGAGGGCTAGCAAAAGACTGGGAGCGACCAAATAAGAGAGCAATAATGGCCATAATCATGCAAAGCGACAAAGCGACATTAAAAGAAGCATAAGATGGCATCAAAAGTCAAAAACAAAATGATCATAGAGGCTATTGGCCACTTTGTAAGAGTCTAACATGTGTGAGCATGCGCCAAGTCAACCCAAATAACGCATGAAGGAGAAAACCAAAATAATGCTTCCAAACGATAAAAACAACGCATGATTTTTTTCAAAGGCTCATTAAGAAATCTCAGTTATTTGAGACAAGTCATGCTACAGCAAAACCACTAACCATACTATCAAAAAGACATCAAGCACGATATGCAAAAGCCTAGGCCGCAGTCTACACAAGCTCCTTCTTGTACCACTTTTTTGCATAAAGCTTTTTCTCTTTTCCAACACCATTCAAACTTTTTATAAACACCTCTTTTGATGATAACCAATAAAGATCAGAGGCAAAAATACATCTTGATGAAAATATATAACAAGATCTTAACACATATCAAGGCGAAAATCGAAAACTAAACGCAGTTCTAGAAAAAGAGAACACTCGTTGAAACGAATAGAGTGGAAAACGGAGTGTTCTTGGTAAATGAAAAGCAAGGCAACTTCTCCAAAAGAAATTTGTTGGGGTCCAACCATTTATTGCAGCAAACAAAACTAAACTAAACTGAAAACTAAAAACAACTGACGCTCCAAGAAAAACGTATAATGCATGAAGCAATAAAAATATAGTGTCTTGAAAGGTGACCTGATTTTTGCCGATGAAGAAGGGGTGCCTCGGGGGCATCCCCAAGCTTTGACACTTGTACTTCTTGGATATTTCTTGGGGTGATGCATGGGCATCCCCAAGATTAAGCTTTTGTCCATTTTTCAACTCATCTCATCACTCTCCGATCCCTACACTTGAAAACTTCCTTCATACAAAACTAAACACAAATTTATTAGCAACATTAGTGTAAGCATATCATGGAATCAACCTCTTTTTACTTCAGGTTTCAACCCAAAACCACCACATATAAAGCATATACTACTGTAGCAACTTCCCCAAAAGTTCCGTGATCAAAAGAACTAAAAAATAAAGCGATAAAGCGGCAAACACCAATATTGGCAGAAATCTGTCAAAATACAACAGCTGACAAAGGTCGAATTTTTTAGGGGTTTTCTGTTAATCAAATCAAAAAGTGTTCAACTAATGAAAGTTTGGATATAACCTGGGGCATATGAACAAGAAATCGCAGGTCCAAAAGATATACAGAGAATTTTCACGAATTTTTATGGTGCAGCACCGAAAACAGTTTCAGGACAGCAACATCCCCAAATCTTACCTCACTCAAATTAGAGGCTTCTCTTGGCACAAAAACGAAATAAAAAGGATAAGGAGAGGTCATTACAGTAGTAATAACTTCCAAGACTCAAATAAAAGAAAAATAACTGAATGTAAAAACATTGGGTTATCTTCTAAGAGTGCTTTTCTTTAACATCTTTGAGCTAGGCGCAGAAAATTGCGAATCAAGTAATTATGAAAGAAGCATTAGGATCCACTGTAGGAGCCTTTTCAACAATGAAGGGAATTGTGTCCAAATGAGTTTTTGAAGGCCCTTTATGATCACTCTTTGGTACACTACTTTCATCAAAAAAGTTTTCAGGACAAATCCAACTAAAATTCTTTTCCCAAGCATCATGAATTCCTACAAGTTTATAAGGTATTGGCACTATAAAATCTTCATTGGGTGTACCAACAACCGCTACAGGCAAGCCAAGCTTATTAAATTTCTTAAAAACTTTCCTAGCCTCAATTGCAACATCTCTAAATTCTATGCGCCAAGTTTCCAAGATAAAAGCTTTCTTCTCAGGATCTTCAATTTCATAAAGCTTAAGGAACATGTATTGCATAAAAGGATTAAGGCTAGCAAACCTAGCTTCCAACATGTGAATTAAATAAGCAGAAGCAACTTCAATACTAGGAGCAAGCTCAACCAAAGACTTTTCCTTAACTTCTTTATGCATACTAATATGATTAAAGAACTCCTCAATGTTACCTTTTCCAATAATCGAACCACTACCTACTGAGAGGTCCTCCAAAACATACTTAGGGAACAACATAATGAACTAAAAGTAAAGAAATAACAACTACCAAGGATTCTAATTTTTTTTGGGTTTTTGATAAAACGATGCAAGTAAAATAAATAAAGTAAAGCAAAACTTAAAACAAAGTAAAGGATGTGCGTGCGAAAAACTCCCCTCGCAGAAGTCTTCTTCTTTCTCCCCGGCAACGGCGCCAGAAAAATTCTTTGATGCTTGCGGTGGTGTTATCTTTTCACCGTCCAGTTGGGAACCCCAAGAGGAAGGTATGATGAATATAGCAGCAAGGTTTTCCCTCAGTAAGAAACCAAGGTATGTCGATCAGGAGAGGAAGGAGCCAAACGACTGAAGGTGATGCTTGCTAGCTTGCGACAGCTCAGGACAATTTATAAGGCGCCTCGTCCAAGCTTTGCTAGCTGCAACGCGGAACCTGCACACAACACAACCAAATACTTTGCTCCCAACTTACGATGAGGTTGTCAATCTCACCGGTTTGCTTGAAACAAAGGAATGAGCGTATCGAGTGGAAAATAGTAATAGTATGCGAGTAAAGTAAACAGTGCGAGTAAAGTAAACAGGTGATAGCAATATAATGGAAATAGGACCGGGGTCCACAGTTCACTAGCGGTGTCTCTCCATAAGATAAAATAATACATGCTGGGTAAACAAATTACAGTTAGGCAATTGATAGAATAAAGACAACGTGCATATGATGAGAGGATCACTATGAGATTTACTCTGGTTATTACAATAAGATACATAGACCGCCATCCAACTGCATCTATGACTAATAATCCACTTGTGGCGAATCAATCCGAGAACTCCACAAGTATTAAGTTGCGAACAACAGATAATTGCATTAAGCAAAGTGTGTAATGTAAACAAAGCATATGCCCTCGAGCATATGAATGTTGTTTTCCCCCTAGTAGCAACAGCACATCTACAACCTTAGAGGTTTCTGTCACTCCCCCAGATTAAATAGAGGCATGAACCCACTATCGAGCATAAATACCCCCTCTTGGAGTCACTAGCAACTACTCAGCCAAGATAGCTACTAACAACGGAGAGCATGCAAGATCATAAACAACATAGAGATAACATAAGATAAATTTTAGTACATCAACTCAAGCATAACACCAATATTCATCGGATCCCAACAAACCAAAAATGTAGATTTACATAACGGTGATCTCAATCATGTAGGGCAGCTCATGAGATCTAAACATGAAGCACATGGTGGAGAAGACAACCATCTAGCTACTGCTATGGACCCATAGTCCAAGGTAGACTACTCACTCATTGCGCCGGAGGTAAGCATGGCGATGAAGAAGACCTCCGGTGGCGATTCCCCTCTCCGGTAGGGTGCCGGGAAGAGCTTCTGGACCCTCCCAATCTTCGGGTCGACGGCGGTGGCGGATCGCGATGTGTTCTAGAAAATTGATCGGGTACTTAGGTTTTTCCCATCGGGGGGTCTTTATAGGCGAAGGGGCATCGTCAGAAGTGGACCGAGGTGGTCTCACACATAGGGGGCGTGGCCAGGGCCTGGGCCGTGCCGCCCTGGTGTGTGGGCCCCTCGTGGCCCCACTCCAACTCCTCTTCGGTTCTCTAGAAGCTTCGGTGAAATTCTGGGCGACTGGCTTTGGTTTCGTCCAATTCCGAGAATATTTCCTGTGTAGCTTTTCTGAAACACAAAAACAGCAGAAAACAGGGAACTGGCACTGTGGCGACTTGTTAATAGGTTAGTTCCAAAAAATGCATAAAAGTGCCACGAAGTGTAACGAAACACTAAGCAAATGGTGTAAAAACAAGCATGGAGCATCAAAAATTATGGATACATTGGAGACGTATCAATACTCGCGATGTGAAATAATTTGGGAATCTTGCGGGATCATGGAGTTTGTATACGTGTTAGACAAAACGCCTGGGCCGCCAATCCAAGCCATGCATAATTCATGGTGGAAATTTACAGCATGCCCATAGTGAATATTCGACGACGCATCTCAAAATAAAAAGCTATGCCAATGGTAAATAAAAGAGATGCCGAGGTGTTCATTGTCTGTTTGTCCTGTCATTTTGATATGGGCTTGTTCCATATCATCGGGCACGGAGGTACCCCGTTGGCAGTTCTCGATGATACATGTATACTTACCATGACAAGAGCTTGCTTGGGACTCTAAGTCGAGTAGCATGAGGTTTGGGTATTCGTACTTCACGGGACACGAGGTTTTCAACTTATGATTTGTCAAGCATATGCATCATAATTATACTCGCATTAAATTTAACCATTCAAGATGCCTATGATGGGGGCAATGAGAGCTCAAAGCTAGTAAGTACCATAATTTTTGAAGGTTTATAAAACTTGCAATCTGATACGTCTCTAACGTATCCATAATTTTTGATGCTCCATGCTTGTTTTTACACCATTTGCTTAGTGTTTCGTTACACTTCGTAGCATTTTTATGCATTTTCCGGAACTAACCTATTAACGAGATGCCACAGTGCCAGTTCCCTGTTTTCTGCTATTTTTGTGTTTCAGAAAAGTTACACAGGAAATATTCTCGGAATTGGACGAAACAAAAACCAGACGTCCAGATATTTACCGAAGCTTCCAGAGAACCGAAGAGGAGACGGAAAGGAGCCACAGGGCGGCCACACCACCAGGGGGGACCGGCCTGCCCTTGGCCCGCGCCGGCCTTTGGTGTGGGCCCCCTAGTCCACTTCTGAAGCTGCCCCTTCGCCTATAAAGACCCCCCGATGGGAAAAACCTAAATACCCGATCACTTTTCCAGAATACATTGCGATCCGCCGCCGCCGTCGACCCGAGATCGGGAGGGTCCAGAAGCTCTTCCCGGCAACCTGCCGAAGAGGGGAATCGCCACCGGAGGTCTTCTTCATAGCCATTCTTGCCTCCGGCGTGATGAGTGAGTAGTCTACCTTGGACTATGGGTCCATAGCAGTAGCTAGTTGGTTGTCTTCTCCACCATGTGCTTCATGTTTAGATCTCATGAGCTGCCCTACATGATTGAGATCACCGTTATGTAATTCTACATGTTTGGTTTGTTGGGATCCAATGAATATTGGTGTTATGATTGAGTTGCTATACTGAAATATATCTTTTGTTATCTCTATGTTGTTTATGATCTTGCATGCTCTCCGTTGTTAGTAGCTATCTTGGCCGAGTAGTTGCTAGTGACTCCAAGAGGGGGTATTTATGCTCGATAGTGCGTTCATGCCTCTATTTAATCTGGGGGAGTGACAGAAACCTCTAAGGTTGTAGATGTGCTGTTGCTACTAGGGGAAAACAACATTCATATGCTCAAGGGCATATGCTTTGTTTATATTACACACTTTGCTTAATGCAATTATCTGTTGTTCGCAACTTAATATTTGTGGAGTTCTCGGTGGCGGACGACGCCATAAGGTAGGAGGGCAGGACGGCATGGCGGCGGAGGGGCGGTGTGTGAGCTCTTCCAGTCTCGGGCGGAGGGGAAAGCTTTGGGTGAGTGACAGACCGCCAGTCCGACGTGTCTCATTGGGTCAACAGTCAACACAATTCAAAAGCAATGGTCCATTCACAACCACCGCGGCTCCCTAGCCGTCACCGGTAACGGTCTAAGGCCTCTGCCCAGACCGCAACCCTCCCGTCCGAGCGTCTGCGAGGGGTTTCAAACTAGAGCGAGGGGAAAACTGAGGAAAAGTTAAGCGGCTGGGGAAAACTGAGTACAACTAACGAACCAGGGGCACGAAAATAGAAATCCCTAGATTCTATTATTCAGATATTATGCTACTCCCGTGCTTTATATTTGTACTCTGTGGAGATACCTTATATCATGGTGTGACGGTGACAGTGTGCACATCATGTGTGTCTTTTTGGTTAATGTCTCTATGAATTGTTGGTGTTTGTTGGAACCATCTAGTGCGTTCACGGTGACAGTGTGGGACAATTTAGTTTGGGGAAATATGGACTTTGAGGAGTGCTTCGTAGCCCTACGCATGATTAGTGTTTGTTTTCCATTGGAGAATTGTTTTGAGTTGCATATTGAAGTTAGTATCTATTGGTTCAATTATGTTATATTTGTTGGGAGTGTGTCCACTAGTGAAAGTATGATCCCTAGGCCTTGTTTCCAAGCTTTGCGCACCGTTTACATTCAGTTTTGTTACATGTTTGCTCGCAGCGATATTTATTTCAGATTACCTTTACTACTTATAATCATCACTACCACTTGTATTTCACTATCTCTTCGCCAAACTAGTGCACCTATACATCTAACAAGTGTATTGGGTGTGTTGGGGACACAAGAGACTTTATGTATCGTAATTGCAGGGTTGTTTGAGAGGGATAGCTTTGACCTCTTCCTCCCTGAGTTCGATAAATCTTGGGTGATCCACTTAAGGGAAACTTGCTGCTGTTCTACAAACCTCTGCACTTAGAGGCCCAACACTGTCTACAAGGATATAAGCGTGCGTAGACATCAGAGACGGTGATGGAGACCGATGGAGATGACTTCGGGGGCACTTCCCCGTCCCGGCAGGGTACCGGAACAGAGACTACTGTCCCCTAAGATTTGTCTTCGACGGCGGCGGCGCTGCAGAACTGTTCTGGGAAAATCGTCGATTGTTTTAGGGTTTTCCGTCAGGAGGCTTCTTATAGGCAAAGGGGCGTCGTTAGGAGTGGACAAGGGGGGCCTCAGCACAGGTGGGTGCGGCCAGGGCCTGGGCCGCGCCCCCTGGTGGTGAGGGTGCCCTCTGGCCCCTCTCCGGCTCCCGTTTGGTCCTCGTCCTTCATCCGGGCAAAATAGGAGTTTCCAAACTTGTTTCGTCCAATTCCGAGAATATTTCCTGTGTAGCTTTTCTGAAACACAAAACAGCAGAAAACAGGGAACAGGCACTGTGGCATCTTGTCAATAGGTTAGTTCTGGAAATCCCATAAAAACGCCACGAAGTGTAACGAAACACAAGGCAAATGGTGTAAAAACAAGCATGGGTTTTCCCGTCGAGGGGATTAAATAGGTGGAAGGGCGTTGTCAGGAGGTGGACCAGGGGGTCACACCCCCTAGTGGCGCGGCCTAGGGGTGGCCTGCGCCACCACCAGGTGTGGCCGCCCCTTGGTCCGCCTCCGACTCTCCTTTGGACTTCGTCTTGTGTCAGGTAATTAGGGACTTCAGCTTTTGTTTCGTCCAATTCCGAGAATATTTCCTGTATAACTTTTTTAAAACACAAAAACAGCAAAATAACAGGAACTGGCACTGTGGCATCTTGTTAATAGGTTAGTTCCGGAAAATGTATAAAAATGCCACGAAGTGTAAACAAAACACAAAGCAAATGGTGTATAAACAAGCATGGAGCATCAAAAATTATAGATACGTTTGAGACGTATGATGACCCACAAGTATAGGGGATCGCAACAGTCTTCGAGGGAAGTATTACCCAAATTTATTGATTCGACACAAGGGGAGCCAAAGAATATATGTAAGCCTTAACAGATGAGTTGTCAATTCAGCTACACCTAGAAACAGTCTTGTTCGCAATGGTTTATCAGTAGCAACAGTTTTATAGTGGTGATAGTAGTGAAACAGTAACAACAGTAGTAAAATAGCAGCAGTAATAGTAACAGTAGTAAACAGTAGGAACAAATACTGTAGGCATAGGGATGGATTACGGGCATTGCATGGATAAGATAATTCATGAAATCAATGAGACATGGGCATTGCAGATAAATAATGATAAAGCATCCTAGTACAAACAATCATAGGCATGTGTTCCGTATATAGTCGTACGTGCTCACAAGGAGAAACTTGCACGACATGTTTTGTCCTACCAACCTGTTGCAGCAGGGCCTCAAGGGAAACTACTGGTAATTAAGGTACTCCTTTTAATAAAGTACCGGAGCAAAGCATTAGCACTCGGTGAACACATGTGATCCTCACATCATAGCCATCCTCTCCGGTTATCCCAATTTCTGTCACTTTGAGGCCTCGAGTTCCGGACAACAATATGTGTATACAACTTGTAGGTAAGACCATAAACAACAAGTATCATCATAGAAATAATAACATGTTCAGATCTGAAATCATGGCACTCGGGCCCAAAGTGACAAGCATTAAGCACAACAAGTTGCAACAATATCATAGGCACTAAATAAAAATACTAGGCACTATGCCCTAACAATCTCATATCAAATTACATGAACAATCTCATCCAATCCCTACCATCCCCTTACCTACAGCGGGGGAATTACTCACACATGGATGGGGGAGTCATGGATGGTCGATGGAGTGATGTCGGTGATGATGGTGATGAAGATCTCCTCCAAATCCCCGTCCCAGCAGGGTGCCAGAATGGAGTTTCTGGTTCCGAATCGCGGTTTCCGATGGCGGCAGCGCAGCGGAAGTCTATCTGGGAAAAATGCCATCTCCCCGATATTATGTCGTCAGAGGGTATATGTAGGCGAGAGGGGAGGCCGAGAGGATGGTTGGGGCCTCCTCACGCCAGGGTGGCGCGGCCAGGGCTGGGCCGAGCCACCAGTGTGTGAAGGGCCCTCAGGCCTCCTCTCCCTCCTATCTTCTGGCTCCGTGGGTCTTCTGGTGAAATAGGATTTTTCATGATTTTTCCCGAATTTTTAATGAAAGTTGATTTCTGCACAAAAACGAGACACCAGAGCAATTCTGCTAAAAACAGCGTCAGTCCGTGTTAGTTGTATTCAAAACTCACAAATTAGAGGAGAAACAATAGCAAAAGTGTTTGGGAAAGTAGATACGTTTTGGACGTATCAACTCCAAGAAAATAGTCTTGATGACCCACAAGTATAGGGGATCGCAACAGTCTTTGAGGGAAGTATCACCCAAATTTATTGATTCGACACAAGGGGAGCCAAAGAATATATGTAACCCTTAACAGATAAGTTGTCAATTCAGCTGCACCTGGAAACAATCTTGTTCGCAATGGTTTATCAGTAGCAACAGTTTTATAGTGGTGACAGTAGTGAAACAGTAACAGCAGTAGTAAAATAGCAGCGGTAATAGTAACAGTAGTAAACAGTAGGAACAAATACTGTAGGCATAGGGATGGATTACGGGCGTTGCATGGATAAGATAATTCATGAAATCAATAAGACATGGGCATTGCAGATAAATAATGATAAAGCATCCTAGTACAAACAATCATAGACATGTGTTCCGTATATAGTGGTACGTGCTCACAAGGAGAAACTTGCACGGCATCTTTTGTCCTACCAGCCTGTTGCAGCAGGGCCTCAAGGGAAACTACTGGTAATTAAGGTACTCCTTTTAATAAAGTACCGGAGTAAAGCATTAGCACTCGGTGAACACATGTGATCCTCACATCATAGCCATCCCCTCCGGTTATCCCAATTTCTGTCACTTTGGGGCCTCGGGTTCCGGACAACAATATGTGTATACAACTTATAGGTAAGACCATAAACAACAAGTATCATCATAGAAATAATAACATGTTCAGATCTGAAATCATGGCACTCGGGCCCAAAGTGACAAGCATTAAGCACAACAAGTTGCAACAATGTCATAGGCACTAAATAAAGATACTAGGCACTATGCCCTAACAATCTCATATCAAATTACATGAACAATCTCATCCAATCCCTACCATCCCCTCACCTACAGCAGGGGAATTACTCACACATGGATGGGGGAGTCATGGATGGTCGATGGAGTGACGTCGGTGATGATGGTGATGAAGATCTCCTCCAAATCCCCGTCCCGGCAGGGTACCAAAACGGAGTTTCTGGTTCCGAATCGCGGTTTCTGATGGCGGCGGCGCAGCGGAAGTCTATCTGGGAAAAACGCCGTCTCCCCGATATTATGTCGTTAGAGGGTATATGTAGGCGAGAGGGTAGGCCGAGAGGATGGCTGGGGCCTCCTCACGCCAGGGTGGCGCGGCCAGGGCTGGGCCGCGCCACCAGTGTGTGAGGGGCCCTCAGGCCTCCTCTCCCTCCTGTCTTCTGGCTCCGTGGGTCTTCTGGTGAAATATGTTTTTTCATGATTTTCCCAAATTTTTACTGAAAGTTGATTTCTGCACAAAAATGAGACACCAGAGCAATTCTGCTGAAAACAGCGTCAGTCCGTGTTAGTTGTATTCAAAACTCACAAATTAGAGGAGAAACAATAGCAAAAGTGTTCGGAAAAGTAGATACGTTCTGGACGTATCAACGTATCATGCCTCAAGGTAATCTCAATCACCTCCCTTTCATTTGTCTAATTCAAATCTTGTAATTTCATGGTTTTGATGGCTGTGAAAAACTACTATCTTTATCCATGTTTAAAACCTAATATGAGTTAAGTAATTAATGAAATATATCTCCCACCTTGATACTAATGAATAATTATTGCAAATATGTGCAAATAATTTCTTTTATTTTTCCTATGCAGATTGGACACTTTCTCGACAAAATTAAGGCTAATTAATGAAGATTTGCGAGATGCCAATTTTTCCAAGTCAAAGAGGATACAAAGCCAAGCATCAGAAGGTGTGGCGAGCACTGGTATGGGCAGAGACCGATCGTACCACTTGCTACTGCCTTCGTCAGGTCAACCAAGCAACTTTTGTGAAAGCACCCATATATAATTTGAAATAGAGCCACAACAAACAGAGAGACACCACAAAAAAGAGTCACACATAGATCTAAGATCCATTTCATCTGAGAAGAGGGGAACCACTGCTCCACCACTGCCATCTCCATCACCATTTTCATCCCTCTCCCTCTCCATCATTATAGATACTACTTGTAATCTTGATCTCATCATGATTGGCAGCATTGTAAGACTATTTGATATTGATCTTGAATATTGCAATACAATTTTTATAATTGTTGATCTAATAATGTGTGAGTAGTCCTCACAGGCTGAGGACTAAGGCCTAGCCTCGCAGCAATATATGCATCTTATTTATTTAGGAATTGTGTTTATTTATCATATAAGATTTATATGATTGTATCTTTATCTCCTACCTTGATCTAAGAGTTGTTAGGTACCCAAGACCCCGATTATCGAATAAGTAGTAAGGTGAGATTAGTGGAGATCATCTTCTTCAAGTGAAACCCAGTGATAGCAGGGGGAGTACAGTATTTGACTCGAGAACGATTAGGGAGGTAGTGGTAACGTCATTAATGTTATTGCCTGGGTTTGTGCATACGCTACTTAATAACTGTGGCATAACTAGCTCGAATGGAGTCTTGTGGTTGGACCAAAATATTATAGTCATATATGGCTTGTAAAAGCTATAATGTACAAGGACGTATCGCCCACAATAATCCTATCTTTATTGAATTAACACATTTGAGCAAACTCACTATCATCTATCACATTTTGTATGCACAACTGCATGTGAATCCTTAGCCCTAGCCTATTTCCACATCGACAAACAACCACAAAGTAAACTCGAAGGTCCAATGAAATGAAGATAGTACCGGTTAACAAGGTCTTTCTTGAGTAAATCATCACATCATTTGCTTCCCAAGGATTCGATATAAACCTAGGTCTACTAAGGAAAAAGCAACTATACTAGGTATTCTGGATCAAAGGTATCATATTTTTGGTCTAGATTGTGGAAAGCCCTAGAATTTTGATTATCATCAATTTTTTGTAGTTTATTCTATAGATGTGTTGGGCAATATTGGCTTGTATGATATGTATGATGTTGTTAGATTTAGTTATATAGTTAGGATTAGACATAGTTAGGGTTAGGCTATGTGCCTAGTCAAGGGCGGAGCTACGTTGGGGCCAACCTGGGTCGTGGCCCGCCCAGGATTTTCACGAAAAGATTTACTCCAACAGCCAGGATCCATACCATGCATTGCTGACCTAGTCTAAATATCACAGGTATACGTACATCTAGGGTAGCCAACATGCAAACAGGCTGGCAGCATGAGCGAGTAACAGATTGTCGGTAGCAGCTAGGTAATGATGCACCTTCGCTAAGCTAGTGCGTCTATTTTTTCTTTCTCAGAATCCTTACTTAGTTATTTGAAAATTGTTACTTTTCACTCATGTTTCCTCAAATTTTTATTAGTCATTTCAAAAAAATCCATGCTCTCTTTTAGTTGGCCCGGCCAGATTTTTCTTTCAAGCTCCGCCACTGTGCCTAGTACTTGGTCATACACTTAGCAAGTGTAGTTAGATTTAGCTATTGTTTTTTAGTTAGGGTTAGGGTATGTGCATAATGTATGTATGTGTGATGGATTTGGTTATTGTAAACTTTTTTTAGATGTCAAGCTAAGCGTCCATCATATGGATAAGGAGGCATTTAAAAAAGGCAATTTAGAATTTGACCCGGAGGATGTTGTGATGGTATTTGAGCGAATGCCCCAAGTGACATGGTCAAATTAGAAAGGAGGCATAATGTTGGGTTAGGAATGCATATTTGATGAAAGATAATGCCCCTCAACTCGGAGCAACGCTGGGTTGCATACAAGGAAGTGGCGGCCGATTGATACGTTGCAAACGTATCTATAATTTTTGATGCTCCATGCTTGTTTTACACCAATTGATTTATGTTTTGTTTACACTTTGTGGCGTTTTTATGCATTTTCCGGAACTAACCTATTAACAAGATGCCACAGTGCCAGTTCCTGTTTTCTGCTATTTTTATGTTTCAGAAAAGTTACGCAGGAAATATTCTCGGAATTGGACGAAATAAAAGCCGAAGTTCCTATTTACCTGACACAAAGAGGGAGTCCAAAGGAGAGACGGAGGAGAGCCAGGAGGCGGCCACACCAAGGGGTGGCGCGGCCTACCCCCTGGCCACGCCGGCCTATGGTGTGGGCCCCTCGGCCCCTCTCTAACATCGCCCTTCCGCCTATAAATTCCTTTCATTGTGAAAACCCTAAGGGCCCGAACATCTTTCCATGAAACATACTGCAAGCCGCCGCCGTTGTCGACCTGCGATTGGGAGGGTCCAGAAGCTCTTCCTGGCACCCTGCCAGAGAGGGGAATCATCACTGGAGGCCTTCTTCATCACCATGCCTACCTCCGGAGTGATGCGTGAGTAGTCCACCACTGGACCATGGGTCCATAGCAGTATCTAGATGGTTGTCTTCTCCTCCATGCGCCTCTTGTCTAGATCTTGTGAGCTGCCTATCATGATCAAGATCATCTTTATGTAATTCTACATGTTCTGTTTGTTGGGATCCGATGAATATTGAGTACTATGTCAAGTTGATTGTTGATTTATCATGTCTATGTTATTTGTGATCTTGCATGCTCTCCATTGCTAGTAGATATCTTGGCCAAGTAGATGCTAGTGACTCCAAGAGAGAGTATTTATGCTCGATAGTGGGTTCATGCCTCTAGTAATCTGGGAGAGTGACAATAATTTCTAAGGTTGTAGATATGTTGTTGGTACTAGGGAGAAAACAACAATCTTTTGTTCAAGGATAATTGTATTGTTTACATTACACACTTTGCTTAAGGCAATAATCTATTGCTTGCAACTTAATACCCAAGGGTTGTTCGGATGATATCCTGCGGGTGGATTATGTCATAGATGCAGTTGGATTACGGTCTATGTATTATGTTGTAATGCCCAAGTGAATCTCATTGTGATCTTCATGACATTACATGAATTGTTATGCATTCTTT
Organism: Dactylis glomerata; assembly: GCA_007115705.1. Lineage (NCBI taxonomy): Eukaryota > Viridiplantae > Streptophyta > Magnoliopsida > Poales > Poaceae > Dactylis > Dactylis glomerata. The sequence continues at coordinate 599,239 of QXEO01000606.1, read as the reverse complement.
ATTTTGTCAATTGCTCAACTGTAATTTGTTTACCCAGCATGTTATTTATCTTTATGGAGAGACACCTCTAGTAAACTATGGACCCTAGTCCATTCTTTTACATTTATATTACCATCTACTGCAAACACTATTTACTTTTCGCAAGCATTATTTTACTTCACCGCAAACAAATATCTCTTTACACACTATACGTCTAATCCTTTGTTTTCAGCAAACCGGTGAGATTGACAACCTCACTGTAAGTTGGGGCAAAGTAGCTTGGTTGTGTTGTGTGCAGGTTCCACGTTGCTGTTGGCACCGTCAACCACACACCAGATTGTTTTCTGGCGCCTTGCCAAAGTCAGCTAGCAACAACCTTCAGAAGTGGTTTCTTTCTCCTACTAGTCGATTAAACTTTGGTTTCGTACTGAGGGAAAACTTGCAGCTATACTCATCATACTTTCATCTTGGGGTTTCCCAATTGGTCCTATCAGACATCACCGATTCGTAAGACAATGCGTTGTTTGCCACTAAGAAGGTTGATTCTTGGTTTGAGTTGGACTTGAACCGTCGTGCCTTCCCATTGCATGGAAGGAGTCCGTTCGAAATGTTGAGGCCGATGGGAGCCCACCTCCAATGACCCAAGATGAAATGAGTCAACCACCAATGATGCAACCAATGATCCAGACTCGAAGTTACCAATATGAACCATCAAAAGAGGAGAATGGTGACTTCGAGGGAGATGACCCGAAGGGTGACATGCACGACAATGGAGTTTGGTGATTTGGATGCATATTGTATGCAATAGGACATGGAAAATGAAACCATGAATTGTGAAATGTTTTATAACCAATGCTACGCATTGGAGTTTGATGAAGCTAGATCGACCTGAGGAAGACGTTGATTAGGAAGGGTTCACGGCTAAAGAAACCAAATCTTTCTACAAGGTAGTGGGATGGGATCTTGGGGAACCATTGTTCTGTGATCTTTCTCATGCGAACAAAGCCGTGGTTGACAGTGGCATAAGTATATTTCTTGGACCAAGGCCATCTTCAAAACAGGATATGGATCACACAAAGTGTGAGATTTGTAAGGAAGTCAATTTGAAACCTTGTTGGAATTTAAGACATGGATCAAGGAGTTCGCGGTTAAGTATTTCGGTCTGTTCACAGTGGTCCACTCGGACGAAAAGAGGCGTTACATGGTTAAGTGTGAAGAGTATGGATGTCCATGGTTCGTGCGTGAAAGACCATGGAAAGGAGGGCCCCAATGGCACATAGAAAGTTGTGTGGCAACTCACATTTGAGAAGGAAAGAATATTGATGAAGTAAATGTGAAGGACGATTGCCGACAACTAACCTCCAAATTCATCGCTTACAGACTTTCCAATAGCATTCAAACACTCCCAACCTTCCCGATTAAGGATGTTATAGATATGGTGAAAGTCCTCTTCGGTTATACGATGAAGTACGGGAAGGCATGGCTGGCAAAGCAATCCGCATTTAAGATGCTATATGGTTATTGGAAGGAAGCATACAACCACCTCTCTAGGTTGTTAGGAGCGCTTGCTAATAACCCAAGCATGTAGATGGTGGTGGAGCCTTCTGGGCGATAAACGAGGATTCACAGCCGTACAACTATCCGAGTATTTGGGTGTGTATTCTGGTCTTTCAAGCATTGCATAAGGGCACTTCAACATTGTAGGCCGGTTATATCCATAGGTGGCACATTGTTGAGAGGCCAATTCAAGGGCACTTTGTTGGTTGCAATAGCTAATGATGGCAACAACTGGTTGGCGTCGTTTGCTTCGGTTACAGCGGAGAACAACGATAAATGGGAGTGGTTCCTACTTGTAGTGAGAACCAAGGTTATTTCGCCTCAAAGAGAAGTTTATGTCATCTCGAACCGATATAAAGGTATCCTCATCGCGGTTGAGGTTGGCATTTTAGGACCTGCTCTTTGCACCATCAATGTTGCATGAGGCAGTTTTGTCAAACTTCTATAGGGCATATGAGAATGGGCCAGCCCATTAGCAGGGCAGCGGCCCTGCCTTGGCATTATGGTTCATTGATGCGGGACCATGTGATGGGTTGTATACCGTGCACAGTATAGCACCACCTTGTAGTAACCTCAACTTTTGCCTCTCGGGTATGCGCGCATCCTATATGCGCAATTTTTTTAGTAATTTAAAAATAAGTCAAAAAAATCCAAAATCTTTTTGGAAATTAAATATGTTCAGCTATTTTATATGTATAAAAATGTTTGTCGAAGAAATGAGTTCTATTGACTTTAGGACAAAAAACACAAAATTATGATAAATATAACATGAATAGTACTAGTGTATAGCGTGTCCAAGTCTGTTTATTTAACCCGATGAAGTGATTTCCTGGTGAATCTTTTTTATACAAGTACAATACCTGATCATCTTTGTTTCAAAAATTTTATAATTTTTTTTGATCATTTTTGAAAATGATTTAAAAAAAATATAAGGTTCGCGTGCATCCAGACGCACCGGTATATTGTCCCACCTTGCAGGCGCTACGAAAAGGAGATAAGTTGTAAAATAAATTTTAACATGGATGTATTTTGCGATGAACTTTGCTCCGGAGGTGTTTGTTTTCCGGTGTCGACGTGGATGAACGACGCGGCACCGGCAACCACGGATCCGGTCAAAAACCGTCCGCCGCACGGCCGCCACCCACGTTTCGGACCACGTGCGGCACGGCCCGACCTGCTCCCACCGCCGCGACACGGCATCTCTGCCCCGTCCGCCATCGCGGGACCCACCCGCTCCGGCCCTGACTCGCACACACAGGTTCAGCTCGACCGGCGCCGCTCGTTCCAGCCGTCAAATCCGTCCTTTTCGCGCGCGCGTGTAGACTTGCGGCGACGAGCGACGGCATTCGATCAGATTCGTAGCACCACTCCACGTCGCTGCTTGCCGGATGGATAACCATCTCCTCCCCGCGCGTCGTGTGTCGTATATACGGCCACGACCAGCGGGCCACGCCGGTGCGTGGCAGATTATTGGCAGGCGGCGCCGCTGGACACAGGAAACGGCAGAGTAGCTTTTACTGTGCGGCGAGAGAGGCAGTGCGGGGCGCAGCATGCATGGGACTGCGGGACAGAAGCGAGGGGCGCGTTGCGGCCGGGCTCCGTCGTCTAGCGTAGTAGGACGCAAGTAGGCTTGCGGTCAGATGACATCACGGCTACGGGCTACGGTCAGTCTGTGCGAGCGGCGCCGGCGGCCTGGCCCGTGCATGAACCTAGCTAGCGGAGAATCTGGTCACACGGATGGTGTGGTATTGCCTCACGTTCGTACGCATATAAGACTTGTCCTACCTTCAAAAGTATCAGACGGAGTGATGGCGTACATAGCCAGGAGCTTCCGAAAACCTTCTGCGCCCGCCAGACCGCCATGAATTCCCTCTTCCGCTTGCTCTCACAGCACATAGCCAGGAGCTTGTTCAGCGAGCGGCGAGCCGGAGAAACAGAACCCCGGACCGGAGTAGTAAAGCCGACGCGAGGCCCACACCGCCGCGCGCGCCCAACGCCGTACTTCCCACCAGCCGCACGGCTCCGACTTTTATCATCGCCCCCGGCCCCACCCACCCGCCTTCACTAGCGCCACACGCGTCCCATTCCGCCGCGCCCGTGCTGTCCCCCACCCCACGACACGCCTCCTCGCACGTGAACAACCCAGCAATCGCTCCTCGATCGACACGTCCTCACGCCACCCATTTGGTTTCATTGCGTAGCATCCGTGTCGACCCTGCTTTCACTGGCGCGTGGGGGCCAGGGTCCAGGGGCCCACGGGTCATTGTATTTTCGCGTGGCGACATGGTGCACCTCATTTTGTGCCTAGGCTCCGCTCCTCCCGCCTTTATTCGTCGCGGCGAATAAACGACAAGGCCGCCCCGGCGGGAAGCGGGGCAGGTGGATGGCGCAGGCATGCAAGATTCACTGACATGCAGGTCCAGACGACCGTGGCCCCACCAGACATGGGCAGGGGTGCTGCTCCATCCGGCGCCGCACGCAGCAGCGGCGTGGCTGTATTAGGTGGGATGTCGTCACGCGGGCAGTGAGAGATCACATGAGAATAGAGGCGCAGGGTCAAGAACGGTATACTACGGCGCAGGGACCAGCGGTAAGAGAGAGAAAAATAAGGCTGTCCCCGCCGATACGTCAAGTCGCGCGGCGGCTATATGGGCATGTACATTGCATCGCCCAGGGTGATGCCTCGCAGCTTTAGTTCGGTTTGGTTGGTCCAGTTTAGTCTTAGATGATGTACTGTTAGGGAGACAGTCTCTTCTGCAGAAGGTTGCGTCTTCAACACTAAAAGTGAAGAGGAAGGGCAAAAGGTGAGAGAGAAAGAGAGAAACTAAAGCAGCTTTTGAGGGAGAGAGAAAATATTATGGGTTAGACCAATATTCTTATCACCTACTGCTCCATTCACCTTTTTAGGTTCGTGCTTACATGGGGCGGTAGCATACCACTTCCTCCATTGCTCATGCCCTGAATGATCCGTGCGCCCCCAAGCCCCAACCCAAGGAGAAATGGCTTTATACGGCATCGCTACACGCATACACGACCTCCATTTTACGAGGCGCGGCGCCGGTCTATAATACAAATGCACCGTCGCTACCAAGAGACACCAAAGCCTATGTAGCGAAACCCAGGTGCAAACGAGCTAACCAAACACCAAACCTCGCGGCCACCAGAGCTGAGCTAATGGATCCGATGCTGCCCGGTGGAGGTGGCGCGGGAGGAGGAGGCGGCGGCGGTGAGGCGCACTACCGCGGCGTGAGGAAGCGGCCGTGGGGCCGGTACGCGGCGGAGATCCGGGACCCGTGGAAGAAGTCGCGCGTGTGGCTCGGCACCTTCGACACCCCCGTCGAGGCCGCCCTCGCATACGACCGCGCCGCACGGACACTCCGCGGCGCCAAGGCCAAGACCAACTTCCCCGACCACGCGCACCACCAGCAACACCTCCACGTGCCGCCGCACCAGCAGCGGCCTGTCCCGTTCGGCGGCATCGACCTCAACTTCCCTTCGCCCTGGCACTTCGTCTACTTCTCGCAGCCTGCCGCACCAGCGCCCTGTACCCTTGCGCAGCCATCGTCTCCGGCCGTGGCGTTGCCCGCCGCCACGCCATCGACGGCGCTCGAGCTCGGCATGGGCGCCAGGCCAGCCGGCCTCACGTTCGACCTCAACGAGCCACCGTCGCTGCTATCCGGGTCCTGATCGTTGCTTGCGATCGACGCTAGTGTAGTTCTGTCTTCGGTGACGTTGAGAGTTTCGTGATGATGGCTGAACTGATGAGCCTGAGTGTAGGCCGGAGCGCTCGATGGCGCTGGTCTGGCTAGCTGTATATACCTATTTATGGAAAGTTTGGCCCTTCTTCTTGGTCTTATCCCGCCTGTTTCGTTTCGCCGCCGGTAATGGTGTGTTTGTGTCTCTTCGAAGTGCAAGGCCCAATCAAACGTTGGCTTAATTTGGTCTTGCATGTCAAGGTGACGACCCGCCGCGGGTGCGGCCGTGCACAGGCGCTGCGCTGTACTTTCTGCTCAGGCCAGGGCGTGTGCTTCCACATGCGAGGTCTTCTGCGGATATTTTTTGCATGTGGCGAGATACAGTTATACAGATTACCGTAAACTCGTTGCACATGAGGCTGGAATGGAAAGCACTACGGTTTCATTAACCTACGGATTCCCCTGCTGTAACCTAACTATCTTAAGCCACATGCTACTAAGTGAGTACTAACAAACAGCCAAGGAGTAGGACTAGTTTCAGACTTTCAGTACTGCTTGTACTGTCCCGCGAGGGACGACCGAAAAATAATGTTTTGCCAAGACTTTTCGTTGTTGTGTGTTCAAGACTTCCAGAAGTATCGTTATGCTGGTTCATTTGTTTCTGGTTTTCTGTATTGTTAACTGATGAAACATGGCGTGGTTATTTCACTTGTTCACGAAAACAGGCGTGCACAAAATAGTATAATATGTAACGTGAGAATGTTTACGCAATTTGCCTTACTTATCTGATTGAGCAAGTGTCCATGTGCTGGCCGGCGAAGTTATTTGCTTGCGCCATGGCTCTCTGTACATGTGCTATTCTCAATTCTGCAATCAGTGGCTTTGCTCGTATTTTACTGCCTGCGCCGGAGTTGCGCTGCGGCAAGCCGATCGACGGGGTGACCGTAACTAGTCAAGAAAGGCATTTATAGCCCCTGCAGCACCAGAATAGCGTCACAGCGACGTTATTTGATAATATCAGAGCCTGCAACCTTAAAACAGTGCTGAGCTAGCTAGATGAACTGAACAGTGCACGTTCAACCTGCACTAGAGCGTCCAGGTTGGGCGACCAGTGTGCAAGACATCTGGGATAAAACGTCATATTGCAGAGCATGACCTCCGTCGCGAACAACCATGATCTTTTCTTGAGCTGAAGAACCATCGTCTTGGCAGCGTGCGCAAGCAGAGCGCGGACGGGCGCAATGTAACGCTACGAGGATGACAAGACAGAGGAGAAATACTTCGAAGATGGGCCCGGAAAGGTAAATGAGAATGGACCAGCGTTCGCCGACGATCAACGTGCTGGGCTGCGATTCTTTGTTGTCGGCCCGCCGTTTGTTGGAAATTCGCCCACATAGATTTTTAATCGGACACCTTGTTTTTTTTTCCTTTTCAATTGGCCGGCTTAGTCAAATAGGGGCCCACGGATTCCATGGGATGGACCGGCCCAACAAGCCTTTCAGTTTTTTCTTTACAACCTTTTCTGATCGGAGGGAGTAATTTTTGAACTTCTCTGTTGCCTATCCATTTTTTTGGTGTTTTTATTTTCGCTATCTACATTTATTTTATTTTATTTTCACTTTGTTCTTACTTATTACATGGAATTTTATTATATTTTGAAAATATGTGAGTTCTTCACATTAACATTTATTCTAACATGTATGAATAACTCCTTTACATATGCATGAACATTAATTTTATCATACATGGACATTTATTTTCAAATAAGAGAAACTTTCAATACACATGAAATCTATTCTATAACACATATATTTTCCTTGTTATTAAACCATTTATGAGGAAAATAAATATAATCTTCCTCATAAATTAGTAAAATAAAAAAGGTAAAGGTAAAGTTTGAAAAGGAAATAGGCTCTGCACACTTATTGGGCTGACCTTTGGAGAGGGTGCTTGGTTGTTCTTTTGTCTTTATACTAACCCCTTTATCGTGCCTAAGTGCTCGAGTTTTGGCAATATATTTAGCAAATTTAGTAGGTATCGGCTATGTTCTATATATTCTTGAATCTTGTACAGGAGATCTATTTATAGAGCTCCAGTTACCCACTTCTTGCGGGGACAGCCACCACCATTAGGAAAGCCACGTAGATATGATGGATCTATGTGGTCAACCCACTTCGTCCATGTAGATTTTAGATTATTATTTGTAGTTCATTGAACTTAAAAATGATTTCACATAATTTATTTTTGGTGCTAGCATATCCCGGTCTCTAACGTAAAGTTGATGACAGAAATATAAGTCCATGAAATGCAAGTCATGTGACAATTTCTGGGTAATCCTCGTAGTTACCCAAGTCATCTATCTATATATTTCCAAACAAATCATTAGTATTCTAAAAGAGGAAATTCTCTACATAATTAAATATCTTGAATTTACACATTAATCAACATAACAAGAAATTATGTACTTCAATGGTGGAAAAATTATTAACACAAAGAATGTCTATGGAAGAGTCTCCACCAGTTATTTTGATAGGACCTGATTCTAGAAAATATTCAAAATTCCATACAAAGAAAGCATGTCTAGCCTTGTAAATTACACGAGTAGTCATCCAGCATGATTTTTATCTACTTCAATTCGAGCTCTTTTTGTAGTTGTTTAGATTTTTTTATGTGTTAACTGGTGCACCTCTTAGGGTTTTAGTATTAAAAATCAATTCTATAGGATTGTGAAATATTTGAATCCTTAAGAAGTAAGTCAATCTGTAGAATACCTATGAATTTATCATATGGAGTGTTTGCTCTCTATTCTAGAGGAAAATGTTCATCCACTGTGATCACTTGCTACAATTATATTATTATTCTTTGTTGTATTAAACATTATTTGATGTATTTCATATAGTTTTTAATTTTATTGGATTCAAGAGTATGACATCTTAGCATTTATGTCTCTGTCATTGTTGTAGAAATCATGGATAGGAATCAAATAGGCGTCTTGATCATTTTATCAATCACTATAATACAAGCAGCACACTATCATGCATGCAAGTTTTATTATTTATCTTACTAGTAAACATCTCTATTTTCCTTGTATTGTGTACTTGCTCTATGCACTAATTGTACCAGTTCGATCGGCTGATTTAGCTTATGCTATGTAACTAGGTTTGTACAGTTAGCTTGTACGTACCGGCAACTCAGGGTTGTATTGGATGGGTTTTGGCGATCGGATGAATTTCCCATGCTAACCGGATATTCAAACAGCAAAGCTCTTGCTGATGTATTTCAAGAGAAGCACTGGAACTAAAACAAATTTGGGATACAGTTGCCACAGAGAATCCTATTGTAGTCTGGAACTGCAGACAGCCGGTCAAGGCAGATGTGATGGAGGATTAGTTTAGAGCATGTAACGAACACAGGGGCACCTCTCCCGCGATCCGTGGGCCAATGTTTACATCTCTCTATTGTCTTATCATGATTCACACCAACTTGCAGCTTATGTTACCAGTAGCACCACGCTTTAACCACGCAAAGTTACCATGTGAATATATGTTAAACTGCAAAAGGCATAACTATTTGCTAGTACGAAATATTTCCAGGCTTACCCAATTCAGGTCGATATTTTTTAAAACATCTTTAAATTATTATTTTTTAAATGGAGAGACATATTTCGTACTGATAAAAATCATAGAAATCAGGAATAATAAATATTACTCGTATCATTTTTATTTATTGCCACGCATCTTTTTAGTATGTTTGCTTCTAATAATGTCAAAATAATCCTTAAATGAGACGTCTTCTACTAACTGTCAGTTGCAATTTTTTACGGACGACTGGCACGTGCAAGCCCACAGCGCACGTAGTATCTCTGTCCTGATGTCCGTAACAATCCATGTCTTAGTGCCTTTTAGCTCCAGCTCATAATTACCAGCCTCCACGCGACACCGAGATAGCAGATTAGCAGTGATGCTGTAAAATATTGCCTCGCAGGCCTATCTGACGCAATCGCTTAGGCCTCTCCCCTCTCCATTTGTACAGGCTCTCCGCGTTTGAAAAATTATTATTTTTGAAACGAGGCAAAAGTTTTGCCTATTCCATTGATTAAGAAGAAGTTAGAGAGTTTTAGTTACAAAGGAGCAAAGCTCCCGATACAAATGCCTACTCTCGTGGCATCAGTGCGCTCAAATATTTAGCTCCGGCTATTCCCCAAAGGGCGGCACTACTCTTAATATTACTAGTAACAACCATGGGCATGGAAGCAACATTTCGGAAAACTCTCGCGTTTCTTTCGTTCCAAAGCTCCCAAGCGGTTAGAAGTAGCAATGATGTGAGCCCCTTCCGCCGTCTACCATTCCCTCCGGATATTGCACACCACCATTCCGGAAGGGTGTTGTAGTTGTTCCAAAGGGACGTATCAAAATCCGCAAGGCCGAGCCACTCTTTCAACCCATTCCAAACACGCATGGAGTATCTACATTTGAAAATGAGATGTGATGCCGATTCCGGTTCTCTTTTGCAAAGTTGGCATGGGCCACAATTTGGCCACCCTCTCCTCATAAGTCGGTCCGACGTCCATACTTTATTTTGTAGAATCAACCAAGCGAAAGTTTTGCACTTTGGAGGTGCCCAATTGTTCCAAACCGCCGGCATCATGTAAGAGTTTGGTGTGTCATCAAATTGGGCTAAGTAAGCCGTAGAAGAGGAGTAAGATCCGGTGTTGGAGAGTCTCCAAGTAACATGGTCCGGCTCATCATTGAGGAGGACATGTTGAATTTTGGTCCATGCATTTGAAAAATTATAGTACTCCCTACAGATACATCCAAATTTATGAAGAATTAGAACCAAGGGAGTAACAGTTTTGTTTTCCTCAACTTAACCAATAAAATCGACGTTGTTGAAAGTGTTTTTGGATCTTGAGCTCCACTGATTTTTTTTTATAGTTTTAAGTTTCAAAAAATATTAGACATAGTCAATGATGCAACCTACAAGCATGCACAACTTTATTACGAAATTCATTATATTTTGGGCTTCACAAAATTAATAAAATATGATAAAATTATATATTTTTGAAAATATACATACTCAAATCTAGTCACTTTTGTGTAGCCCAAATCGAAAAATTAGAACATGAGTTTTCCACATTTGTGTGATAAATAGTTGGCTACATGTGAATATTTGTTTCAACATTTTTCAAACTAAAAAAATGACTTTTGATTTAAAAAAACTGGTTGACATGTGCCCATGTGCACCGAAAACCACAAATGTAGCTCGAGCTACATGTAGCTCGTTTTTGGAAAAATTCGAAAATACCATTTTGAAGTTTCAAAAAATCTGAAATTAAATATACAAGTAGACAATGTTGTGATCTACAATCGTGCAAATTTTCAAGTCAAAATACTTTATAGTTTGAGCTGTGCAAAAATGACAAATTCTGAGATCTACAATAGTGAACAGTGCAGATTTTTGAAATCTCACAATCTGTCAGAGTTTGTCATTTTTGTATAGCCCAGAATATTAGGAATCTCAAGTTCAAATTTTGCACATTGCTAGATCATATCATTGTCAACATCTGGATTTTTTTTCAGAATTTTTTGAAACTTTGAAATACCATTTTCGATTTTTTTTAAAAAACCGAGCTACATGTAGCTCGAGCTGCAAAAATCCACTTCCCCATGTGCACACGCTATAAAATCTTAAATTGTTATTCGTAGACTTCAGTTTAACCGTAGTAACTAGCATGGCCATGCATAGATTGGACCTGGGACTCTAGTGTGGTTTGCATGCTCTTTTTTTTTTTGAAACAGGGCAAAAGAAGAGTGTGGATTATTATAGCTCAAGCTATACATAGCTTGTTTTTTTTTTCAAAACTCAAAAATACTATTTAAAAGTTTCAAAAAATTCTGAAAAAAAATCTATATGTAGGCAATGTTTTGTTCTAATACTGTGCAAAGTTTCAATTCTAAATACCTTATATTCGAGGCTCCACAAAATTGATAAAATCTTACAGATTTTGAGGTTGTAAAAGTTAACACTATTCACAATTACATATGTCAATTTTTTTTATAGGCCACATTATAATGTATATTGAGTTGAAATTTTGCACGTTTGTAGATTTCAACTTTGTCCATATCAAGATTAAATTTCATGTTTTTTTGAAACTTAAAAATGTGATTTTTTGGTTTTTGTTAAAGAGCTACATCTAGCTCGAGCTACATTTGTAGTTTTCGGGCAAAAAATTGCTACAATCTATTAATTAAGAAAAAGATTTATCCAGTTAATTAACGAAAACAAATGAAAATCGTTACAACAAATCAACAGAGAATAAACATCAAAAATATGTAACCTCTAAACCAATAAACACTCTCAACCTACTACCACGTCGTAAGGAAGTCCCACTGAACAGATGACCAGCATCAAAAGTTTGCATGCTTCTTTTAAGTTCAAATTCATGAACAATACTCAAATTTGGTTCTTCGCAACGGCTATTTAAGTTGGAGGACGGTTGCGGACCGAAGTTAGAATGGGACCAGGTCGTGGGAATGTGGGATGTAGCTTCAGCTGTTCTTCCAATCCATGATGCTCTCTCTTTTCTTTCAGAACTGGGCATACATATTGTAGCGTCCTAGCTCTGCATACAATTAAAAGTCAGCATGCGATGTTCTTTACACGCACGACGAGTGCCACAAGTGTCCTCTCTGAAATGTCACGACCTCATGAATCCTTCGGATAGGGCGGGCAGACCGGAACCTATACGGGCCCATTTTTAGTCTTTGCTCCTTGTATAGTGGGATTATACTTTTTTTTTCCTAAAAGCTTTACCTGTTGCGTAAATTACACTTCTGATCATATAACAACGGTCTCCGGCGTCATGGTGGAGCAGAGAGGATTTGTTGTCTCAAACTTTATTTTGCTTGACTTTTTAAAAACAACCTTATTCTTTGAAACAGAGGGAGTAGTAGTCGGCAGCAGCGTCGAGCCGTGATGCAGCAGCAGGTGGCAGCGCTCCACGAGATGAGGATGACGCGGCTGCGTTGCGGCCACCCGGAGTATGTGTAGGCCAAGCTTGCCTACTACGTGGCCCCGACAAAGAAGAAGAACGTCGATGGAATCGGGCTGTACAACGATGCATCGCCTCCACACCCCCCCCCCCCCCCCCCCCCCTCTCCCACCGGAGCGTTGGGTTCCTAGTTGGAGCTAGGTTCCGATTTTTGGGACTTCGACGAATCCGACTTTGACTGGCCGCGGTCGATCTAGTATCTAGGGTTTAAATTTATGTTGCTTTTATTTCACAGTGTTGATCTTTCGTTTAGATTTTGCAATGTCGTACTATCTTAATATAGCTCCATGTTTAATAATTTGAACGCAAATTGTTGAATGGGGCACAGCTGCTGGAGCACGAAATGGGCAGCTAGTGAAGTGGCGGCCATTTTGCTGTCCCATTTCCATAACACGGCTGCCCTTTATTTCAAATTTGCCACCCCCTAAATAGGAAGCTGTTAAGGATGCTCTAAAGATGTACAACTCTCTACTCACTAAACACCCTCACTTGCCAAGCTTGAATGGTACTACCCGTCCCAAAATGTAAGGCACCTAAGTTTAGTTAAAAGTCAAAAAAATTCATATTTAACTAAATTTATACACAAAGATATAAATATTTGAAATATGAAATAAATTAATTGAGAAAATATACTTTATGTGAATCTATTGGTATGGATTTGATATTTTAAATATTCATATTTTTTTGAATAAACTTGATCAACTTTAAAAGACGTTTATTTTTAACTAAGCTTAGGCGTCTTATATTTTAGAACGCAGGCGGTACTTTGAGATATTTCAGTATCCTTGTCTATTGAGCGGGCATGGCATGTCATCTGTTCTTATTTTCGCATGGCCGGGCTACACTGTTATATTTGTTTGTAGTATAATTATAATCGTTCCCATTGTAGATATCCAGCGCCTCCGAATCCTCGCGCGCACTGATCTCTAGGAATTTCGTTGGGCTAAACCGAAGAATGGGCAGGACACTACTTCTGACTTTTTTGTTGTTGTCGTGGCACAGTAACACGTAAAACCCTGCCGTTACTGTTTAAGCTTGAGATGGATTATACTACGTACAGTGTCGTGTGTACTACAGGTTCAGGAGGATGCCACTTTATTTTTTGCTTGTCTGTGTCTGTGTTCTAGCACCAGTCCAATGTGCAGGGGCAGCAGCAGTATTGCGGTGGGCAGTGAGAGCAGAGCTCCCTTTGGTTGACCTACATTTTAAACAGGCGTCACTGGTCGACTAGAGAACCTAATCCCCTTGCCTTTGCCCTGATAAATGTGACCAGAAGATTCAGAATTCAGAAGGAAAAAAGCTGTGGGCCTACTGCGCGATGTTAGCTAGTAATTATTTTTTTTGAACAAAACGGGCAATTATGCCTCATTTTATTAAAAAAGCAGAAGAGAATTGACCGGTTCATTTGCAGGGGAACCGGCCGAAAACCCGTACAATGCACCAATGTCGTCATGAAACACGAACACATTTGGCACACCACCACAACCAACCTGGCTACCCACATGAAACACAGACACACAAGGAGAGCCGCCTCGAGGTTGCCACACAGTGTCATCGTCATCACTCCTCCACGAGCCAGCGACTCCGACTTCACCGGCGACTTCCCAAACTGAGCTCCCCAAACGGCGCCGGAGCCCATGCCGGCCCATGCCACCAATTGGCTACACGCGCCAAGGACAGACAGCTCCAACACAGACGACGAGCTTCACAAGGGAAACAAGCCGGGCTTGCGCCGACCGAGTACACTGCAAACCTCCCGCGGCCGGTCATCGTCGCCGCAGCAAAACCACCGCAGCTCCGACTCCACAGCAGCACGGCAAGCAGAAGAACCCATCGGACACGCCGGATAGAACCGACTAACGAAGCCCCGCGCCGACCCAACTTCCGCTCGAGCCAACCTCTTCGCCAAACTGCACACTTGGACCTCACACAGCAGCCCGACGACCACCATCTTCACCTAAAACTCTGGCCGCAGGTGACTCCGAGACGATGCCCTCAACAAGGACGAGACACAACAGCGCCTCCATCGCCCGATCCCGGATCAGAGGTTTCCCTCCGGAGTCGAGGCCGCAGACGCAGTAGTGCGCACACCTCGCAACGATGCTTCCAAGAAAGTATGCGACAGCCGCGGCCGCCGCCATCGCGAGCCCTGGCCAAAGCCGGAGCAAGGATTTCTCCCGAAGGTGCCCAACAACTGCAGTCTGAATCGGCCACCCACGAGCCACCACCAATCCGGCCACCAACCCTTGCCGAAGCCGGCTCCGCACCACCAGGCCGAGATCACCAACGCTGCATAGGGGCGCCACCGGAACAAGCCCAGCCGCAACCCGAAGAGCACCACCGAAGCCCTCGCCGTCGGCCAGCCCCAAACCGCCGCCCTCACGGCCGATTTCGACCGACCTCGCCGCCGTCCGGAGCCGCCGCTCCAGCACCCGGGGGCCACAGCGGCCAGAGACCAGAGAGCCCCCCCCCCCCCACCAGCACGCACGAGGAGGACGAGGGGGAGCGGCCGGCCGGCGCGCAGCCCAGAGCCAGCCACCAGCCGAAGCCAGCTCAGGCCCAGAACCCAGCCCCGCGCACCGCCCGGCCCCCCGCAGACCGCGCCCGACCAGCCTGCTGCCCCACTGCCCGCGCAATCGGAGCACGCAGGCCACCACCACCAGCCCGGAGCCGCCGCTCCGGCGTCCCATGCTTCACCACCTCCTCCCCCACTCCTGCCGCACACGCCCACAAAATGGGCCGCCATGGGCCCAGATCCAGCCCGCCCTCCCGCGCCTCCGCTGCCACCATGCGCCGGGGAGGCCGTCGCCGCAGCACCGAGCCTGCCTGGGCAGCCCCGAGGCCGGGACCGGAGGCCGGAGACCGGAGACCAGGAGGAGGTGGCTCAGCACCCTCCGCAGCAGAGGTGCGGAGGTGACACGACGCCTCGCCGCCGCCGTCCTCGGAAGCGCCGCGGGCTTTCCCGCCGACTTTCTCAGGCGGAGGCGAGGGCAGGGATGCAGGCGAGGCGGCTGCGCCGGCCGGATCTGGGGTCGCCGCCCGAGTCGCCCTGGAGGGACGACGCGGGGGCCGAGTTTTCAAGGATTGGATTTCATGTTAGCTAGTATGACTTTAGATGTAGCAGAGAAACGTAGGCATATGCTACTTTAGACCAGACTCACTGACAACCCGCTATAACTTGAAGCTAGTTCAAACAAATACAAAAAGATAGGTACACTACGATTTAAGTTTAGCGTTCACCATTGAACTAAGTAAAGTTTGAACTATCCCTGTTTTTTAAAAGAATGCCAATAACTATTTTCAAAAGTCAAACTATATAAAATTGGACCAAGCTTTCATAAAAAACATTAACATCTTGAAGTAAATTGAGCTCTCAATTCCACATCAAACCAAATCCAAGCAGTTGACTGACATGATAATATACATTTCAGTGTGTTTTGTTGACATAATATCGATAAGGACAAAACAAAATCTTAGTCAACATATCCAAAAGATTACCAAAAACTCATATTAAAAAGTAAGATACAAACTACTTCCTTCGTTCCATATTACTTGTTGCTGATCATGTATAACTTTGTACTAAATCAACAACAACAAATATGGAACAAATGGGTAGAAGTCAAGCAAGTTCTCCAATGATTTGGGCAAAGAAAATAAACACGGGGAAATAAAATAAAAATATGTTGATTTTGGGAAATTATAAAATATGAAATTCAACAATGGGAATATTGAAAACACTAGAGTTTTTTTGGACAAATAAATTGTTTGGACTAAATGCGAACCCAAAATATTACTATTCACGCAACATATATACGTAGACAACCTTTCCGAATAGGTTTCCTATCTTTTAACAATTTATGTTATTTTTATATTTATTAATAATTTTAATTGCTCCTTTTCTTAGATTGACCTCATTTTTATTTTACTTTATGCACCAAAATAAGACAAGGATGATAACGGCTATAATTGATTTGTGGCATAAATGTGCATTGTGTCCGCAAACAAACTGATGTTATACCTATCACTCAAATCTTCCTCAATTTTTTAAGGCGGGAGAAGGATAAGAGGGGAGTGATTAGTTTTAAATATTAGTGATGTTTTGTAATTGGTTTTAGAGCTCGAGTTTGAGCAGGAAACTCGGGACAGTCTAAGTAAAAATGTGCATGACATAAAATTATATCTTATTGTCATGGTTTTTTTGTTAGAATCTTCGTCGTGCAAGGTTTAAGAGTATTACTCGATGACCTAGATCAACATTCTTGTGTTTCTGACATCAAGTACACGCAAATAAAATTATGTTACTTTAAGTGCATCGGCACCCCTAAATGCTAAACAGTCTCTAAATTAAGTGGGAGAAATTTTCTACCGCGAGTGCCAAGGGATGTGTGATATGCACAAAGAGTAAATGGCTTATCTCCATCAATTGTTTATTTAAATAAATACTTTTAATTACATTTCTATTGGTTTTTACCCTAATTAAAGATGATTTTGTGATGTATTCAATACCAAATGTCCTTCGCGTAATGTGAATATAAACTCATACATCATTAGACACCATTTCTACGAGCTAATATAAACATAAAGGAAGGAAAGCTAACTACCTCACGTACCATAAGTTTTTAAATCGCTAACCACAACTTCAATGGGGGTCATTTGGAACCTACCATATAACCCCCTTTTAGCATATGTCCCAGCCAGTATTTTGAACCACATTAGACTCACCTGGCATGAAAAGTACAAAATGAATGACTCCAGGCTCAACACATTTCTAAAATAATTCAAGCATATCGATGGTTAATTATTAAGCGCACATGTAATATCTAATGGAGAGAAAATCCATGCAAAGAAATTACCTTACCCACTTGTTTTTGTCCTTTAGATATTACGTATAGTTTTAACTTGTACATGATTGTTTTGTTATATTTATTAAAATCAATTCAAAATCCAATGCAAAGAATTCTAAAAAACGTCAATATCCTGGTAAATTTTCTTTTTCAAAAATAATAGCAGAGTATTAGTTCGTTGTATCTAGATCCAAGAACAATCCTATGTCTCTTTTACCTCTAGGCAATATTTCCCTGCTGGTGGCCCATTAGCTTTCTACCCTACGTAATTTTTGTCCCTTTCATCTTTAGCCAAAGACGCAACCATCTTGGTCTCAAATGGACCTAACTACCGATATTATTGGTCATAACGCCACTCTCATCTCTCTAACATGAGGAAGTATGAGTTTCTTCATTGGCTCCACTTAGGCCGTCTAAACAAGTTTTGAATGCAGGGGAGATAATAAATATAATTTGCACTAAAATTATAAATTTCCTAATAAATTGTTCTTATTACACTACAATCTAAATGAGTGATAGTTAGTATTATTGAAACTGCTATTATTGTTAGCATTGTTTTACTACAAATGCAATAAAAATAAACTATGCTACATAAATCTATTTCGTAACAAAAATAGTGATAGTTTTATAGTATACATACATTGGCTAAAAATGTTAAATTATACATCTCCTTATTTTTTGCATTTGCATTGTCTCCAAATTCTATATTTTGATAGACATATGTAATGATACATTCTCGTAAATATATAAAGAGCGATCTTGAATGTACCATCAGTGTGATCAAATTTATGGAAAATTCTAGAGTATAAAGTTATCTATTGGCTTTACTATGTATATATTTTTCTCATGGTGAAATGTGTACGGTAGTTTCAATAATAACCTGAACGCATGCATTATGTGAACTTGATATTAAAATATCAGCACTTATACTAAACACCAAATATCATAAAATATTATGGATTCTACAAGCTTTCCAAGTAGACGATTTGATCGAAGGCTCACCACAACGCGTTTGATAGATGTGGTGTACGCAATTTCTCATGTTAGTTTGTCAAATACCAAATCACATGATAGTAAACCTAAAAAATAGTTATGAGACACTAACAACATAGCTACTATCGCCACCACCGGTCAGGTTGTATGTTCTAATGTGATAAACATGTGTGAGTATACTTGTTCTTACATACGAGCCCAATTGTTTGTAGATATGCAATGATTTGTTACATAAAACATAATAGTAAAATTATTACGAGAATACTTAAATATTTGGGTCGTCCTACTCTCAAGTCCGGGTGCGGGTCACCATGTGTTCCCCATCTATGGGTTGGCTCTGCTTTTGTTGCAACCTCGCTTTGCCTAAAAGAAGAACATCGACAACAGGAGAAACATGATGTGCTTATGTATCAAGAGTCGGTGAAGTGTAACATGTACTTGCAGAGAAAATAATCATATAGCTAGCTGGATCATCACAAAACAAATACACCAATTGCAAAAAACTCTCTACAGCAAACTGCTAACTTGGTTGCGCGCCGACAGGCTCCTACGACAACAACCTTCTCCTTTAGCAATGCCATGACCTTTATTGTGCATCCATCGATGTGCGGCACAACATGCACTGAAGGAACATCGCCGTCGTGGATGGCCTCCTCCTCCTCCTCCTCTCTGATCTCTTTGCATAATTCCAACTATAAATCACTGTCTCAATCGATAAAATCCTATGGCAGAGGGGTGATATATTATTACCATGAGGGCGAGGGAGACGCGGAGAGGCATGTATTCTTTATCTCGGATGTTGACATGAAAGGACGTGCGACCATGTGAAAGGGCATTACCCTTATAATTATACCTGAAAGGACACGTATGTCGCCTAGAGGGGGGTGAATAGGCGGTTTAAAACATTTACGAGTGGCTTGACAAATGCGAAATAAAACTAATGTTTAATTTGCCAAGAATACAAAACCTAAAAAGACTAGGCTCACCTATGTGCACCAACAACTTATGCTAAATAAGATAAGCAACTATGTGATAGAAAGATATATAAGACTTCAAGCACGATGGCTATCACAAAGTAAATTGTATAAGTAAAGGAGCTCGGGTATAGAAATAACCGAGGCACGCAAAGACAATGATGTATCCCAAAGTTCACACCCTTGTGGATGCTAATCTCTGTTGGAGCGGTGTGGAGGTACAAGGCTCCCCAAACGCCACGGAGGCTCACTGTAATCTCCTCGAGCCCTCCCACCAAGATGGAAGACCCAATCACTATGGGACACTTGAGGGCGGTCACCGAACCCGTACAAAGCTTGGGGCAATCTCCACAACTCAATTGGAGGCTCCCAAGAATCGCCACTGAGGCACCACAAAGCTTGGGAAGATCTCCACAACTTAATTGGAGGTCCCCAAGAAATTGCCACCGAGGCACCATAAAGCTTGGGAAGATCTCCACAACTTAATTGGAGGTCCCCAAGAAATCCAGTAAGCCACTAAGCCGTCTAGGGTTCCAAGAACCCAAGAGAAATAAGCTCAACGAACTTTTCACCACTGAATCTCCGAGGAGAACTCGAACCGATGCAACCGACGCAATGGAAAGAGCACACAAAGTGCTCAAATCCTTCTCACTCAAATCCCACCAAAGCGACTAATGCTATGGAGAGATATGAGAGGAAGAACAAAGGAAATACACAAAAAACTCCAAGATCTAGATTCACTATGTTCCCCTCACTTAGAGGAGAGATGGATTGGTGGAAATATAGATCTAGATCTCCTCTCTCTTTCCCTCAAAAAATATGCAAGAATCATGGGAGGAATGGAGGAGGGAGGGCAAGCTTTAAAAGTCAACAATGGAGGTGAGAGAAACTCATTTCGTGCCCAGCCCAAGGAGAAAGAAGGGGTATTTATACCCCCCCCCTCCAAATATGTGACCGTTGGGGTCACTAACACCGGCTAAAGCCGGCCAGACCGGCTATTTTCGAGCGAAAAGCCGGACAAAAATTCGGACTGAAACAGAGAGGCAACCACGCCCCGATCCGGCTAAAGCCGGCCTCCAGACCGGCTATTTCCGGCCCCGGGCCGGCTATTTCTGCCCCCCTAAAATAGCAGAAATACCAAAATGAAAATGGCAATAACTTGAGCATCCGTACTCTGTTTCAAATGATCTTGGGCTCGTTGAAATCACAACAATAATCTCTACAACTTTATGCAGAGAAACATCATAGTCCAACCAAGGAGAATAAAACCAAATGATAAAATGTTTGACCTCTCTTCGAAGACAAACCGGTAAAATCTCCAAACACCAAAAATGCAAGAAGTGTTGCATACGAATTCCCTTTTTGATGAGCTAGAGCTTGTCATGGAAATAACCACAAGCTCTAGAACCTCACATGGATAAAACCCAAATAAGAACCAAGAAAGATGATGCCAAGTATGCAAAGGTTTGAGCTCTCTCCGAACGATACGAATAAGTTACTCACTCGAGAGCCCCTCTTAATAGTACGGCTACCGATCCTATAACCCGATGTCACAACTAACACAATGAGACCGGTAAGAAAGAAACCCTATCAAGAACATACATTTGCCTTGTGCATTCCACTTGAGCTAGATGATGACGATCTTGTCTCCCTCAAGTTGGAACACCTTTCTTGATCGTGCTTGCTTGGTGAAGTCTTGCGAATTGCTCCCCCATACTCCACTATGGGAACGACTCTCTTTAAGCATATCTTCACTTATCCGTGTTCACAATATAGATGGCAAGCTTCAAGCATATGGCAAGCTTCAAGCATGTTCTCTTCTAGATTCCAATCTTGAACTTGCGCTTTGACTTGATCAATCCTCGAATCAATTCTTCTTTCTCTATAATGATGGTGTCTTGAAGAAACATATGAGAGCTCACTCAATCTTATTATTCGATACACACTCGATATAGGCTCAACTCCCTTAAGACCAATCTTCCGATTACTCCTTGAATATCACCCTGGTCATAACATAATCTTCTTCGTTATCTTCTTCTTACCCCCTTGAAACCAACATATGGCTCAAGCGTTGTCTACGGATAAGTCCTACAAATATAACTTGATGCAAACAATAGTCCATATGGATTGTTGTTAATTACCAAAACCACACATGGGGCACGTGCTCTTTCAATCTCCCCCATTTTGGTAATTGATGACAATCTCTTTGAGAGGGTTTATATAATAAATTTAAAGAAATAATATGGTTACACTAACATCAAATACTACAAAGGTATGTGATGTTAGTAGAACCATCATATATAGAGCAAACTCCCCCCACAATCTATGCACGTGTGAATGAACTTGAATTTCATTGCATATATTACCAACCAATATTGTTGGTGGAGTTCCCACTATATATTCAACCATGCAAAGCATGCAAGGCAAATGCTTAAGAACAAAACCAAAGAATGAAGCCCAATTCCCTTCAAACCCTCGAAACTTATCCCCCATTGGCATCCATTGCCAAAATGGGCGGAAAGGCTTAGAAAGCCAATATAGTGAGAGTTCCTCCTCAAGGTGTGCATGACCCAAAAACAAATGAGTGAAAACACAAGCACATATCCAAAGACAAAAGGTTGGAGGAAATCAAAGTATATTGAGGATCAAAATATTGCAAACAAAATAACACAATGGATAGACTTCCAACAAAAGAAGAGAGCAATCAAATGATCCAAAGAACAAATTGAGTAAAGATATTATGATAAGACCAAAACAATGCTCTAAATAGTAAATAATATGAAGAAGCTCCCCAAGGTTTGTGCACAACATATTCCATTTGAATTGAAGTATAAGGTGCACAAACATGGAATTATCACTCCCTCGATATTATTTAAAACAAAATGATACCAAATGAAGTCAAATACTATGATAACCGCAAAATGATGCTTTCAAATGAAATGAGGAAGGTTCCCAAGGTACGTGCACAACATAGAATGTTTGCATTTCAATACAATTTGCACAACATGGAATCCTCGCTCCCTCAATACTATTTAAAAAGTAACCATTAGCAAGAGATCATAGAAAAGCCATTAACATTAACACTTGCATCAAAGAAATGATTGAGCAAAAAGTAAGGAATTGACAAATTAAACGGCTCAACCAAAGGAATGTGTGATAGAATTGAGAAAGCATATTATAAGACTAGTACAGGGATGAACATAGAGCATCCACATAGTCCTGAATGAATGATACTGCTTAGCATTCCATCCCAACACACAAGGTTTAAATACGATATCAAATAAGGAGATATCATCTCTCATGTGTATAAGTTTCTAAGTAGACAGCATCACAAAAATAATTATCACAAAGAAATATGTACACGTAAAATAGATACAAAGAATAGAACATGATATCCAAACAAGTTCATGCAATATACCAATGATATTTTTTGCTTTTAAAGAATGGCCAATGGCTCAATTTATCTTATTGTATATTGAATAATTTCAACCGCAAACATGTCAAAGACATCACAAATATCAACAAGGGAAAGAAGATAGTTGGGATGCTTTAAGAAAAGCAATAAGTACCACAAAGAAGGATACCAAAAGAAAGAACTAAATTTGCACTTTCATCAATATTGCACGTGTGAGGAACTTGAGGAATTGATATGCAATAAAATTGCTAGATAGACATATTTGGGAAGGGTGAATCATGAGAATGATTTTATATATTCCCAAAAAATACACTCATCTCAAATTACTCACATCTTCAATAAAGAGGATTCATTAAGATCATTGCAAATATAGATTGCCATGCCATGAAATGACCCAGACAAGGTTAGATGCTAGAAAAGTATGCATGGAGAAGATAGTTGTTATCGAGATATCATTGGAAGGATGTAGTAGATAGGAGTTCTTTAATAATCCTAGCTTGCCCCAAAATATCAACTAGTCACCGCTTCATTCGTATTATTGAGACAAGCACCAATATATCTCCCATGTACCTAAAACACATTCAAGTACAATATGGTTCCCAAACTCATTAGGTCCAAAGTAATTAGAGACACTACAATATATAGGACAAGCTCCACATAAATATGTGCATATAGATATGAACTTGAATTTCATGCACATCGTAGCCGATTTTGAATTTATAGGAGTTTACCCTATATATTGGATCAAAGAAAGCAAAGCATGCCATATAATATGTATTAAGTAACTATGCATGCTAGATACTTTCAAGAGACAAAAGGAGATACAATTTGGACAAAGCACCAAGAATACCAAGAAGTCGCACAAAGGTGTGAAAAACTAAAAGTTGTCCAAATAATCAAATCAACACAAGATTGACTCGAAAGTTCACCAAGTGAACAAAGCAAATGCCAATGAGCATAAAGGATTACTAAAACACACATGCTCAATGACTTAACTCATTTTAAGAGAATAAAACAAAATCAAGGAAAGAGATAACTATTTTCCCAAAGAGAGCAAGGTTCCAACAAGCAAACCAAACTCTCCACTCTTTTTATGATGGAACACTAAGTACCAAAAAGGATTTGTCTTCCAACAACAACCAATACCTATTGAAAAATGTAAAAGGAGTATGTTATAACAAATATAGGAGAGCTCCCCCAATATTAGTGCATTATTTAAGATTTTGCATTTGAATACAAAATGCTCCAAAATGGGATCATCACCACTACCTCTATTAATTAAAACACCAAATAATTTCAAGAAAAAAAATGGATCCACAAAAGGCATGGAAGATAAGGGAAGACAAACAAATATAATTCTTGGTGGGATATAAGGTAATTAAAACCAATAGCCAATGTAAAGATGATCTATATATATACCACATGATAGAGTACCAACTGTCCAAGGACAAGAGGTATTTGGAATTATTTCCCGGTGGTAGTTTGTACATAGATCCAAGATCATCTTCACAACAAGAAGCATAAGAAAATATAAGAATTAGAACACCATGCTTAGATAGATTCTTGGTTGCTTCAAAATGTCAAACAATCACGCAAATCAATGATAGAATGACTTTACATAAATGGTTTCTTGAAAACATATTGAAGCACACAAAACCTCACCAAGAAGCTATCTCACAAACAAGATAGCACTAAGACCATTGAGCAAAGAAACTTGTTTGAGAAAACATGCCACATATGAACAAGATAATTTTACAAAAACAATATGTGGTACAACCTCAAAAATTCACATTCTCTAGGTGACGAGGGTTAACTCAACAAATGTCCTAGATGAAGGACTTAGGATCGGGGGAGTAGGGCGTCGGATGAACTCGAAGGTAAACTCAGTCAAATAAGGTGCGTATTGAAAGTAAACGTAAGAATAAACTTGGCTTGCTCTCAATCTATCCCTTACCGTCCTCTCCTGGCCCCTATATATAGGTGGCCAGGTCTCAAGGATCGGGAGGGGTCCGATATAGATTACAATATCGACATACGACATGAACTCATATATCGACTAGTATTACAATTGGGCCTAGCTTAACAGGCCTCAGGGGTACTTTAACTGACGGGCTCTATTATCTACACCCTTGTCAGTAGCCCCCGAGATTCTACCAGAATTGCAGATTCGGGTTGAATCTCAAATCTTTATTTCTTTGACTTGATCAATCTTCGACTTCTTCATATCATCAAATCTTCGACTTCGAATATCTTTCGTTATATTGTCTCGTAAGGGGTTTTGATGAGCAAGCCTGACAACTCTGACGGATCAAGAGGTCAGTTAACTACTGGAACAGATACTTGTCACCTACTTCAAATTCAATCCCCTTGGACTTGAATTTGGGAAACCGGTCAAACCTATTCTTTTGCCGCATTTAGGACTTACAAAGAACGAATCCCAGTGGTTCTCAGGATACCCAGTGCGTCCACCAGGATTTTCTTTGCATCGTTGACACGGATAATTTCTAGCAGAGCGCATCCATGTGTGTATACCAGGCCACACAGGGTGGATCCTGGGGTCTTACCTTCACGATATATTTCAATCATGGCATTCGAATTTTGTCTCGATGACGCAACTCGAGAATCATACGTCGCAGCCTTGTTTGACTGTTTCAGATCTAAAAATACCAGGGTTATTCAACCTTGATTAACATAAACTCCCTCCTAATGGGAGTAATAATGCTATCCAAGTCTTCTTTCTTCTTCTTGACTCTCTTTATGCATGTGAAAGTTTCGTCGGGTGTGCGGCCAACGCTCCCGATGGGAGTAGCCCCCGAGGCTATAGTCGAAAACATGTTTTGAGTATAGGCTCAAATAAATCATTTCTTCTCATCAGGTAATAGCTTTATTTGATAATATCGTCGGGTGCGCGGCCAGCGCTCCCGATGGTAGTAGCCCCCGAGGCTATAGTCAAATCTTTTCGGGTATAGGCTCAAAAAATGAGTTTTTCTTCCTTGATTCCTCTGTGTCTTTCATAACAATTTTTCGTCGACTTCCTTGGTCATCACCAATACGGAAAATGTTACACCAGACTTTTGCTGAATTTTTTCCTATTAGTGTCCACCACTGTCATATTCTTATCTCCCGTTACTCGAATTCTCGTGATGTCATTAATATAAGTTCTCTGTATGTAATTTAACTGGGCGCTGACCGTTACTTGTGGGCAGCGCGGTAATTTCGCAATTTTCCTACCCGTTAGTGGGCTGCCGTTTCCACTCCTTGCGCCACGTCTCAGCCCACGTTCCTTCATCAGAAAGCTATATAAGGGGGAGAGTGGGGATTTTACTGTTTACCAGTTCCTCGCTTCTGCTGCCGCCACCATTGTTGCAAACCTTGCGCGCCTTTGAGCTCTTGCATAGCCCCCGTGCGCAACTCGTAGATGCGCATCAAGACCCTTGCGCAGAAGAACAAGATGGGGAAGAGCAACACTGCCAATTCCGTGACCAGCTGGGTGCCTTCTGATTTCAAGCAGAAGGATCTCACCAAGGCCCAGGCGGATGGTCTCATCTCCGACGACGATCAGGTCATTTTTCCTAGCACCGAGCGCATCCCCAAGCCCCCGAGCGGCTTCCGTGTGATGTTTCTTGCCTTTCTCTTGCACGGTCTCTCTTTCCCTGCCCATGAGTTCCTTCATGGGCTTCTCTTCGTTTATGGTGTGCAGCTTCACCAGCTCACACCAAACTCAATTCTTCACATTGCTTGTTTCATTACCCTTTGTGAGTCCTTTCTGGGGATCGAACCCCATTTTCTTCTCTGGAAATTTCTCTTTCGGCTCCGCCCCAGTGTCGCTATATCAAGAAAGCCTGAGCTGGGCGGGGCTGTTGTTTCTATCCATGCTGAATCTCAGTACCTGGATTTTTCCATGGCTACCTCAGTACAAGGTTGGAGGAAGAAGTGGTTTTATATCAAAGCCCGGAAAGTCGCTTCCTCTGACCAGTATGGCATTGCCCCTTTTGATGCCTCTAAAGAACTGAAGAAATTGGCCTCGTGGGATTCGCCTCCCACGGAAGCTGAGATGGAGGAAATCATACCACTGCTAGCCCGCATCCAAGCTCTGAAGAGTGGTAGAGGAGGTGCGCTTTCGGGTACTCAACTTATGGCATTTTTTCTGCAATGGCAAGTTCAGCCTCTTCAGCATCGTCTTTCCAAACTTTGGTTGTTTTCTGGCTTGGGAGATTCTTCTCGAGTATCTGACGATCTTATGGAGAAGAAGGATCTCGACAAGCGAGTGAGAGCTCTTACTACTCTCATAAAAGACCATGAAATTGCAGCTTTGGCCGCTGGTTACTTCGACTCCGAGCATCCCTTGCCTGCGGTATGTGTGTTGTCTTCATTTATTCGTCTTCTTTTATCTTATCATCGTTTTTCTTATAACTGTCGGCTTGTTTTCCTTCCAGGATCACTAGTCCCTTGTTTCTCGCCCTCCTCTTCCAGAGGGAGGAGCCATTCAGGATGTGCCTGTTCTGCTGCCTCCGATGCCCCCGAGGCTGAGGACAGCCAAGACGGAGATGAAGCCGAAGATTCGCTGGAAGGGACCAGTTCGACTATGTCACCTCCTCCTGCACTTTCCGAAGACCTTGGTCTCGATAAGAAGAGGAAACATACGAAGGAGCTGCTTTCTTCGAGTACCCCCGCTCACAAGAATGTGGCCGGGGAGTCCTCTGCTCTAGAGGAAGAAGAAGAGCTTTTCGACGGCCTAGACTCGTGAGTTCTTTGCCGACTTTTTCATATACTCTTCTTTCTGTCGACTTGGACAGAGTGCTTTACTTTTTTGCTTCTTTTTCAGTGATAACAAGGACCCGAAGAAATTTGCTGCCACTGCTCCTGTTACTGATGCTCCTGTTGTCGATGAACCACCTTCACAAGAGGCAGCTGTGGTGCCTAAATCACCAGAAGCTGCTGCCAAGAAGGCTGGTTTTCGTGCTTCCAAACGCCTGAAGAAAGCGTCAGCTGCGAGTACTTCTCTCGACGCTCCTCGGCCAGTTATCCCCATTGATGATGTAAGTACTATATATTTTTGTTGTTTACTAGCTTTGAACTACTCTTCTCATGCCCTGCCTTGGACAGACTTTGATGAAAAAGTTCGTCTCCTTGGGTAATGAATGTGTCGAGTTTTTGAAAGCGGTGAGGTCTTCTCATGGTAAGCTTTTTGCCATCCTGTGTATTTTATTTGCCTATCTTTGCGCTTCTGTGACTCTTTTATCGAGTTTTCTTTCCTTTTCTTGCGCTGCAGATGATTTGGCGGCAGCTAATGCTCGCATTTCGTCTCTGGAAGCTAAACTCGAAGCTTCCAGAAAAGCTTGGGATGCCGCCACTGCTGCCAAAACCACTGCTGAGAAGTCCACTAAGTCAGCATTGGTGATTGCTTGTTTGTTGGTAAACCCCAAGAGAAGGTTTGATGAATATAGCAGCAAGTTTTCCCTCAATTAAGAAACCAAGGTATATCGATCAGGAGAAGAGCAGACAGTACAACTGAAGGTGATGCGGACTGGCTTAATAACACTCCAACAAGGGCGCCATTTACGACACTTGTTGACTCGTCTTCAACCAGTAGCAACGCGGAACCTGCACACAACACAACCAAATACTTTGTTCCCAACTTGCGATGAGGTTGTCAATCTCACCGGTTTGCTTGAAACAAAGGGTATGAGCGTATCGAGTGGAAAGTGATAATAGTATGCGAGTAAAGTAAACAGTGCGAGTAAAGTAAATAGGTGATAGCAATATGATGGAAATAGGACTGGGGTCCACAGTTCACTAGTGGTGTCTCTCCATAAGATAAATAGCACATG
The DNA here is from genome assembly GCA_007115705.1 of Dactylis glomerata. NCBI lineage: Eukaryota > Viridiplantae > Streptophyta > Magnoliopsida > Poales > Poaceae > Dactylis > Dactylis glomerata. Next base: position 570,900 of record QXEO01000606.1, on the reverse strand, counting down.
CTGGGTAAACAAATTACAGTTGGGCAATTGATAGAATAAAGATAAATATGATATGTCAAGAAAATCACTATGCGATTTACTCTGGGCATTACAACAAAATACATAGACCGCCATCCAACTGCATCTATGACTAATAATCCACTCACGGGGATATCATCCGAACACCCCATGAGTATTAAGTTGCGAACAATAGATAATTGCATTAAGCAAAGTGTGTAATGTAAACAAAGCATATGCCCTCGAGCATATGAATGTTGTTTTCTCCCTAGTAGCAACAGCACATCTACAACCTTAGAGGTTTCTGTCAGTCCCCCAGGTTAAATAGAGGCATGAACCCACTATCGAGCATAAATACCCCCTCTTGGAGTCACTAGCAACTACTCGGCCAAGATAGCTACTAACAACGGAGAGCATGCAAGATCATAAACAACATAGAGATAACATAAGATATATTTCAGTATAGCAACTCAATCATAACACCAATATTCATCGGATCCCAACAAACCAAACATGTAGAATTACATAACGGTGATCTCAATCATGTAGGGCAGCTCATGAGATCTAAACATGAAGCACATGGTGGAGAGGACAACCATCTAGCTACTGCTATGGACCCATAGTCCAAGGTAGACTACTCACTCATCGCTCTGGAGGCAAGCATGGCGATGAAGAAGACCTCCGGTGGGAATTCCCCTCTCCGGCAAGGTTCCGGGAAGAGCTTCTGGACCGTACCGATCTTCGGGTCGACGGCGGCGGCGGATCGCGATGTGTTCTAGAAAATTGATCAGGGTCTTAGGTTTTTTCCGTCGGGGGGTCTTTATAGGCGAAGGGGCATCGTCAGAGGTGGCCCGCGGTGCCCTCACACATAGGGGGCGCGGCCAGGGGCTGGGCCGCACCGCCCTGGTGTGTGGAGCCCTCGTGGCCCCCCTCCAACTCCTCTTCGGATCTCTGGAAGCTTCTGGGAAAAATAAGACTTCAGGAACTTGTTTCATCCAATTCCGAGAATATTTCCTGTGTAACACTTCTGAAACACAAAAACAGCAGAAAACTGGGAACTGGCACCGTGGCGACTTGTTAATAGGTTAGTTCCGGAAAATGCATAAAAGTGCCACGAAGTGTAACGAAATAGTAGGCAAATGGTGTAAAAACAAGCATGGAGCATCAAAAATTATAGATACGTTGGAGACGTATCAAGCATCCCCAAGCTTAACTCCTGCTCATCCTCGAGTAGGTAAGTGATAACAAAAGAATAATTTTTGAGGTGACATGCACCTACACAATCTTGATCATTGTAAGGGTAATTGCCCCTAAGTGTGTTTTTGGTAATTAATGACAATCCCTATGGACTAATGTTTTCTTTGAGCTTTTTGTGAAGGAATTGTTCATAGGAATTGCTTGAAGTCCATGTGTTGGATTCAAGGCTTGGATGCCATGAATATAAAGATTTATCTTAAGTATTGGCATCAAGATCATTGAATAGAAGAGGTGAATTCATTATGATCAAGAAGAAGAAATACAGATGTAGTTCTTGTGTAGAACTCATGTAATCCATGCTCTAGCTTATGTGTTAAGCCAAGGAGTCTCAAGATCTTGAGAGTTTGGTTACATGAGAAGAATTCAAGATATGGCTCTATGTCGAGGTCATGATGGTCTAATGAGTTGAGATATGATTGACAAATACCTAGAGCATGCAATCAAATGAAGAATTCTTTATATGGCTCAAGATATTGTGATAGAGCATGAGAAGATTCAAGGTTGACCAAGGCAAAGATCAAAGATTGGATTCTAGTTTGGTCAACACATGAAGCATAAGGAATGTGCCACATGGGACCAATCGGTCTTGTGGTATGGTATGGTTTGTCAATTGTGCTTTGTGAACTAACCCATTACATATGTGTGTTTGTGTTTTCTATGTGGGTTAGGTATTGTGTCATGGATATGCATCACTAGTGAGATTTCATATAGCCCATGAAAGGATGACATCAAGTGGTGGTTGTCATCAAGGTTGAGAAGTGCAAGTTTCAAGATAAGCATCTCGAGAAGATCATATGCTTGAAGCTTTTCATCCATTTGGTGATAATGGAATTGTGAAGACATGCCTTAGTGAAGGTATCCCATAGTGGTGTATGGGGGAGCATATTGGAAGTCTTCACGAAGCAACAATGATCAAGTGAAGCATTCCGGCTTGACGGAAGCATGAAGCATCATCATCAAGATCAAGCGGGGTGCGCAAGGCAAAGGTTTGTCCTTGCTAGGTTTTCCTTTTACCGGTCTCAAGGTGTTTGTTGAGAGACCGGGTTATAGGATAGATAGCCGCACTATCAAGAGGGGCCTTCGGTTGGGTAACTTGATCACATCGTCTTAGGGAGCTCAATCCTTTGCATCTTCCTAGTTTGTTGCTTCTTGGTGTTTTTTCTATGTGAGGTTCTTGTGCTTGTTGCTAGCTTTCCAACAAGTCCAAGTTCATCGAAAACGGAATCCGTATGCATCTTTTATCGCGTTTTCGAGTTTGGAGGTTTTACCGGTTCTTTCCTATGGAAGGTTCTCACCTCTCCTTATTTGATTTTTTTACCTCTTACTAATTCTTGGGCTTTATGTGGTTCATTGGATAGATATTTTTCTTAGCTTTTCAAAAAGTCCAAGTTTGCTAAAATCGGAGTCCGGATGTGAAAGTTGTCGCATTTTTCGTGAGGCTATTTTCTGCCGGTTCCGAGCTCGGATTGAACCGGAAATTCAACCGGAAATCAACCGAAAAGTTGCAGAACTGTTTTCTTGTATTTTCGGATTTAGGTCCGGTTGGACCGGGTTTTGGACCGGAAATCACCAGAACAAGTGGGAAATGACCCCAACGGCCATATTTGGCTTTCCCTATAAAAGGGGCTTCTTCCTCAATGGTTTTCTAGGGTTCTTGAGCTTCATTTGCACCACCATTGTTGACCTCCATAAGCTTTCTTCCTCACCCTTCCCTCCTATGATTCTTGCATATTTTTGAGGGCTTTGGAAGAGAAGATCTTGATCTATAATCTCCACCAATTCATTCCTCCTCTAAGTGAGGGGAATCCTTGGAATCAAGATCTTGGAGTCATTGGTTGACCTCCACCCTTGTTCTTCCTCTCTAACTCCTCCATAGCATTTGTTGCCTTGGTGGGATTTGAGAGAGAAGGATTTGAGCACTTCCCCTTGTGCTCTTGCTTTGCATCCTTGCATAGTGTTGAGCTCTCCATTACGATTTGTTCGAGTGAGAGACCGTGAGCTTGTTACTCTTGGAGGGTGACCTCCTAGTTGGCTTGGCGGTTGGTGCCTCAGTGACCTCTTTGTGGAAGATTGTGAAGAGGCCCGGGCTTCCCCTTCGTGGGAGTTGTGAAGTGGTTGTGGAGCTTGCCATCTCCGGAGTGGAGGAAAAGCTAACCATAAGAAGGGGTCCCTAGCTTCGTGGGAGACTCGGAGAAGAAGGTGAGCCTTCGTGGCGTTCGGGGGCCTTCGTGGTTTCCCGCATCTCTCCAACGATGATTAGCTTACTTTATGTAAGTGAACATCAGGATACATCTTCATCTCCGCATGCCTCGGTTATCTCTATACCCGAGTTTATTTCCTTGTGATAGCCATCGTGCTTGAAGTACTTATATCTTGTTTATCACTTGTGAATTATATCTTGTGCTATCTTGCTTAGCTCTAGTTGTTGTTGGTGCACTTAGTTGAGCCTAGCTTATTTAGGTTTTGTGCTTGTAAAATAAACGTTAGTTTAATTCCGCATTCTTACAAGCCAAATCCGTAATAGTTTTTAAAACGCCTATTCACCCCCCCCCCCCTCTAGGCGACATCTCGTCCTTTCAATTGGTATCAGAGCAAGGTCTCTCCTTATTTAGGCTTCACCGCCTTGAGAGTAAAGATGTCGGCTAGTTATTTAGTGCACAATGACACAATTATTTTTGATGGCACAAATTATATGCTATGGAGAAATTGCATGCTTTCTAATCTTCGGACTTTGTGTCCAAATATAGAGCGATTTCTAGATGTACGTTTTTCTCCTCCGATGGATCTTCAAAATCTATCTATAGAGGATGAGAAAAAATTACATCTAGAAGCTCAAGTATTTAATGAAATTTTATTGTCTGTGAGCTCCATAGTTTATGTTTGCTTGATGGGTTCAAAGTGCAAGATGTCTCATGAGATATGGACCAAGCTAGAAGAGTCATTTGGTGGGTCCATTTCTCTTGAGGTTGAAAGTGAACCCAAGGAGCTCTCTTCACCTTCACATCATGAAGAGCTCCAAATTGCTTCCACATCCGGTCGTGATGATTGTTCAAGCTCTTCCACTTCATCAACATGTGACTTGTCACAAGGTAATGATATGGTGAGTGAAGAAATCATATGTGATGATGGTAGTCTTGTTCTTTGCACCGATGATTCTATTTCTATAAATCCTAATGGTGTAGAGAGTTTAGACCTGAACACTTCTTGCAAGAAATTCTTTACTCATTCTTGTGTTAAAGGTCCTTGCATATCTCCTAAAATTTGCTTGATTAAATTTTGTGATGATATGCTTGTCTCTAGCTGTGACCATGATCAAAATGACTCTATTTCCTCTAGTTGTTGTATGACTAACCATGTAGAGGAAATTAAAGAAAATTTGGGTCACATAATTAAAGAAGAAATCAATAGAAGAACCAAGAAGGTTTCTATCAAGAGAAGGCAATGCTATGAATGCCATGAGTATGGACATCTCGCAAGAGCTTGTCCTACACTCGAAAATGAAGAATGTGCTTCAATTGATGTTCCCTCATCATCTACCCAAGTTCACATGTGCCTTATGGCAAGCGGCTCAAAGGTAACTCCTACTTTGAATCCCGACACATCTCCTTATGATGAGAGTGATGATGATGATGTTAATGATGATGATAATGAAGCTTTCTTGCATGAGATGGGAGTTGTGTATGCCTCTCTTCGTGGTAATAATGATGCTCATGCCAAAGTCGAACACTTAATGGAAACCTTGTTTGACCACAAGGAGACCATTAAGGAATTAAACTCCCTCATTAATGAGGGAAAATGGAGATTCAATCTCCTCAAGCAAGAGCTATCCAAAGAGAAGCATACTAATTCTTGCCTATCTCAATCTATTAAATATTATGAGCTTACAAATGCTAAATCTATTAATGATGCTTGTGCTACTAACTCCACTTCTTGTAAAGCATCTATATTAAAGGAGAATGTTGAGCTAAGGGCTCAACTTGAGTTGCTAACAAGCAATTATAAGAAATTGGAGGAAAGCCATGAAAAGCTCTCGGGCTCTCATGGGGATCTCTTAATCTCTTATAATGGGCTAAAGTTAGCTCATGAGGCAAGTATCTCTAAGAAAACATCTTGTGAGCCTCATTTGGACATTAGCACTACTTTGAACCAAAATGCTATATTATCTTGTGCTAGTCCAAGTAATTTGTCTAGGCATAATATTGCTACATCTTGTGATGAATTACTTGCTATGCCTTGTTGCTCTAATAATAAAGCTTCTACCTCCTCTAGTACTTGTATTACTACTAACCTTGTAGAGGAAATCAAAGAGCTCAAGGCCCAAGTCACTAGTTTGGAGAAAGACTTGGATAAGCGTCATGAAGGGAAATCCACACTCGATAATATTTTGAGTGTGCAAAAATCCCCTAATGACAAGAGTGGACTTGGATTCAACTCCAATAACAAGAACAAGTCCAAGAGCAACAAGAAGAAGAAGGGCCAAGACCAAGTCAAGAATTTGGCCAAGATTGTTTGCTTCAAGTGCAAGATTGAAGGGCATCATGTGAGATCTTGCCCATTGAAGAAGAAGCACTTGAGTGAGAAGCAACAAGGGAAGCGGGCACAAGGTCAAGCTCAAGCACGACCTCAAGTTGAAGATAGGCCACTTCCCAAGAAGAAACAAGATGAATCTTCCCAAATCAAGAAATCAATGAAGAAGAGAAAGGGAAGCACTTGTTGCTATATTTGCCGTGAGAAGGGGCACTTTGCTTCTTCATGCTTAAGCGGTACCTTATCTAATCCTATCATTGTTGATGATAATTATTCTCTTAGAAAAGATAAGGATGGCAATGTGTTTGCCAAGTTTGTTGGAACTCAAAGTGGTGCCAAGAAAAGGACCATTTGGGTTGCCAAGCCTATTGTGACTAACCTCTTAGGACCCAACTTGGTTGGGGACCAACAAGCTAAAACTTGATCAATAGGTGATTGTGGAGGGCATTGGAGACTTGGCTACCTCATGAAGAATTAAGGGATCTTCATTAATTTTATTTCATCAAGCTAAGTCATTGACACTATCATTTTATATCCAATGTGCCTCTTTGCGGTAACTTGTACTTAACCTCTTTATATTGTAAGTTACTTGCCCCTTCGCATGTTTTGGTTTTGTACCAAGTATGTGTTTGTATATGTTGTTCCTTATACCTACTTATCTTGTGTATTCAAGTAGGTGTTGGTTGTTTGGCACATCATATACTTGTGTGTTTGCTTTGAGCCTCTAATGCATCTTTATGGTATCTTATTTGGCTCTTATCGAGTGATTAATGGAACATCCCATTTTGGGGGAGTGATTTGCCATTGGCATCTCACAATCCTATAAATGTGTGCACATGAGTAATACCACTTAGTATTGGTATTGCAAAATTATCTAGTCACTATGTGGTATGCCATGCTCATGAGAGATTCAAAATTTATATCTCCATTAATTATCTCTAGTTGGATTTTATTTGCCTCTTGTAGTAAAGAATTGAATATCACATTATGGGGGAGTAATATGCCTTGTGCATATCACAAGCCTAGGAAATGTGAACATTTGAGGTATTGCCACTTAGAGTTGATATTGTTAATTATCTTGTTCCTAGGTGGCATGTTTGCTCAAACAAGCTCCATTCTTTCTTAAAATATTGTGTTGCTCATTTCTTTGGTCTTGGTTTGAGTAAGAAATTCTTGGTGCGGTTTCACTCAAATATATATATATCATAAGTAGGAAGCCGTTTGCTTCTAGTTACTCTAATCATTGCTTTGCATGATTGTTTGACTATTTTTGGAGCTACCAAGAATCCTTTTTCGTGCATGGTGCTTAATTTAAATATTTAACCATATGCCTTTTATTGTGAAGTTGATCTTGAATATCTTTGCAATACACCACCGGAAAATAATTTCAATATGAACTTCTTGTCTTTGACAATTGGTATTCGTATATATGCGTGGTAATCCTTCAAGATCATCTTCACCTTGGAATTTGCCTCTTATTGCCCATATTTCTTGCCAAGAAATTATTTTGACTCCCATTGTCTTATTGCCTTCTTGAGGATCTTTTTGCTTGACTTTGTCTCATCTCTTGATCCCCATCAAGTGTGTGTTGTTGTAAGACAAACCTTTTCTTTTCGGTACTTGTGCCATTGTGAAAAGTGTAAAGGGTTTGGTTTATTTGTTGGAACCTTGCTCTTTTGGGAGTTAGTTATCTCATTCCTTCTTTTATGATTTATTTGCTCGAATGAGATAAATTGTTGAGCATGCTTTTATTTATTTATTCTTTCATGCTCAATAAGTTGTTAGGTTCATTTCTTGAATTTTATGAATAAATCATTTGTTGATTTGTTCCCTTGATATCATTTGGACAAATAATGTGTTTTACCACACCTTTTTATACCTCCTTGTACTCTTGGTGTTTTTGTCTAAATTGTATCTTCTTTGGATCTTGAAAGATAGGTGCATGCATATTATCTTTATGCTTAATTTTGTATCTTAGTTGCTTTCTTTGATCCAATATATATGTTATACTCCATCAAATCCTAAATGGCTAAGATGTGCATGAAATTAAAATTTCATCTCTAACTATGCACATATTTATATGGAGTCTATCATATGTATTGTGGTTAGTCTAACCACTTTGGACCCAATAAGTTTGGGGACCAAGATGTACTTGAATGTGTCTTAGGTACATTGGAGATGCAATGGATGCTTGTCTCGTTTATAAGGAAGGTGTTATCACCATATGATTATTGGAGCCAAGCTAGGATGATCGGTGAACTCTTATCTACTACATCACACCATTGCTATCTCGGTAACAAGTATAACATTTATGCATACTTTTCTAGCATCCCAAATCTTGTAGGTTGGTTCTTGGCATGATAATATTTATTTGCAAATGTTGCGGTTCTTGCAAAGGTCTTATAAAGAAATATCTTTATTTCATATGTGAGCAAGTTGAGATGATTGCATATGATGGGAAGTATATAAAATCATGTTTATGATTCACCAATCCCAAATATGCCTTTTTAGCAATTTATTGCATATTAATTCCTCAACGCTCTCTCATGTGCAATATAGATAATGTTGCAAGTTATACCCTTCTTTATTATGCTTGTTGCCTTTCAAAGCATCCCGACTATCTTTTGATCCCTTATTGCTAGTTGTGATGGGTTTGATGATTTTGCGTGGGGAGTTTATTAATATACCATAATGGAAAATGGAGCCTTGAGCTATATATGCTTTCTAGCAAAGCTATTTGGTATATTCTATGACTCTCTCTTGGATATCATGTCTTCCTTAATTTCAACTAACCTCTTGTGTATACATGTTCCTTTGTGGATTGTTCATCATGATTTTTTGTCCACTTAGAAATATATATGCATAAGAGTGTTAATTTCTTTCCTTGATATCCTCGTTCTTTGCCGACCATCTTTCTTATCCATTTTGTTCTTGATGGTGTTGGTAAGAACTTGATTTATGAGTGCTTGCTTATTCTTTATTGCTTCTTCTCGCACTCATATCTCATGAATCTTTTTGGACTAAAGTTCACTTTGATAAGCGTATTGATCCTTTTGTATTCTTTCGTGCTCATGTTTTGTTTTAAATGATATAGAGGGAGTGAGGATTCCATGTTTGTGCATATTGTATTCCAATGCAACAAAAATTCAAATTTATGCATGAACTTTGGGGAGCTTCCTTATTTCATTTAAAGCACCTAGTAGCTCTTATCATCACTTCTTCTTGTGTCCAATTGGTTCTTTGGGTCTCTTGATTGCTTGCTTGCTTCATTCGTTGAAGCTTCCTTCACTATGTCATTTTTTTGCAATCTTTGATCCTCAATATGGTTTGACTTCCTCCAAATATTGTTAATTTGATAAGTGCATATGATTTCACTCATTTTTATGAGAAATGCACATCTTGGGGAGGAACTCATACTATATTGGCCTTCTAAATTCCTTCATCCATTTTGGCAATCGTTGCCAATGGGGGAGAAGTTTAGAGGGTTTAAGGGAAATGGTTTTTATACTTAAGTTTGGTTTGTGCTTAAGTGTTTACCTTTCATGCATCTCTTCTTTGTTAGATGTTTTGCATGGTTGAATATATAGTGTAAACTCCATCAAAGGTTTATCTTGACAATGTATGCAATAAAATTCAAGTTCATCACACGTGCATATATTGTGGGGGGGTTTGCTCTATATATTTTGGTTGCACTCACATCAACCATATTTGTTGTAGTTTATGTGAGTACAATTGATTTTGATATGCGGTAGTAGCTTCGTGTTACTTGACCATATCAAATACAACCTCTTGTATGCAATTTATTCTTGGATAAGTTGCATATTAGTTTCTATCATTCATTATATAAACCCTCTTGTTGAGATTGTCATCAATTACCAAAATGGGGGAGATTGTAAGGATAATTGCCCCTTAGTGTGTTTTTGGTAATTAATGACAATCCCTATGGACTAATGTTTTCTTTGAGCTTTTTGTGAAGGAATTGTTCATAGGAATTGCTTGAAGTCCATGTGTTGGATTCAAGGCTTGGATGCCATGAATATAAAGATTTATCTTAAGTATTGGCATCAAGATCATTGAATAGAAGAGGTGAATTCATTATGATCAAGAAGAAGAAATACAGATGTAGTTCTTGTGTAGAACTCATGTAATCCATGCTCTAGCTTATGTGTTAAGCCAAGGAGTCTCAAGATCTTGAGAGTTTGGTTACATGAGAAGAATTCAAGATATGGCTCTATGTCGAGGTCATGATGGTCTAATGAGTTGAGATATGATTGACAAATACCTAGAGCATGCAATCAAATGAAGAATTCTTTATATGGCTCAAGATATTGTGATAGAGCATGAGAAGATTCAAGGTTGACCAAGGCAAAGATCAAAGATTGGATTCTAGTTTGGTCAACACATGAAGCATAAGGAATGTGCCACATGGGACCAATCGGTCTTGTGGTATGGTATGGTTTGTCAATTGTGCTTTGTGAACTAACCCATTACATATGTGTGTTTGTGTTTTCTATGTGGGTTAGGTATTGTGTCATGGATATGCATCACTAGTGAGATTTCATATAGCCCATGAAAGGATGACATCAAGTGGTGGTTGTCATCAAGGTTGAGAAGTGCAAGTTTCAAGATAAGCATCTCGAGAAGATCATATGCTTGAAGCTTTTCATCCATTTGGTGATAATGGAATTGTGAAGACATGCCTTAGTGAAGGTATCCCATAGTGGTGTATGGGGGAGCATATTGGAAGTCTTCACGAAGCAACAATGATCAAGTGAAGCATTCCGGCTTGACGGAAGCATGAAGCATCATCATCAAGATCAAGCGGGGTGCGCAAGGCAAAGGTTTGTCCTTGCTAGGTTTTCCTTTTACCGGTCTCAAGGTGTTTGTTGAGAGACCGGGTTATAGGATAGATAGCCGCACTATCAAGAGGGGCCTTCGGTTGGGTAACTTGATCACATCGTCTTAGGGAGCTCAATCCTTTGCATACTTTGCATCTTCCTAGTTTGTTGCTTCTTGGTGTTTTTTCTATGTGAGGTTCTTGTGCTTGTTGCTAGCTTTCCAACAAGTCCAAGTTCATCGAAAACGGAATCCGTATGCATCTTTTATCGCGTTTTCGAGTTTGGAGGTTTTACCGGTTCTTTCCTATGGAAGGTTCTCACCTCTCCTTATTTGATTTTTTTACCTCTTACTAATTCTTGGGCTTTATGTGGTTCATTGGATAGATATTTTTCTTAGCTTTTCAAAAAGTCCAAGTTTGCTAAAATCGGAGTCCGGATGTGAAAGTTGTCGCATTTTTCGTGAGGCTATTTTCTGCCGGTTCCGAGCTCGGATTGAACCGGAAATTCAACCGGAAATCAACCGAAAAGTTGCAGAACTGTTTTCTTGTATTTTCGGATTTAGGTCCGGTTGGACCGGGTTTTGGACCGGAAATCACCCGAACAAGTGGGAAATGACCCCAACGGCCATATTTGGCTTTCCCTATAAAAGGGGCTTCTTCCTCAATGGTTTTCTAGGGTTCTTGAGCTTCATTTGCACCACCATTGTTGACCTCCATAAGCTTTCTTCCTCACCCTTCCCTCCTATGATTCTTGCATATTTTTGAGGGCTTTGGAAGAGAAGATCTTGATCTATAATCTCCACCAATTCATTCCTCCTCTAAGTGAGGGGAATCCTTGGAATCAAGATCTTGGAGTCATTGGTTGACCTCCACCCTTGTTCTTCCTCTCTAACTCCTCCATAGCATTTGTTGCCTTGGTGGGATTTGAGAGAGAAGGATTTGAGCACTTCCCCTTGTGCTCTTGCTTTGCATCCTTGCATAGTGTTGAGCTCTCCATTACGATTTGTTCGAGTGAGAGACCGTGAGCTTGTTACTCTTGGAGGGTGACCTCCTAGTTGGCTTGGCAGTTGGTGCCTCGGTGACCTCTTTGTGGAAGATTGTGAAGAGGCCCGGGCTTCCCCTTCGTGGGAGTTGTGAAGTGGTTGTGGAGCTTGCCATCTCCGGAGTGGAGGAAAAGCTAACCATAAGAAGGGGTCCCTAGCTTCGTGGGAGACTCGGAGAAGAAGGTGAGCCTTCGTGGCGTTCGGGGGCCTTCGTGGTTTCCCGCATCTCTCCAACGGTGATTATCTTACTTTATGTAAGTGAACATCGGGATACATCTTCATCTCCGCGTGCCTCGGTTATCTCTATACCCGAGTTTATTTCCTTGTGATAGCCATCGTGCTTGAAGTACTTATATCTTGTTTATCACTTGTGAATTATATCTTGTGCTATCTTGCTTAGCTCTAGTTGTTGTTGGTGCACTTAGTTGAGCCTAGCTTATTTAGGTTTTGTGCTTGTAAAATAAACGTTAGTTTAATTCCGCATTCTTACAAGCCAAATCCGTAATAGTTTTTAAAACGCCTATTCACCCCCCCCTCTAGGCGACATCTCGTCCTTTCAATCATATATGTAAGCATTTGTGAGCTGGGATCATAAGAACTTAAAACATGGGCATGAAAGATATAATCTTGACAATAAGAACTTGGCAACCATGTTGTAAACATGCAAATGAACACAAACAAAAGATCATGAAAATGAAACAATGAAAGTCAAATGTGTGTTCAAATCATAAGGAAAAACATACAAATGGTTTTCAGCTTGTCCTTCATGGAGAGCAAAACATAAATGCATAGGACACCTTCAAGTTTAAGAGGGCGACTAGATACAAATAATTAAAGAAAAAGTGAAACCAACAATATGAATCAATCAAAACTTTGGGACAATGCACATTATACTAAGAATGACAACTATGCTCTCTTAATGGTGCATAAAGATAGAAGGTGGTGACTCAACATAAAAGTAAAAGAAAGGCCCTTCGCGGAGGAAAGCAGTGTTTGCAAGTTTTATAGACCTTCAAAAATTATGTTACTTACCGGCTTTGAGCTCTCATTGCCCCCATCATAAGCATCTTGAATGGTTAAAGTTAATGCGAGAGCAATTATGATGCATATGCTTGACAAATCATAAGTTGAAAACCTCGTGTCCCATGAATATGAGTACCCAAACCTCATGCTACTCAACTTAGAGTCCCAAGCAAGGTTCTTGTCATTGTAAGTATATATGTATCATCGAAAACCGCCAACGGGGTACCTTCGTGCCCGATGACATGGAACAAGCCCACATCAAAATGACAGGACAAGCAGACAATGAACACCTCGACATCTCTTTTATTCGCCATTTGTTTAGCTTTTTATTTTGAGATGCGTCGTTGAATGTCCACTATGGGTATGCTGCAAATTTCCACCATGAATTATGCATGGCTTAGATTGGCGGCCCAGGCGTTTCCCTAACACATATACAAACTCCATGATCCCCGCAAGATTCCCAATTCATTTCACATCGCGGGCATCCATAAACAAAAGATCACGATATCAACTCAAATAAGAAGTGCAATGTTGAAAGCTTGCCCCATGACAGCATGGATGGGCTAGTATCCAACTTACAACTTGCAAGCATAACAACTCAACATAAAAGACCACAATGTCAAATTTTTAAGAACAAGAAAAAGTAAAGTGTGCCTTCCGGTTCGTGAGAGCTTTACTGACCAATTTTCGCATAACACTGGTACGAGTTTAATTTGAAGAGAAAATAAAATCAAGTCAAATTTACTTGGAATAGCAAATTGCTAGTAGGTATGTATGGTGGACACTTTGGAAAACTTTGGTTTTTAGGAGTTGGATGCACGAGTAGAGCTCATACTCAGTACAAGGCGAGGGCTAGCAAAAGACTGGGAGTGACCAACTAAGAGAGCAATAATGGCCATAATCATGTAAAGCGACAAAGCGACATTAAAAGAAGCATAAGATGGCATCAAAATTAAAAAACTAAATGATCATAGAGGCTATTGGTGACTTTGTAAGAGTCTATCATGTGTGAGCATGCGCCAAGTCAACCCAAATAAAGCATCAAGGAGAAAACCAAAATAATGCTTCCATACAATAAAAACAACGCATGATTTTTTTCAAAGGCTCATTAAGCAATCTCAGTTATTTGAGACAAGTCATGCTACAGCAAAACCACTAAGCATACTATCAAAAAAACATCAAGCATGACATGAAAAAGCCTAAGCCGCAGTCTACACAAGCTCCTTCTTGTACCACTTTTTTGCATAAAGCTTTTTCTCTTTTCCAACACCATTTGAAATTTTTAAGACACCTCTTTTGATGAAAACCAATAAAGATCAGAGGCAAAAATACACCTTGATGAAAATATATAAGAAGATCTGAATTCCAATCAAGGCGAAAATGAAAACCAAAAGCAGTAGCAGAAAAAGAAGAACACTCGGTTTTTGATAAGAGTGAAAACTAGAGTGTTCTTGGCAAATGAAAAGCAAGGCAACTTCTCCAAAAGAAATTTGTTGGGGTCCAGCCATTTATTGCAGCAAACAAACTAAACTAACTAAGAAAACTAAAACAACTGACGCTCCAAGAAAAACACATAGTGCATGAAGCAATAAAAATATAGTGTTTTGAAAGGTGACCTAATTTTTGCCGATGAAGAAGGGGTGCCTCGGGGGCATCCCCAAGCTTTGACGCTTGTACTTCTTGAATATTTCTTGGGGTAATGCATGGGCATCCCCAAGCTTGAGCTTTTGTCCATTCTTCAACTCATCTCATCATTCTCCAATCCCTACACTTGAAAACTTCCTTCATACAAAACTAAACACAAATCTATTAGCAACATTAGTGTAAGCATATCATATAATCAACCTCTTTTGCTTCAGGTTTCAACCCAAAACCACCACATATTAAGTATATACTACTGTAGCAACTTCCCTAAAAGTTCCGTGATCAAAAGAACTCAAAAAGAATGCGATAAAGCGGCAAACACAAATATTGGCAGAAATCTGTCAAAACAGAACAGCTGACAAAGGTCGAATTTTTTAGAGGTTTTCTGTTACTCAAATCAAAAAGTGTTCAACTAATGAAAGTTTGGATATAACCTGGGGCATATGCACGAGAAATCGCAGGTCCAAAATATATACAGAGAATTTTCACGAATTTTTACGGTGCAGCACCGAAAACAGTTTCAGGACAGCAACATCCCCAAATCTTTACCTCACTCGAATTAGAGGCTTCTCTTGGCAGAACAATAAAATAAAAATGATAAGGAGAGGTCATTACAGTAGTAATGACTTCCAAGACTCAAATAAAAGAAAAAGTACTGGAAAGAAAATATTGGGTTATCTCCCAAGAGAGCTTTTCTTTAACGCCTTTGAGCTAGGCGCAGAAAATTGCGAATCAAGTAATAATGAAAGAGGCATCAGGATCCACTATAGGAATATTTTCAACAATGAAGGAAAATGTGTCCAAATGAGTTTTTGAAGATCCTTTATGATCACTTTTTGGTACACTACTTTCATCAAAAAAGTTTTCAGGACAAATCCAACTTAATTTTTTATCCCAAGCATCGTGAATTCCTACAAGTTTATAAGGTATTGGCACTCTAAAATCTTCATTGGGTGTACCAATAATTTCAACAGGCGAGCCAAGCTTATTAAACTTCTTAAAAACTTTCCTAGCCTCAATTGCAACATCTCTAAATTCTATGCGCAAAGTTTCCAAGATAAAAGCTTTCTTTTCGGGATCCTCAATTTCATGAAGCTTAAGGAACATGTATTGCATAAAAGGATTAAGGCTAGCAAACCAAGCTTCTAACATGTGAACTAAATAAGCAGAAGCAACTTCATAACTAGGAGCTAGCTCAACCAAAGGCTTTTCCTCAACTTCTTTATGCATGCTAATATGATTAAAGAACTCCTCAATGTTACTTTTTCCAATAATTGAACCACTACCTTCTGAGGGGTCCTCCAAAACGTACTTAGGGAACAACATAATGAACTAGAGTAAAGAAATAACAACTACCAAGGATTCTAATTTTTTTGGGTTTTTGATATAAAACGATGCAAGTAAAAATAAGGTAAAGCAAAACTATAAAACAAACTAAAGGATGTGTGTGCGAAAAACTCCCCTTGCAGAGGTCTTCCACTTCTTCGACGGCAACGGCGCCAGAAAACTTGATTGCTTGTTTGTTGGTAAACCCCAAGAGAAGGTTTTGATGAATATAGCAGCAAGTTTTCTCTCAATTAAGAAACCAAGGTATATCGATCAGGATAAGAGCAGACAGTACAACTGAAGGTGATGCGGACTGGCTTAATAACACTCCAACAAGGGCGCCGTTTACGACACTTGTTGACTCATCTTCAACCAGTAGCAATGCGGAACCTGCACACAATACAACCAAATACTTTGTTCCCAACTTGCGATGAGGTTGTCAATCTCACCGGTTTGCTTGAAACAAAGGGTATGAGCGTATCGAGTGGAAAGTGATAATAGTATGCGAGTAAAGTAAACAGTGCGAGTAAAGTAAACCGGTGATAGCAATATGATGGAAATAGGACCGGGGTCCACAGTTCACTAGTGGTGTCTCTCCATAAGATAAATAGCACATGCTGGGTAAACAAATTACAGTTAGGCAATTGATAGAATAAAGATAAACGTGATATGTCAAGAAGATCACTATGCGATTTACTCTGGGCATTACAACAAAATACATAGACCGCCATCCAACTGCATATATGACTAATAATCCACTCACGGGGATATCATCCGAACACTCCATGAGTATTAAGTTGCGAACAAGAGATAATTGCATTAAGCAAAGTGTGTAATGTAAACAAAGTATATGCCCTCGAGCATATGAATGTTGTTTTCTCCCTAGTAGCAACATCACATCTACAACCTTAGAGGTTTCTGTCACTCCCTCAGGTTAAATAGAGGCATGAACCCATTATCGAGCATAAATACCCCCTCTTGGAGTCACTAGCAACTACTCGGCCAAGATAGCTACTAACAACAGAGAGCATGCAAGATCATAAACAACATAGACATAACATAAGATATATTTCAGTATAGCAACTCAATCATAACACCAATATTCATCGGATCCCAACAAACCAAACATGTAGAATTACATAACGGTGATCTCAATCATGTAGGGCAGCTCATGAGATCTAAACATGAAGCACATGGTGGAGAGGACAACCATCTAGCTACTGCTATGGACCCATAGTCTAAGGTAGACTACTCACTCATCGATCCGGAGGCAAGCATGGCGATGAAGAAGACCTCCGGTGGCGATTCCCCTCTCCGGCAGGGTGCCAGGAAGAGCTTCTGGACCCTCCCGATCTTCGGGTCGACGGCGGCGACGGATCACGATGTGTTCTGGAAAATTGATCGGGGTCTTAGGTTTTTTCCATTGGGGGGTCTTTATAGGCGAAGGGGCATCGTCAGAGGTGGCCCGAGGTGCCCTCACACATAGGGGGCGCGGCCAGGGGCTAGGCCACGCCGCCCTGGTGTGTGGGGCCCTCGTGGCCCCCCTCCAACTCCTCTTCGGATCTCTGGAAGCTTCCGAGAAAAATAAGACTTCAGGAACTTGTTTCATCCAATTCTGAGAATATTTCCTGTGTAGCACTTCTGAAACACAAAAACAGCAGAAAAACAGGGAACTGGCACCGTGGCGACTTGTTAATAGGTTAGTTCCAGAAAATGCATAAAAGTGCCATGAAGTGTAGCGAAACAGTAGGCAAATGGTGTAAAAACAAGCATGGAGCATCAAAAATTATAGATACGTTGGAGACGTATCAATTGGCTAGGGCAAAGAAAGTGCAGAAAGCCCTTGCTGACGCTAATAAGGATCATATCCAATGGGAGCAGGCCGTAACTGAACGCCTTAATAAAATGTCGGCTCTTGCTGGAGGTAAATACCATGCTTTGCCCTTCTTTGTTGAGTTGAAAAATTCTTATACTTGCTGATGTGTGCTTTTTCTCTATCTTCATCTCCTTGGTTGTTTAGAACACACTGGGGTGTCTTCGGCATCTTTGCAGTCGGACGATGATCCTCTGATGGCCGCAGTGAACTTGCTGGAGTCGAATTGGATATCTATCCAAGAGATCTTCGAGCTGGCTAACCGCGTGCTAACACGGATTTTCGTCGGGTTGTGGCCTAAGCAGAAAGCGGACGTGCCAGCTGCTGATCTGAAGAAGCTTGCCATGACTTTTGACACCACCGAAGATCCTATCCTGCTGATGAAGAGCCGCTCCATGAAGCGAGGCACGGAGGGGGCCATTGCACTTACCTATGCGCATGGCGAGGAGGTTAACTGGGAGAAGGTGAGCTCTTCCCGCGGTCGACCTCTTTCAGAGCTGCGGGGTTTCTTCAAGAAGGCGAAGAAGTACGCGCCAGGCATCGTGTCTATTATTTCTCCTTCAGCGGCTTCGTCGACCTCTGCTACACCAGTTTCTTCGACTCCGGTGACAAGTGGGCCAATGCCTCCTCCCAACACTGGTGCTACCTCTTCCGCGCCTACTTCTGCCACGGACCCTGAGGCTGAGGTGGCGTAGACTTAGTCTTCCCTTGTAGTCTGAGATGTTGTCTTTTTCTTTATTTGGATTCTAGCATGTGCATGCTGGTGGGTCGTCGGGTCGTGATCGGGCTTCATCTCCCGCCAATATGTTCGACTCCAGAGTTTCTTTGCCTCCTCATCCTTCTTGTCGATGTTCTGAATATTCGTTGAGAATTTTGGACCTTGAAGGCCATTTATCCTTGATGAAGTGCCAGACACAGATTGCTATGGACAAGGCCAGCAAATCTTGCGGCTTTATGAAATAGATATCCACACTCGAGGATAAGGTGTCGTGTCTTACGACCAAAATCGTGCATCTTGAAGAATGCGACTCCTTTCTTATTGGTATTGTCGAATCTGTCTGTGAGATGTTGCGATGTAAGGTTCCTTGCAGCCTTCCTCTTTTTCTTTTTACTCCATTATTGTTGTCTAATACCTTTTCATTATCTCAGGTACTTGCTTGGACTTTGTAGGTGAGACGCGTCGGGTTTCTGAATGAAACGTGGCTCTCGAGAAATCATCGGAGGGAGTCGACAGTTTGTGGTCTGATCCCTGGCGCCGTCGTGCCATTGTGCTTCTGCAGGATCATGCTCAGCATATTGGGGAAGCAATTGATGGTTGTTGAAGATCTTTGACGGCCATGTATTCTGTCATGCTTCCTCGCAATCCTCTGCCTGGAAGCTTTCCGCAGCTACTCGACGCTTTTAGGTCTAGTCAGCGAATTCATCGGCTGATAGAGCTTAACTTGGTGGTTGGTGCCAATTTTGCTCTTGGGTGGACACATAAGTGGCATACAAGGCTCAATTATAGTTCTATGTCACTAAGTATGCCTCCAGGGGGAGCTAGGTTGCGAGTTCACATGGATGCTACCCTTCAACCAGCAAGGAGGCTCATAGCTAGGTTGCTTCGAGAGGATGCCTCGTTTTTCCGCGAGCATCATTACATGAATCCTTTGGGAGTAGATGATTTTGATCAGCCAATGCTGTGACACTTGTATATTTTTGTGTGTAGAACGCGAGAGTTTTTGTTTCTGAATTCTTTTATCAGAAGCTTTGTTTTGTTCTCAAGGCGTTTTACTTTTCTGTTTTTAGTGCGTTTACCACAATTTTGTTTAAGGACATGTAAACTCAAACAGGAGGAACTTTATCTTTATTTATACTTATAATGTAAGATACATGGGGTGTCCCAAGAGATCCGGCCTATGACCTGTGTTCTGGATCTAGAGGGCATTGCCCTGGAATAGCTCGTGGCTTTTACAGCCTTATTTTTCTACTCTACTCTTTTGTTGTTCTTGTCGCCTATGTCGCCTGGGTCTTCTCTTCTTCTCTTGTAGGTTTCTCTTGGTCTGACGGTTGTACCCGCGGTTTCTTCACTTCTGGCTCTGTTGGGTGTCCTTTGAGTTGTTGTGTGACTCCTGTAGTCGCGCTTTTTGCTTTGTAGTTGGGTTCTCCGTAGCTTGCCATCATGCCGACATTTTGGGCCATCTTGTGAAATTCCTTGTCGCATAGATCTGATAGCTCGAAGCTTCCTTTTACTGTGATAATTCCATTGGGTCCTGGCATTTTTAGTACCAGGTATGTGTAGTGAGGTACTGCCATGAATCGCGAAAACACGGGTCGCCGGAGGATCGCATGATATTGTGATGGCCAGTCCATGACTTTGAAGTTGAGCTTCTCTCTTCTGTAGTTTTGTCGATTCCCAAAACAAACGTTGAGTGCTATTCAACCTAGTGGATAGTTTGCACTCCCTGGGACTATTCCGTGGAAGGAACAGTCAGTTGGCTTCAGGAACTCTAATGAAATGTGCATTGCTCGTAGAGTCTTCGCGTAGATCGGATTTATTCCACTTCCTGCATCCATAAATACTCTGTCGACGTCGTATGTTCCAATTTGGGCTTTGAGTACCAGAGGCGCGTTTCCTAGCCGAGGTACTATTATAGGGTGATCATCCCTGTTGAATTCTATGGGTTGCTCTGACCAGTGCAGATACTCTGTTGTTGCTGGAGGCGAAGTTACTGCAAGGTTAACTTGGCGAGTTATGCTTTTCTCCTCTTTTTTCGACTTGGGCACTGGTTGTATCATTGCTGTGATATGCCCTTTAGATGGAACATATCCTTCATCGTCGTCGCGTCCCTGGTTCGGCTGGTCTTGACCTTGCAGGACTCCATTGTTTCCTTGTTGACTTGCAGGCGCGCTGTTTGTGTTTCCTTTGTATCCTTTCCGTTTTGCTTCGGCTTGCTTGTTTAGTGCTGCTTCCTGGAGTTTCAAGAACATCGTGCAATCTTTCATTGCGTGTCTAGATACTCGTTTCCCATCAACAAACGCGGAGTGTATGTGACATGGTACGTTTAGCATATCTTCTGGTGATGAGTTGTATTCTTTGGGTTCTCTTATCTGAAATTTCCTATTGCTTCCGTAGTCTTCTTTTACGTAGCTATGGTACCCCTGAGCTTCTACGGTCGTTCCCTTGGTAGTTGTTGTCTTTGTACCCTGCAGCTACTTGGCTGTGGGAGCCGTAGTTGTCATAATTGTGAGATCTCCTCCTTTGGCCTCCATATCTGTTCCCTCTATCATCTTCTGGTGATCATGTCCGTTTGTTATTGCACGCATCTTATCCATAAGTGAACCTGTTTGCTATATCCATTAAGTATGATACTGTTTTTGGCTTAAGCCTGCCCATCTCTTCGACTAGGTCTCCTCGCTGCAACCCGAGTGTGAATGCATCTATTGCTCTTTCATCTGAGACTTTGACTGCTAAATTTTTGATAATGCTCCATCTTTGGATATACGCTCTTAATGTCTCATTGCGTTGCTGCACGCATGCTTTGACTTCTTCTATGGATGCTGGCCGCTTGTATGTCGACTTGAAGTTGCTCGTAAATTGCTTTGTGAGCTCCTCCCAGCTTCCAATTGTTTCTTTTCCTAATTTGCTCAACCATGACCTTGCTGCACCGGTGAGGTGTAATTGCAAACTTTGCATTGCTGTTTCCCTAGTTCCTCCCAGTAATTTTACTGCTTGTAGATAATCTGAAAGCCATGACTGTGGCTCCTGAGATCCATCATATTTTTGCTGATCATGGGGTAGTTTGAAACCTTTGGGTACTGGCGTGATGCGAACCCTATGGGTAAAGCATGACGCCCCCATCTCCTTTTCGTCGTCTTCGTAGTCATATGCTTTGTTGGGAGTTTTGGATCTGCGGGTTCCTTTATGCTTTGGACTGTTGTGTCGCCTTGGTGATGGCGTTCTAGATCGTCGACTGCCGCTTCTGTGCCAAGGACTGTTGTGACGGCGTGGTGACCTTGGTTTGTGAATTCCTTTGTTGCGGTATGCCTCCTCCTCTTTTGCTAATAGCTTGTTGCCTACCATCTTTAATCCCTGCAGTGCTGCCCGGTGCATATGTTCCCTTGGATCTCCTGGATTTGGTCGCATTGTGTGCAGGTATGCTTGAGCTGCCACCAGCGCTGCATTGGGTGTCTTTGGTATAATGTTCCCTTGCTCATTGACTGATAAGAAAGACGAGTCGAGGTTCTTTGAGAGACTTTGCCTATCTGAGTATTCGAGGTTCTCGTACCTTGATCCATGTCGACGATGCCTTTTGTTGTTCGTGTATGACGTGTCGCTACGTGCTCTATGATAAGCATCGCTTGCTACAATGGCTGAGTCTCTTCTTTTCTGTATCTCAATTCTTTCTTTTGCTAGTAGCTTTGACTGCTGTCTTAGGGCGTAGTGGTACCCCAAAAGCATATTTTTGCTAGCGTTATTTGGTATTGGCGTGCAGTGCTCCACGGCTGTTTTGATTGTCCTCCACTCATCGACTGATAGTCGAACTTTTTCCCGGTTTGCCAGGGAGTCTACAGTTTATCCTCCTGCCAGGTGGTTTGCTCCCCTGTTTATGTTTGCTGGGTTGAGCACTGGATTGTTGTTTTCGTCGAGCTCTTCTGAGTTATCCTCTATAATAGCGAGTACTTGGTACCGATTGTCAAACTTACTATCGAAGCTTGAGAAGATTGAACTGTCATCCTCATGAAGCTCTAAACCTGTCTTTCAGGTGTCTGTTAATTTATCTGAAGTATCGTCATGGCAGATCATCAGGTCTTCGAGTTGTACTTCTAAGTCGAAGTTTTCCATGGTTTTGTCGCCTTCTGCGAATTTTCTCTCTTCTGTTTCTATTTCTGCGAAGCCGACCGGCGAATTTACTTCGCTGGAAGAGCCCTCTGATGATTCTGACGTTGTTTCTGTCTTGGACTTGCTTGCCGATGGACCCGGTTTCGCCGGATCTGAAAGGCGAATCGAACCCAATGATCTGACGCGAAAGTTTAGACTTCTGATCGCCAAATCCATATCTTGATCCATGCTCTCGAATACTTGCGTGAAACTTGACTGGTGAGGTTGAAAATCGACGGTTCCGAAGGGTATCTGGATTTCGTCGACTTCTGGACTGCTGTTGGCTAAAAGCGAAAAAAGCCGTCGAATTCATGATTCCAATGCCCAGAGTCCCCACGGTCAGCACCAATTGACGAGGGTTAACTCGACAAATGTCCTAGATAAAGGACTTAGGATCGGGGGAGTAGGGCGTCGGATGAACTCGAAGGTAAACTCAGTCAAACAAGGTGCGTATTGAAAGTAAACATAAGAATAAACTTGGCTTGCTCTCAATCTGTCCCTTACCATCCTCTCCTGGTCCCTATATATAGGTGGCCAGGTCTCAAGGATCGGGAGGGGTCCGATACAGACTACAGTATCGACATACAACATGAACTCGTATATCGACTAGTATTACAATTGGGCCTAGCTTTACGGGCCTCAGGGGTACTTTAACTGACGGGCTCTATTATCTACACCCTTGTCACTAGGATTGTAATATCCACAAAGAATATTACTCTCCCATAATGTGATAACGCAATTCTTCTCACAAGAGGCAAATAAAACCAACTAGAGATGATTAATGGACATTACAGAATTTTGAATTTCTCATGAGCATGACATACCACATAGAGACTATATAATTTCAAATATCAACACTAAGTGGTATTCCTCAAGTGCACACATATTTAGGATTGTGAAATACCAAAGCATATCACTCCCCCAAAATGGGATAGTCCATTAGTCTCTCAAAAGAGCCAAATAATATAAACAACACGAATTTGCTACCACCGGTGCTAGCTACGCACCCCTAAATAGCCATCAGATCGTCCCTATAAAACAATCTTCACCACAAATGGACTTAATGGAGGAAAAACACCGGTGACGCCGTTGATCCCTTACCGAACCCCCTTCTTGACCAAAACTTATGTCCACCTTCCCCGATGCAGAGACATCACTCCTGCACGGCACCACCCAGGCCCAGCCACCATGTCGCAATTCCCGCCATACTCGACAAGATCCCGACAGGCAGAAATTCCCCCAGGTCCACTGCCGCAGCCAGGCCACAAGCTCACCAGGGGCACTCCGCTCAGGACAGATGGCGAGCTTCTCCAATGTCGGTCGGCACTGCCACACACCTCCTCCTGCATCCCATTCGGCCGACAGTGCCCAGCGCCTCCACATCCATCCCACTCGGCCGCACGGAGCCAACCGCCTTGGCCTTCACGAATAGGCCAGAATCTGCGTGTTGAGGTGGAGTGGTGGGGAACCGCCGGGTCCGCTCAAGGCAGGAGATCCTGGGCTCCTGGCCGCTGCCACAGGGAGGAGACGAGGCCGAGACGGACCTGTGCAGGCTCTTGCTTACCAACACGTCTATCGGGGATATCCGCCATGGACAACACCTAAGAGAAAGAGGGTGGGGCCATCGCTGACGCCAAGTGTGGACTCCCGACGATGAGCATGCAGCCAACCGGCCCTGAGTGGGTCTCCATCCACCGCACCTCCGCACCCTCTCCCCCACCCACCACACCTTCAGTCCCCTGGGTCTCATCGCCATGACCTGGAGGGAGCATGGGTAATGGCTCGATGATTCAGGAGGAGGCATGGGGAGCTCGCGGCATGTGCGGAGGAGACGAGTCAGATGTGGGCGGCGACCGGCCGGCTTGTGCCCTGGTGAGCTTTCCCGCGGTTGCATCGGCTCCCTGCAGTGATGGGAGGGCAGATTTGGTGCCGCCGGATGAGGACCATTGGGAGTCCATGCCGTTGGGAGCATCTCCTCAGGAGCGCTTGCATCAACGCGAAGCTCCCGTGGCCACCCAAAATGGAGCCCGCCCCAACCAAATCGAGCCTTCCCTCGGCCAAATCAAGCCAGCGGTGGGGGAGGGGCCAAAATAGCACGGGACGGTGTCGGGGGGCACCAAGGCGGCGTGCAATAGCGGGGTCCTAGGGCGGCATGGTCGAGATCTTGTTGCCGGCGGTTGGATGACGGGTGGTGGCTGGGAAGCGGCACACGTGGAGGAGGTCGCAGGGCCACCACGCCTTGTAGGAGTGGGCCAAGGCCGCAGAGCGCAGGCCCTCCTTTCCCGTGTTGCCACTCCGGCATGAGCCCATGCTCCTCACCATTCCTTGTCGCTGGGCCAGGTGAGGTCGGACGTGTCGCATCCCTCCATCATAGTGGATTGGGAAGAGCAGACCAGGACGATGCTCCTCACCTGTATCCATTGATGGGGAGGTCTGAGCCATCGATGGGGATAGTGGGGAGGTAGGGCACGTCGACGAGACCGATTAGGATGCATGAGATGCGGGGCAGTGCTGCCGGTCGTTTTATAGGAGAAGGTTTCAGGGCGGGGCGGTGTGGAGGTCTCCCGGGGCCGATGGCGGCCGGTGGATTGCTGGATTCGGGCGGGGCGCTCGCGTGGTGAGTGCCAGTAGGTGACAGGGAAGGTAGTGTTAGGTGGGGGAGCGACTATTAACGGATATACCAAACGACGTTAACCTGGGTAGCTACCACCGGTGGTAGCACCCTATTTTGCATAATATAAAACAAGATGCAACATAGGCTCAAACTCAAACACACATACATGGTGTGGAAACCCACAAGTACATACTCGATTACTCAAAATAAAACAAGTAGGTAGCACAACATATACCAACACATGTAATGGAACAAAACCAACACATGCAAAGGGGCGAGTAACTTTCAATGTAGATAAGTTGAGTACATGTTACCGCAAAGTGGAACATTGGATATATGATAGAAACAAGATAATCCAATTGACTTGAGACAATATATTGATGAAGATCCCTTAATTCTTCATGATATAGCCAAGTCTACAATGCCCTCCAACAAACACCTATTGATCAAGTTTTGGCATGTTGGTCCCCAACCAAGTTGGGTCCTAAGAAGTTAGTCACAATAGGCATTGCAACCCAAATGGTTCTTTTCTTGACACCACTTTGAGCACCAACACATTTGGAAAACACATTGCCAACCTTATCCTTGCAAAGTGAATAAGCATCATCAATTATGATAGGGTTGGATGACTTACCATAGTGCATGAAGAAGAAAGGTGACCCTTCTCACGACATATGTAGCAAGTTCTCTTCTTCACCTTCTTATGACTTGATTTCTCCACAATGGGAGCATTAGCTTGATTCTTCTTGGGAAGTGGCCTTTCTTCAACTTGAGGTTGAGCATGACCTTGAACTTGAGCTCGCTTCCCTTGTTACTTCTCAACTAGTGTCTTCTTCTTCAAAGGGCAAGATCTAACATGGTGCCCTTAAATTTTGCACTTGAAGCAAACAATCTTGGTCGGATCTTTGACTTATCCTTGGCCCTTCTTCTTCATCTTGGACTTCTTGTTATTGTTGATAAACCCAAGCCCACTCTTGTCATTGGGGGATTTTTGCACACTCAACATCTTGTCGAGTTTGGACTTCCCTTCATGACTCTTTATCAAGTCTTTCTTCAAGGAAGTGACTTGGTCCTTGAGCTCTTTGATTTCCTCTACATGGTTAGTAACAACACAAGTACTAGAGGAAGTAGAAGCTTCATTGTTAGAGCAACAAGGCATGGAAAGTAATTCATCACAAGATGTAGCAATATTATGAGTGGATGAATTACTAGGAGTAGCACATGGTAATATGGCATTTTGAGAAGTAGTGCAAATGTCCACATGAGGCTCACTAGATGTTACCTTTGACATAATAGCCTCATGAGCTAACTTTAGCTTATCATGGGAAGCTAAAAGATCCACATGGGAGCAAGAGAGCTTCCCATGATTTTCTTCCAATTTCCCATAATTGATAGTTAGCAAATCAAGTTGAGCCCTTAGCTCAACATTCTCCTTCAAGATGGATGCTTCACAAGAAATAGAGTTAGTAGCACAAGCATTATCACCAATGTAAAGCGGAGAAGGAAATTTTGTAAGCACATTTGAATTTTAAGCTGTAAGTTGCTCATGCGACTCGGTGAGAATTATGGGCTCACTCATAACGACCCTAGAGTCATTTTTAAGAAGCTTAAAATTCTCAAAGATTTTAGCATAAGTAACTACAAGCTCTTCATATTTTGTTTCAAAATCATTTGCCACCGCAAGAGTTTTATCATAAGATTTCTTTATTTTAGATAACTCTAGAATAAAGTTCTCCTCAAGAGATTCTTTGGTGGTCTGTTCTTCTTCAAGAGCTTCCTTAAGATCCACGATCTCCTCCGCGTAATCACGGGCATGACCTTGCATTTTAAAGATAGTATTCTCATGATCCTCAATAATTTTATTGCTCTCGGTGGCAATAGCCAAAATCTTATAGAAGTAAGAGCAAGCAATTTTATTCTTATGAATAGCATGAAAAAACATTTCACTCTTCTCAACTAAAGATGCAAGATCATCATCCTCTTCTTTATTATCCTCATTCTCATCATCACTAGAAATATTGGGTTCCAAAGTAGGAGTTACCTTAGAAGACCTAGCCATATGGCAAACATGGGAGACAATGGATGATGATGAAAAATTACTTGAAGTTCTAATTAAATCCTTGTCTTGGCCAATAGAATCTTTGGTTTCCTCTACATTGTTAGACACACAACAACTAGAGGAACAAGAAGCATTTATATCATGGCAACAAGGAGTAACAAGAATATCATTATGAGATTTATTTAAGGAGCATACACATGATATGCAAGGACTATCAACACAAGCATATAAAGCATTCATGGTGCTAGAAGTGTTAAAGTCCAAAGATGAAGCATTGCAATGAGATAGAGATGAACGGTCAACACAAGTAAGCTTACTATCAACATTGCAATATTCATAACCACTCATTATATCGTTACCTTGTGTCTTGCCACACGTTGGTGAAGTGGATAAGAGTTCATCACGGTCGGAAGTGGAGGGAACACAATCATCCTCAATAATGTTGGAAACATCATATTTTTCTTGAATCTTTGTCCAAAACTCATGAGCATTATAGAAAGGCATGATTGCATAAATAACTGCATTGCTCACAACATCGAAAAGAACATTAGTAGCTCGAGAATTAAGATAAGAGGTTTTCTTCTCCTCCAAAGATAGACTTTGGGAATCCTTAGGAGGAGAAAAACCCATATCCAAAATTCTCTCTATATTTGGGCCCATATCTCGAAAATGGTTATGCATGCAAATTTTCCATATATCATAATTAGTGCCATCAAATATAAAAGTGCCATTGTGCACTAATCCCCTAGCCAACATCTTTGCTCTCAAGGTGGTGAAGCCTAAAATGACAGACCTCGCTCTAATACCAATTGAAAGGACACGGATGTCGCCTAGAGGAAGGTGAATAGGCGATTTAAAACTTTTATGAGTGGCTTGAAAAATGCAGAATAAAACTAACGTTTAATTTGCCAAGAATACAAAACCTAGAAAGACTAGGCTCACCTATGTGCACCAACAACTTATGCTAAACAAGATAAGCAACTATGTGATAGAAAGATATATACGACTTCAAGCACGATGGCTATCACAAAGTAAATTGCATAAGTAAAGGAGCTCGGGTATAGAAATAACTGAGGCACGCGAAGATGATGATGTATCCCAAAGTTCACACCCTTGCTGATGCTAATCTCTGTTAGAGCGGTGTGGAGGCACAAGGCTCCCCAAATGCCATGGAGGCTCACTGTAATCTCCTCGAGCCCTCCCACCAAGATGGAAGACCCGATCACAATGGGACACTTGAGGGCAGTCACTGAACCCGTACAAAGCTTGGGGCAATCTCCACAACTCAATTGGAGGCTCCCAAGAATCGCCACTGAGGCACCACAAAGCTTGGGAAGATCTCCACAACTTAATTGGAGGTCCCCAAGAAATTGCCACCGAGGCACCACAAAGCTTGGGAAGATCTCCACAACTTAATTGAAGGTCCCCAAGAAATACACTAAGACACTAAGCCGCCTAGGGTTTGAAGAACCCAAGATAAATAAGCTCAACAAACTTTTCACCACTGAATCTCCGAGGAGAACTCAAACCGATGCAACCGATGCAATGGCAAGAGCACACAAAGTGCTCAAATCCTTGTCACTCAAGTCCTACCAAAGCAACTAATGCTATGGAGAGATATGAGATGAAGAACAAAGGAAATCCACAAAGAAAGCCAAGATCTAGATTCACTATATTCCCCTCACTTAGAGGAGAGATGGATTGGTGGAAATATAGATCTAGATCTCCTCTCTCTTTTCCCTAAAAAATATGCAAGAATCACGGGAAGAACGAAGGAGGGAGGACAAGATTTCAAAGTCAACAATGGAGGTAAGAGAAACTCATTTCGTGCCCAGCCCAAGAAGGAAGAAGGGGTATTTATACCCCCTCCAAATATGTGACCGTTCGGGTCACTAACACCGGCTAAAGCCGGCCAAACCGGCTATTTTCGAGCAAAAAGCCAGACAAAAATCCGAACTAAAATAGAGAGGTAACCACGTCCCGATCCGGCTAAAACCGGCCTCCAGACCAGCTTTAGCCGGTCAGACCGGCTATTTTCGGCCCCAGGCCGGCTATTTCTGCCCCCCTGAAACAGCAGAAATACCAAAATGAAAACGACAATAACTTGAGCATCTGGACTCCGTTTTCAATGATCTTGGGCTCGTTGGAATCACAACAACAATCTCTACAACTCTATGCAAAGAAACATCATAGTCCAAGCAAGGAGAATAAAACAAAATGATAAAAGGTTTAACCTCTCTTTGAAGACAAATCGGTAAAATCTCCAAACACCCAAAACGCAAGAAGTGTTCCATACGAATTCCATTTTGGATGAGCTAGAGCTTGTCATGGAAATAACCACAAGCTCTAGAACCTCACATGGATAAAACTCAAATAAGAACCAAGAAAGATGATGCCATGTATGAAAAGGTTTGAGCTCTCTCTGAACAATACGAATAAGTTACTCACTCAAGAGCCCCTCTTAATAGTACGACTACCGATCCTATAACCCGATCTCACAACTAACACCATGATACCGGTAAGAAAGAAGCCCTATCAAGAACATACATTTGCCTTGCACATTCCGCTTGAGCTAGATGATGACGATCTTGTCTCCCTCAAGTTGGAACACCTTTCTTGATCGTGCTTGCTTGGTGAAGTCTTGCGAATTGCTCCCCAATACTCCACTATTGGAAAGACTCTCTTTAAGCATATCTTCACTTATCCATGATCACAATATAGATGGCAAGCTTCAAGCATATGTCAAGCTTCAAGCATGTTCTCTTCTAGATTCCAATCTTGAACTTGCGCTTTGACTTGATCAATCCTTAAATCAATTCTTCTTTCTCTATAATGATGGTGTCTTGAAGAAACTCCCTTAAGACCAATCTTCCTATTACTCCTTAAATATCACCCTGGTCATCACATAATCTTCTTTATTATCTTCTTCTTACGTCCTTGAAACCAACATATGGCTCAAGCGTTGTCTACGGACAAGTCATACAAATATAACTTGATGCAAACATTAGTCCATAGGTATTATCATTAATTACCAAAACCACACATGGAGGCACATGCTCTTTCAATACCTTAGTGTCACAGTAACCATCACCGACGTAGGAGACGTGGGATCGGGCCTGGCGGGGCGCTGATGGTACACCGCCACAACCCATGTCCAAATTGGCGGCAACAACGACAAGCTAGAGAGGCTCCTTGGCTGGTTGGGCTGCTCATTCCGGATGTGCCTCGACGAGCCCTGTGAAGTCCACCACCGGCCATGGCTGGACTCTCGATGGTTTCGGGGGGTTTGTCTTTGGAAGGATTTCTAAGCACCTCACCTTGGAGCGAAGTATCAAATGTTTGCGGTTGAGCCTGCTTTAGAAAAGCGCACCATCTAGGAAATGAACTAAATGTGCACCATTGACATTCTCTTGTTTCATGCCATGTTCTGACCGATAGCTAATCTAGGGTTTGTCCACATGTTTACAACAGATTTGCGAGGACCCAAACAAGTATTTCAAATAAGTGGGGCATGGTGTTTTGGCTTCTCGGTGCATATGCGCCCTTTACTTGAAATGCATTTTCAACATATTTAGAAATGTTTAAAAAATAAACTAAATGTTGTGTGTACATCTCTATGTCCTACGTGCCCACAGAGTGATTTTGAGAGAAAAAAATGACTTTTTATGTGCCTCTATGTAAAAATGATAAAATTCATTACTAAAATAAGCCTTTTCGTGACATTTTTTCTTCTTCTTTGCACAGCATACAAAAAATGTTCTTTTTTCACAATATTGTACGTGACCACATTGGATATCGAGTTATACATGTGAATCTTTTTTCCTAATCTTTTTACTTAAAATTTATTTTTCAGATAAATAGAGCATATGCATACGGAACCAAATATGCATTTCGGATTAGTTTTGCGGAAATATCACATTTTCTGAGTCGTCCGAGCTTTGCCGAACCGAGGTACAACCGGTCCATGCCTCCATGGAACGGTACGGGGGAGAGCGAAAAATAAAGCTGCGCATAGAAGGGTATGGGGGACCCGGCAGAGCCGCTTTTACTTTTGGCGCTGCCACCTTCATCGCGCCAAACGCCAGAAAAAAACATAGGGTGCCGTGAGCGACCGCAGTGACTACTCCGGCAGGGAAGAGCGCGGAAGGCAGCGCCTTTCCGTTTACCCTCCCCCTGCCCAAGTTAAAAACAGCAATTAGAGAGAGACAGGCCAAGGATTGCTGAGAAGCCTGAGCCTGAGAGGGAGGTATAGCTGAGCTAGCTCTCAGGTCTCAGCCTCTCTCCCTTTTCTGAGAGAAAAACCCAAGAAGCGATCAAAAAGAGAGGCTGCCGGATAGCCAGGCAGAAGGCACACCCTAGTACCTGTCTAGAGCTCCTCCGAGCGAGACCACATAGATAGTAGCTACCAGAAGGAAGGGTTTTTACGCCGCTCCGGTGCGGTGAGGAAGAGAGAGAGAGAGAAGAAGAAGAGAAGGGGAAAATGGTGGGCTCGGGGGCGGCAGGAGGGGGAGGAGGGGATCACGCGCGGAGCAAAGAGGCGGCGGGGATGATGGCGCTCCACGAGGCCCTCCGCAACGTCTGCCTCAACTCGGACTGGACGTACTCCGTCTTCTGGACCATCCGTCCTCGCCCGTATGTACCTTCTCCACCTTCGCCAGCTCCATGGTTTCACATGCCTCTCTTAAATCTCTCCTCCGCCGCCCCGCCGTAAACATGAATGAAAGAGACGCACCGCCAGCAATCCAATCCGCCGTGCAGCAAGCAGTACGGTGGCTGCCGGTTAACGCCTGCTTATTAACCCTGTTTATTCTTCCCTCCTCCTGCTAGGCGGTGCCGCGGCGGCAACGGGTGCAAGATCGGGGACGACAACGGCAGCTTGTAAGCTTACTTACTGATTGCTTGCTATGTGTGAGGAGGACTGATCGGGCATGTGCTAATCATACTCCGGTGGCGCGTGCGTTCTCGCAGGATGCTGATGTGGGAAGACGGGTTCTGCCGGCCGCGCGTGGCGGAGTGCCTGGAGGACATGGACGGCGAGGATCCGGTGCGCAAGGCCTTCAGCAAGAT
This sequence comes from Dactylis glomerata, assembly GCA_007115705.1. Taxonomy (NCBI): domain Eukaryota; kingdom Viridiplantae; phylum Streptophyta; class Magnoliopsida; order Poales; family Poaceae; genus Dactylis; species Dactylis glomerata. The sequence goes on along the minus strand of QXEO01000606.1, from coordinate 538,772 downwards.
GTCCATCCAGCTCTACAACTACGGAGAAGGGTGGGTACTGGGTAGGTGCAGTCGTGTGCAGTTTTTTCCCCGGTCGTCGCACGCAGCTAGCAGCCCCTGTCATGTCGCCCTCCTCAGCAGCTACCTTGCTCTAATTAGCCCCGCGAATTTTCCTGCAAGTTCTTGTCACTTCCCCTGTTCTTCGATTAGGACCTGATTGATCGAGCCCTGTCCTGTGCGCGATTTATTCACGCCCAACAGTTCTTCGTTTGGCTTAGCCGCCATTACGGCGAGAGCGAGGCCAAGGGTAGGAGGAGAGGAGGAAAGGAGATGGGATGGGTGCGAGCGCTTTCATCTTTTCACTTTGTTCTGTATCTACCGCGCCAGCCAGCTTTTCAGTTTTATTAATTTGCGTGGTGGTACTCCCCCTCTTTTTTTACTGACACGGTCGTACGTACAGTGCCTAATTAATCCTCTGAGTTGATTTAATCTGTGGTTTGCGTGGTTTGCTCTGACGCCGGAGGAGGCAGAAGTTCAGACCACGCGTGGTGGCGACGGTGATTATGCCGGGCGAGGGTTCTGGGTGTGGGTAGAATCGCATAGATTAACAGCGATTTCAGTCGTATCTCTTGGCTTGGACCAAGGACGCGCGCTGTCACGTGCGGCACGTTCCGTCAAGTGGGGCGGTGCCTCGTTACGCATAAACAATCGCGGCCCGTCAGTGGGTTAATAGGGAGATTTGTTTATCTGAAAATTAGCAACAGCTGATGCTACACGCACAAGCAAACTGTACGCAGTAGGGAGTAGGACTGTAGTACCGTAGGGAGTAGGCACTTCAGTTTTCTCTGTCAGACAAACTTGCTTGTTCAGTGCCAATCAAGCAGCCTTTCACTAATTAAGCTTGTTAAGCAATGTACAGCGTGAAAATTGGTCTGAGTGAGCTTGTGGGCGATTGCAATTCATATTTATTAAGCTTCTTATAACCAGTAATGCACAGTGTACTAACAGAGAAAGAGGGAATGTGAGAGTCTTCTCCACCGGGTTGTGTGCGTTGTGGTCTCTTTCACTTTGTTCCTCTGAGCTTTTTTGCTGAGCATGATGTGCTAAGTCGATTTGATTTGGACCGGCTGCAGGCTGATGGGAAAGGTGGCATCTGATAAATGTCACAAATGGGTCTTCAAGGAACCTTCTGAATGCGAGCCAAACATCGCCAACTACTGGCAGAGCTCTTTTGATGCCGTATGTACCATCATCATCTGCCTCTCTGCCCCCACCCCCTTCTTTCTCTTTCTCTTTCTGCACTCCATGCCTCCCTGCATGCTTTGGGGGAGACCTGCCTATTTACCATGCATTACGCCACATTAATCACTTGCAAACAAGAAACAAGATCAGTAGCCTGTAGACACAGTGGTAGTTTTCAAGTTCCTTGCTCCATTAATTCAGGGAAAATTTACATCCATAGATTTAGAAAAGAGATCAATATCTCTAGGCAGTTTACAACCCTTTGCATCAAATCTGCTCCACTAGAAAAAAATCTGGTCCCAAAAAGAAGAGAGAATTGGATGCTCTGAGTGAGATTGAGTTGAACTTCAGAAGCATATGTGACTGTCAATAGGAACTAGGACACCATGCATGTCACAGTCACGGCAAACCTTTGTTCCTGTGCACTTACACAAATTCCTCTCCGTCTTTTCATTTGCAGCTTCCTACGGAATGGACTGACCAGTTTAACTCAGGCATCCAGGCAATGCCCCACCCTTATCTCTATTGATCATCTTTTACTTAACTAGCAAGATGGCCCTCGCAAATGTGAGGCCATCATAATTACCTTGTTAAATGCATTTATGAAATATAAATTTTTGGTGTTATAAATAAGAGAAACATGGAATTCTATAGCTTCCACAAGCATCATGTCCGGCAAAATATACCTGTCCAGGAAATATTGTAAATTTTCTAATTAATTTGTGGTGAGTAGTTTTTACATTTTAGGCTTTCTTCTGATTGTAGAAATTTCAAATGATTTTTGTAGGATTCCAATGCTTAGGTTCTTCCTATGGATTGCCTTTCTATTACAAGAAGTCAAGAATACTTCTTCAAAAATTTATATGCGACAGATTCCTAATTCCAAGGGAATTTAAACATGCAGTATGATTTTGTCAGACTTAGTCATCCAAACAACTATGTCTACAATTTTCATGTGTTCAAAAATTTCAAGGTTCCTATATTTGTCAATCATAGGATCCGTAGAAGCCATATAACTACCTTGCCACATATTATAGAATTCTATTTATCTTAAAATGTAGGTAATGTTGTTCTATATATCTTTACTTTATTCGTGCTATCCTCTGCTCTTTAATCTAGTAGGTGTTATGTTGTCTCGCAGACATGAATATGAGTCCAATGGTATAATTTTTATATCAAATATCTCACAATTTTTTGACTAAAAGTAGTGATCAAAGTTTATCTTCAAATGTATAATTGTCCTGTAATCCGGTATGGAGGGAGTATCATGTAAGAATTACTACGCTGACTTGGATGACCCATACTTTCATTTAACATGTTGAAGGCAAAAAAGAATTCGTGGATAACAAATAATTTCAGTACTATCATAATAACAATACATTATTTGCTTAAATCGTAACCACAAATTTTAGATGCCACAATTAAAAATAATCCTTAAAATGTAGATTAACATGGTTTCTCAAAAATATAACCCTATATTGTGCTTTTAGTATATACATTATCATTGTCCATAATTACCCTGCAAACGGTCTTTAGCCAAAGCAAAATTTAATAAAATGTGACCAAACATATTGATAAAAATATCAAATTTTATAATATCAAATACATATAACATGATTTTTTTTTTGATAATTCCAATTCCAATGATATGTATTTTATATGTAAATGTTTATATTTTTGTTGTACGAATAGTTAAACTTTATAAAATTTAACTTTCACTAAACCTAGAATGCACGGTAATTTTGGACGGAGAGAGTAATAAATTGTCATCAATTTGCTGCATGACCTCTCACATAAAATATTTTAGATTCCCTTTTGCACCACAACATTTTTCTAAACTGTGATTAACACTCTTCGGTAGCATCGTTATATCGTATCACATATTTACCTTAGCACTTGCTAGCTTGTGTACGCATTTTTTTTCCTAAATAAACTGCTATGCCTAGCGTTCAATTCATAGGTATTGACACGTTAATATCTTTGGCAGAAGGGATGATGTACAGACCACACGTACTTTGATTTTTTTTTTTCGTTTTGCTGGATGAAGGCTCCTAGCAGCACATGGAATCCCGTTTCATATGGAGAAAATGTACCCAAACAAAACTACCGTGTAGGACCAAGACTCTGTTTCATTGATTTCCTATAAGTCCAGCTACGGGCCGATTTTAGCCATCAGTTTTCTTTTATGTGGTTATACGTGTCAGCTACCTATATGTACACATTTACTTATACGTAACGTCTTATTTTCTTTTAATCTTAGCCGTTAAAACTAAAATCAACATAGCATATATTTTTGGACTATGTGGATAAACGTGGTGTCTCTGTTTTACAAACCATGTATTGTGCTTTTAGTATATAGTAGATCTTCTTAGCTGTAGTTACTAGGAGTACATGAGTATTTGTTAGTGTTCATTCATAAACTTGTCGTGCTTAATTTACGTGCAGACCATAGCTGTTATTCAAGCTGGCCATGGCCTCCTGCAGCTGGGTTCTTGCAAGATCGTAAGTGCAGCATATGCTTACAAATTTTTCAAGCCTTTTCTCCCTTTCCAATGTCTTGTCGTTTTGGTGAAGCACGCCGATGTGGACGTGTCGACATTAAAGCAGCGTGTTCCACTGTTGCGCAGATACCGGAGGACCTGCACTTCGTGCTGCGGATGCGACACATGTTCGAGTCGCTGGGCTACCAGTCGGGCTTCTTCCTGTCCCAGCTCTTCTCCTCCTCCCGGGGCACCTCGCCGTCGCCTGCTTTCCCGCTCAAGCAGCCGCCGGCACGTCCGCCGCCCCAGCTGTTCAGCTGGCCGGGCCAGCCGCAGCTCCCCCACCCCGGCGCATCGCCATTGTTCCCGCCGGGACCGGCGGCATTCCACCCGTCTGCGCGATCGTCGATGCCGCTTTACCCCGGCGGCGGCGGCAACAAGGACGACAGCCACATGTACCACCTCCCGCCGTCTCACCATGGCAAGCCGCCCCACATGGACGACCACCAGCACCAGCATCAGCAGATGGCGCCTGGGGAGACGCCCGACGGTGAGCTGAAGTGGCCCAACGGCCTGTCATTCTTCACCGCCCTCACCGGGCGCTCCGATGACGCGAAGCTTTTGTTCGAAGGCGGCGGTGGAGGCGGTGGCGGCGCAGATGATGGGAAGCAAGGGCAGGACGCGCAGACGGGGCACGGCGGCGCCGAGAACGTGGAGGAGTACTTGAGCCTGGAGAGCCACTCCAGCAAGGCGAGGAGGATGGACGGCGGCCAGAGCGCCAAGTTCAAGAGGAGCTTCACGTTGCCGGCGAGGATGAGCTCATCCACTTCCACGTCCCCGTCCGTGTCGGCCTCGACGGGGCCGGCGGCGCAGCAGCAGCAGCAAGGAATGGAGTACAGAGTGCCGCACGAGGGCAGCGTCTACTCGGACCTAATGGAGACGTTCTTGGAGTAGCATCGATCAGTACTGATCCTTACGACAGGTGTACGGACTTTATGTTTTCTTGTTCCAACTTTTGTTTTTTCGAAGCTATGTTTAAGCTCTTTTAGAAATCAGAGATTTGCTTCTGCTTAATTAGATCATGTAACCTTCTTTCTTTTCTAGCTAGCTCGTAGTGCAAGAAATTGATACATGCATGCGTGCCTGCATGCATGCAAAGATGGGCATGAGTTTGCTTCCATGATGGCTGGCAAGTTATACGGTGCAATCATGGTGATGTACAATGATATGCAACGCCTAATAATATGCTCTTTTCCTTCGAAAGGTTCACTTGTTGCACTGTTGCCTACTTATTGTGCGCGCAGGCAACCTTTACACATTAGACAGTTGTTTGATCGTACCAATTACATACACTAGATGATACTCCGCGCGTTGCTGTGGAAACTTCATAGCATGCGATGCTAAACACTTAAATGAAAAGTTATCCAAATTATGAGAGACAAAAAAATCATGTGAAACAAACATGACGACACCGGTGCATAAAACATGATCCGCCGGAGAAAAGCATAGCTATGTCTACATACGCTATTTACTACTAAGAAACCATGAGCATACCAGATTTCGTGTTAGCCACAACATAAACGTCTCATGCTCTTATGTGCAAGGATTGAATCTAGAGCGTACCTGTTTTAAATCTCAAAACCACTAATATAGACATGTTTTATGGGTTTGGAATTACCTGCCAAATTTTCCACTTTTCTAGAACGTATGACGTGTCACACGCGATTGTATCAATGATTTTGGTACACATGTAGTTCTGTTTAAGATGATCTACTATCTATCATATAGAGTACACCAAAAGCTACACAAATAGGTAAATAACTTCAATATCCAGGATAGAATAAAATATCTCAATGCAAAACTATCAAATAGCATACATCAAAATTTTGTGATATGTCGTTTCGACGGCAAAAAGATCTGATCTGACTGAAATGTTCCGCATGTAGAAGAAGCAAAGTAGTAGAAAAGTGCATGGTTCCAATCTTGTGCATGCAACTGGGACATCTACCGACATCATATGATTCGGCGCCATGGAGCCCCTAAAAGATGACAACGGTTGTTAGTTGAAGACAGACATAGAAAAGAAACATAAAAAATGGGAATCGCCAGTTCACCACATTGAAGGCGCTGAGCTGATGGTGGCACTACTGGGTATGCGCATGGCCGCCTGTGGAGAGACAACATGACATCGTGATTCTCCATCTAATGAGAGAACACTCCAGTAGCAGCGTTAGTAGACATGGGAAATATTGAGCCGATGACTTGAGATGAAGTCTGGAGGGATTACCTGAGCTCCAACCGTCGGTGTGGATGCTGCAAGAGAATACTTTATATAGAATGGGAAGGTAGGGAGACTCAAGATGGTAGCTGACAAATGGGAATGGCAGTAAAATCCAAAGCAACCTCTCTCTCCATTATTACGCAAGGTGGAGTAGATCAGAAGGTACTATGTAGGCAGGCATCCGATTGGTTTTCCATGAAAGCGCAAGAGTCAACACAGGATAGCCCAAAGGATGAATGGGCAACAAATAAGAAATAAACAACCAGGGTCAGTTCCTAAAGCGCAGGATGGGTGTAACAGAATATGATCTACACCGCATATTTGTTATCTAATGGACAGGAATAATGGAGATGACGTGGCTGCATGAGGTGTGAGCTTGCAAACATTAACTACACTTAGTGGGGATTAACTTTATAGATACTAGCACCGTACCCGCGCGTTGCAGCGGATTTTATGTACTTCTTTACTCACTAATATATAATGCATAGAAAAATTGTACATACGTTGCAAAGGAAATTACATTGCTAAAATGTTATCATGACGGTGAAAACAGGCGAAGAAGAAAACATGAAAAAAATGTATGTCTTTACATCGTCACAACGTCGCCCCCAACCTCCAAGTTCTTCTCTGCTCAACAATTCAGTCTAGAGAAGTAAGAGCAACCCTGTAGGGCTGTAGTCTCTAACTCGATTGGTCCAGCGCCCACAACATGTAGTGTAGCCCATGGATAGCTGAAACATTAGATTCTTTAGCGCTAGTGCATAAGTCCAGGTTACAACAAGCAGAGAATATGATTTCACCAGAATTGGTTTGATTCATGCATCCACCACTTCCTTGTCAAGTGACCTGAACATAGTAACCGTCCACTTATTTTTGTCCATCCCGGCTATGGTTTCTTCCGGTCTGCAGAATCTGGATACATGGTACTCCTTCCGGTTCATAACAAATATCGATGATCTAGTATAACTTTGTATTAAGTTGTGCAAAATCAGCTAACAGCCTGCAGACTTGCTCCTTGCCCCTTGAAAACCTTGAAGGCTCCAGGTTCGTGATCACGATTCACACAATCCGGTGGAGCGCTCCTGGTACCACCTGCATACCCATGCCTCCCCTGCACATAGACCCGCTGCCTGCAGTAAAGAGGGCCGTGGTCATGCTCTCCACGGACGGCAGCCACGCTTCCCGTACACGACCTATAGGATCCAGTGCCGTACCATGTCCTTGTGCGGAAGAGCTCCCTCCGCGCCGCCTCGAGAATGCTAGCCCTTGCTCTCCCTGGCTCCGCCCCTGGGAGCAGGAACGCCGCAGCGCGTCGACCTTCGAGCTGGCTGCTGTGCAGGAACACGTAGATGACATCGCAGTCGTGGTAGATGGGGGTGCCGCGAGGAGGTAGCGCGACGTGGCTGGGAATGAAGGAGGAGACAGGGGACAGGGGAGGCAGCGAGGGAGATAGGGCGGTGGCATGTCGCCTGCGTGAGGAAGAATTGAGGGGCCGGCGGGCGGAGGGATCGAGCTAATGGACAGGAATAATGGAGATGACGTGGCTGCATGAGGTGTGAGCTTGCAAACATTAACTATACTTAGTGGGGATTAACTTTATATATATTATAGATTATAGATTACACAATCTCATTCATTCGACAGCTATTTCTCAAAGTCGATTGTGTTGTGATCTATCGGATGCTTTGTGTAAATTGCGATATATATATGCGTGCATCCATGCTTGCATACTGAAATATATTCTACACATCCGACCGAGTCTGTATGATTATACGCTCGTTGCCGATGGGACCGACGACGTACGGACGTGCCTACACGAGACGGCCCGTCCATGAAATGATTAGAAAGTTGGAGTGTGCAAAGAACTGCAGACATATAGTTTCTGAAAGGACAAGAGAAGTGGAAAGGAGCTGGGACGCATGCTCTGCACGCGACACGGCGGCATAGAGTGAGAGTGAGAGTGAGAGTGCACTCAATAGCTTCGTCTGCCTATGCTTAGCAGGCATTGGCTGCAAGCAGCTTTCCGGTTTCACGAAGAGAAGATTTTTTTTAACCCCATGTAAGTTCACTGCACAAACTCATAAATTTCTTTTGGAAATGCGACATACAACATATTTAGCTCTGTTTATATTTATATCCAACTATTTTATTTTCAATAGTGCTACAACACAATGCTGAAGCGCATGAATACCGCAACACTACAACCACTCCGTCATATTCCCCTATTTGCCGTGATATCTTAATCCCATGTGTCAAGCTCGTGCTCTGCTCTAGTCGTCTGCCTACTGTCGCCTCTTCCCTCCCTCTATAGAGCCGTACAAAGGTTAAACTGGTTTGTCCTTGTGCCATGATCCAATACTCTTTCAGGTATTACCCAACACACACCAAATGTGACCTAACCTAACTTGGTGTTGACATCCACCTCCCACTTTCTCTTCCTTTCCTCCTCCATATGCATCACATCAAACAGAGTTGGGCATGAACCATGTGCAATCTAGTGTTACCCCTGCGGTTAAACATGAAGCTGAGAAGAGGTTTCCTGTGGGACAACGACGAGATAGCGGCAGGAGGGAAATGTCTTGTGAAATGGTCAAACGTTTGCAGGCCACTTGACTATGGAGGTCTCTGCATCACTGACCTAAAGCGCAAGTCCATGGCCCTTCAGGTGAGGTGGCTCTGGCAATCATGGACCGAACCTGATAAGGCATGGCTTGGTCTACTGATCAATATAGATGATTTTCGGCAGCTATTCCATCGTTCTGTCATATTTAAGCTTGGTGATGGTAAAAAATCAGCTTTTGGAAGGACCCTTGGTTGGGAGACACAAGTATTCAGGCAATTGCTCTAGACCTGTTCAAGCATTGCTACCAAGCGCACTCTGACAGTGGCTAGCTCTGTTGGATGGAAAATGGACATGACACTTCCGACATGGCCTAATTGCTACTGCGCTTGGCAGTTCCTTATAGTCCATGACAGGCTTGAAAACATTCAGCTTCAACCTGGCCTCCAAGATACAGTGACATGGCGGTGGATTGCAGATGGGCAGTATTCTGCAAGCTCTGCATACGAGGCACAATTTGAGGACCATCCGACAAGTCGTTTCAAGAAGCTAATATGGAAGAGTGAGGCGCCATTAAAATGCCGCATCTTTGCATGGCTAGCAGTCCTGGGCAAGTGCAACACGGAAGGCACCTTGGCCAAGAAGAATTGGCACCATAATGTAGCTTGTGTCCTTTGTCTTGGCGAGCCCGAGACTGCTCTACACCTCCTGGCGATGTGCCTGGTTGCGATCAGAATTTGGCACAAGATTCTAGCCTCTGCTAGATTACCGCCGATGCTAGCACCAGGTCCTGGCACATCTGAACTACAAGACTGGTTGCATCACACTCGTCGATCTCAGGATAGAACCATGAAGAAGAGCTGGATATCCCTTGTCCATCTTTCCTGGTGGACAATCTGGAAAGAACGCAATGCCAGAATCTTCCAAAACAAGGCTGCACCCTTGAACCAAATTCATGCAAGACTGATTGAAGAAGCCAGCAGATGGGCAAGCAGGCAGATCAAGGGCCTCCTTGCTGTTGAATAGACCAAGAGAGCCAGATTGACCATGGCAGCCTCTTACTTTAGGCTTTAGCTCTTAGCTTTCTCTCCCACTTCCTTCTTTTGTATTTCTTTCGGACCATCGTACATCTTGTACTCCCTTCTAATTGAACTGAAAAGCTATCCAGACTGCCTTTTCGTAAAAAAAAGGATGTGATTCAAGTTCTTGCTGACCGTCCCCAAATGACATACTCTCATGAAGTGGCCCTCATCCTATCTCTAGGGTCTATAAAGAATAAATAACTCAATCTAGGTGAAGATGCAATTTTGTTGGTGTAGAGGCTAGATGTAACTGAAATCTTCGCGATATTAAAATGTTCCCTTTATCCAAAAAGGTGAAGATGAATACTCTTATGCATACTGAAGGAAGAGCCACAAATTAGCGTGAAGAAGTAGTATCCTTTTTCACAACCCACTTAATCAAGATTACACTTTTTTCCACTGTATCATCATCTATGCATGTCTTAATTGTGTCATGAAAAATAAATCTAGAAGATGTTATATATTTGAAATAATGATGCTTGCTTACTTGCTATGTAATCATGTAAACACATTATGTTACTCATCTTTTTTTATGAGTATAAAAAGTGTGTGTCAAAGTTTCTTTTTATCACTCTTGCGCTCTCTCTTGAATTGGGGATTATCCTTGTCATCTTTGCCCAGCTAACGTGTTGACCAAGAAGAGCCCGAAGGCGCACCGTCGGGGTTTAACTGTATGCAGTGCCAGTAACTGACGGCAGCATCAGGTATCAAGTAAATGGACAACCAAGATCGCCTATAGTAAATAACCGATGGTCCACTCTCGGCTCTTCTAATAGCCTATGTTTATCGAAAATATCCGACAATTTTCTACCACTAGGGAAAGATTCGAATCCTGATATTAAGTTTATCGAAGAGGGATTCACCTTCTAGAAGGACGACACAGGATCCCTACAAGGGGCCCATGCCCCCTTGAGCCGGTCTACTGGGATCACCAATTAAGGGCGTGGGAACCCTAGATCTACAACCATCTCCCTCGGTCCATATATTTGTATGCCTAAAATTCTTTCTTCAAATAATAGTGTAATTTTGCTAGATACTAGAACATTATTTTCTCCGCCGATCTTCGTTTCGAGGACAGATTGATCTCTTCTATGCCGAAGAGGGAGATTTCTTCACCTCCATCAAACACTACAACATCCTCCATATTGACATGTCGTCATCTCCTTCCCTTGTGTGAGTAGCCCGTTCTAGGCACATGAGGAGTATGTGAATTAGATAAAATTCAACATGTAATAATGAACTGCGGTTAGGGTTTGTGGTCCATAGTTTGTATTTGGTTCTTATTATTTTGTTTATGCAAATTTGTAATGTGTAATGCTTTTTACTAGGGATCAATTAACATGATCTCATATCTGATACTCTGTGTTAACATGATATTTTTGTGGTTGGATTATACCTACGAGGGTGACAGACCGAGGTATCAATGGGGGCTGTGATATGAGGATTCCATGTGTTCATTGACCTTGAGGCTTTTCCCTTAAAAAAACTCAAAATATTGATCTCTTGCGGACCGATGCCAAGTACCGAATGGGCCAAATTGGCCCAAAACTTACTCAGAAGTTCATTAGCCAGCCCGCGGCTTTTCCTACGCGCTCTGCTGCTCGGGGCCCGCAAGAAAATCGAACACCGTCATCTCCCAAACCGTGCGGCCGCGAGCCGAGATGCCCCGACCCGAAAGAGATAAGCCGCCACCGCCGCTGGCCGGAGCCAAATGGCGCTGCTATCGCCACCGTACCCTCCGCCCCTGCTCGCGCCAGTTCGCCACCGCCTCGCCTCTCACCATCTCCTGGCTGTTCCGGAGACACCCAGCTCTCTCCTCTCTCTCCCGCACTACCACCACGGCCTCCTCCTCCTCCCCTCCGCTGCTAACGCCTGGCCGCTCCGCCGGCACCGCCGCCGTGGCATCACGTCCGCGGGAGAGGGAGATTCCGTGCCGCCGGTTTCCTTCGATGCAGAGGCAGGCGCAGGCGCGGTCGCGGTTTCCGCCGAGCCGGCGGATGCGAGCCCCGAGGACTTGGAGAGCATCGGCGAGATCAAAAGGGTCCGTGGTTCTCTGGCCTTGTATTTTCCTCTGGGTTGCATTCTGAGCTCGTATTTACTCGGTATGTTGCTTGGACGTGATATTAGGTGCTGGACCTTCTTCAGAAGAACAGGGACATGACCTTCGGCGAGGTATGCAAATTCTATTTGTTACAATACTTATCTTTCTGCGGGTACTGCAGCTAACTGCGCCGATTGCTGCCGTTTTAGTAGAATAGCCACGTCTTGAGGATGCCTGCCTTGGACTTTGCATGTTTGTCTTTTTGTAATGGCAGCTCTAGGTGCTTAGCCTTGGAGCCTGCGCGTTCGTATATGCCGACGAGAACTTAGAATATTCTGCTTTGTTTGATGTTGCATCGCAGGTTAAGTTAACTATCATGATCGAGGACCCTAGAGATGTAGAAAGGAAGAGATTGCTAGGCATAGAGGATCCTGACGAGATTACCAGGGATGATTTGGCTGATGCTTTGGTTGAGGTAAATCAATCTTCCCTGTGACGTGCAGCTTGCAGATGTGTAAATGTGAATGCTCTTTCTTTATTTTTCATTTTGCAATATTGTTGCTTGGTAACCAATATCTGCATCCATCTTTATAACCTGACAAATATTTTTGTACTTTAGTGTTCTAGCTATGCTATATTTAAAACGATGACTAAACATGCTACCTGCATGCTGCACTATTATTTGATATTCAAATGATAGTGCACAGCTGTAAGCCTAGACATGTCGTTTTCAATTGTAACACAATTTTTGTTGTTGTTTTGTGGTAAATATATCATGTTTATTTCACTTTCTACCTTGTACGGCATTATGAATTATTAATCTGCAACCAGATGCTCTGCCACCACATTTACAATTCGATACCCTTAGGAATGAGGATTACAAACTTTTCCCTTTGTTGCTTATTCATGAATTACTAGGCTACTAGTTTTCAGAAAGCTGGTGATCTATGTTCAAATTTATATTGGACAGGAATCCACAAGTAAGCTACTTGATAAACACTGCATAAAGCACATATGGTTCTGTTTTCAGACATGGCAATACACATCTTTCTACACCGTAAACAACATATTTATATGAAAACGCTGAACGGATTGTCATAGTAGTTCTGTATGAAAGGCCTCAGCAGTCAATAGACGGCCTCACTAGTCATGACCCTAGTTTAGCTTTCAGCATGCATCATTAACACAGTTAATGTTGCAAACCTCGAGTGACAACAGGATAACTGCCATGTTGAAGCTAGCCAGGGTTACGGGGGATTGGCTAGAAACATTGGTTGAGATGAGCGATAACTTTAAAGAATAGATTGATTGTTCTTTGTCTCCCAAACATAGATGCATGACACTGACACCCTTAAATAGTGGATTTCTTAGAACTTGACCACTTTTATACAACTGGCCTCTTTTCTAGTCCTATCCTTTCTGGAAGGACATCCTCCTTTCAGTTTACTTGCTGCTACAAGCCCTTCACAAACATAAGCCCACCCCCTTCTGCAATGTGACACCATGGTCTTCTTGCCGTCTGGCCGGCTGCAATCAAACTGCCACTGCCTTGATGCAACATACTGACGTCCACAATACTTAACCAGTTACCTTCATAACGCCGCCACTTCTAGCACTCTTGGCAATGGCCGAAAGACACTTTTTTGGGAGGCGCCTTGGATAGATGGGAAGTTGGGGTTGCACAATAACTTCGCCAAGTGCTCGGTGTCCCCCATCACCTGCTCCGAGGAGGTAATCACTGCAGCAGCAGCGGCGGTTATGGAGTGCCAGCTGGCATCCTGCCCCGTCAAGTACCTTGGCATCCCCCTCACGATCAGACGGCTTTCGAGCGAGGCTCACAACCATTTGGTTGACTCGCGGATAAGCTCCCCACTTGGAAGGCTGCCATGATGCCCAAAGCTGGGAGGCTGGCGGTAATCAAGTCGGTCCTTGCCACGACCCCCCTCCACCAATTCATGGTGTTGAGCATAGATAAGAAGACCCTAAAGAAGATTGAGCGGATTCTTAGGGGCTTCCTATGGGTGGGCAGGGCGGCAGCCAATGGCGGCCACTGCCACGTCAACTGGTCCAGGGTTTGTCACCCGCTGTGCCTTGGAGTTCTAGGGATTCCTGACCCTGGCCGCACGGCGATATGCCTTTGGGTTCGTTAGTTCTGTTGGATGCACATCGACCCCCTGCGGGCTTGACATGCAATTCTCCAAGGAGGAACGACAGATTTTCGACGCATCCACCTCCATGGTGCTCGGTGATGGCTCCTCCGCCCTCTTCTAGGAGGATAGGTGGATCGATGGGCAGTCTATACAAGACACAACGCCGGACTTGTTTGCGCTCATCCCGAGACGCCCTTGGAAGCGTTGTATAGTTCGTGAGGCGCTGGTTGAGCGCAGCTGGATCACCGACATCATAGGGCCTTTAGCTCTCTTGCCTTCTGGCAGTATGTAGCTTTGGATCCGGTTTGCGTAATGTTCAGCTCTCGATGGAGCCGAACAACATATATTGGCAGTGGACGACTGACAACCAGTACTTCTCCAAGTCTTGCCACAACACCCTTTTCGAGGGGGTGCTTGTCTCAAGCTCTTGGAGGCTGAACAGGAAGTCATGGGTGCCACCTACGGTGAAGTTATTTGCCTGGCTTGCTTGTCTTGACGGATGTTGGATGGCTGAGCGGCTTGCACGCCGAGGGTTGCCACGCCCCACGTACTGCCCGCTGTGCGACCAGTCGGACGAGACGATTCGATCTACTTCCAACCCTTCGGCTATTGAAGACATTTTCGCGGACTGGTGGCAGAAGGCTATATGATCCACCCCTCGTGCGCACCGCAAGGGGACCTCGTCGGTGATCTTGGTCACGGCTTGGTGGATCTAGATGCATCAACGCAGCCGTCTTCGACAACGCTCAGCTGTGGACTCCTTGCTTGACACGATCAAAGTTAAGGCACGAGTGTGGGCTGAGGCGTGGACTTGGGGTGTTCGCCAACTGCTCCTGTAGGCTAGTTTCTTTGGCTCGAGTTGTACGGTGTGGTGTTCACCCTCTCTTGGGCTTGTACATAAACCTTCCTTTTCTAACAATGAATCGAAACGCAATGCTTTTTGTGTTTTTGCGAAGAAGATGGGAGGTCGACCAAAGACATCGCGCTTATTGTTTTTTAATCCTCTAAGAGGAAGAAGTGGGCGGTGGCTCAGGCGTTGCATGAGGATGCTTGGGTTGGGAATATTAAAGGGCAGCCCCGGTGCATGAAGCTCCCGCATTGGGTTGGGAATATTAACTTGGAACAAACCTTCACTATGGAACACTTTGCACAATACGTGGAGCTTTGGGTCCTCACTAGGGAGGTGCATCTACAAGCCCATGTGGATGATGAAATTACTTGGAAGTTAACGGAAAGTGGGCAATATAGCGCGGCATTGGCTTACAAAATGCAATTCCTCGGGCTAGTTTCCTCCAATTTGGACAAGTGGGTTTGGAATGCTTGGGCTCCTCCAAAAGTCAAATCTAACGCTTGGATTGCACTTCAAAATAGACTTTGGACGGCGGACCGTTTGGAAAAGAGAGGATGGCCAAATTGTGGCTTGTGCCCCCTTTGCAAGCAAACCACGCAGTCGGTCAACCACATCTTCGCGAGCTGTCGCTACACCATAATGATTTGGGAGATTATAATAGATTGGGTTGGTCTCCATGCACTTAAACCTTGGCAATGGGGGAACCTTACAATCAAAGAATGTTAGCCCTTAATGGCGGAAGGATACTCCCCAAACCACAAGGTGTTAGCTTCCCTCACTCTTCTCACCACTTTGGAGATTTGGAAGGAGCACATTTAGAGTTTTTAATAACAAGCACGAGCCGTCGATGGTTATCCTAGATAAGATTAAAAAGAAGGCCCGTTTGTGGGTTCTCACCGGGGCTAAGTGGTTGGGCAATTTATTGCTGGGAGAGTAGGCTTTGGTAATATTAAACCAATTTACTTTCTTGTAAACTCTTTCTTGATCAATAGATTGGGGCAAAGCTTTTGCCCCCGTTTCAAAAAAAAAAGCAAGATAGTAAAATGAATTGCATTACGGTGCCATCTTGTTAATGATGGATAATGTTTGTATTTCCCTGCAAATAGATCAGTCACTGATATGCCTTGCCTTCCTATATAGGTTAATGAAGGACGGATTCCAGAGAACCGTGACGCTCTTAGGTTGCTTGCCAAGGAGATGTCAGAATGGCCTGATGTTGATATAAAGGTAACACTGACAATTCAATAATTGTACTTCTAGGAATACTTAGCACCATTTTTTCCCACGTACCATGTGCCATGGCTGTAAGTTATATCTCTGTAAATCCTAGATGGTTTGACTTTATCAATTATTTCCCAAAGTTTATGTAGATTGGTCAGCTTTTACTGTTTTATCCACTACTATGGGGTCAGTCCATTGTTATTGCTTTACATCCCAATTTTGTATGTATTTTTGTACTAGATCTGTTTAACAGAACAGTTGACTTCCATTTTCTAAATCTTTGTGCAGATAGAAAGTCAAAAAGGCAAGGGCTTCTTTGGGAGATCTAGCTATGCAAAGGCCACAGATACTGGCATTGATCCTGTGGCAGCTGCTAAAAGACTCAACATTGACTGGGATTCTGCTGCTGATATAGATGAGAGAGAGGATGATGATGAAGAAGATGAAGTTCCTTCAGCAGTGGTAAGATGTTGTCTTCAACATATTCCTTAAATTTGTTGCAGATGTAAAACAGTTGAACGAATTTGAACTAATTGCCTATGACTTGATTTCATTTTATCATCACTCTCGGCTATATGTAATGTTGTTATGTTCTGCAGGGATATGGTGCTCTGTATTTGTTGACAGCCTTCCCTGTCATCATTGGGATATCAGTTGTGCTGATCCTTTTCTACAACTCTCTACAGTAGTCCGCCTCTGGTCACCTTTGCTTCTTGAGAAGATGCTGTGTTTTTCTGTAAATCTAACGCCAGTTAATGAGCACCTTTTTTTCGTCTCGTAGTCAAATAGTTTCTGCAATTATATGACAACATTGTAAATCCCTGATGTTGTACACTACACTAAAAAGAAAAGGTCTTGAAATCTAGGCTTTTCCTAGGAAAACTGAAAGTTAATTATTCTGTGCTTTCTTTGGAGTAAATGGCACCGCGGGTCACACAACTTGTCCCGCGTGTGCACTTAGGTCACACAACTATAAAACTTGATTAACTGGTCACTAAACTTTGTAATTATGTGCACCGCAGGTCACAAACCGGTCTGATATCTGGTTTTTCATTAAAACCAGCACGTGGTCAGCATGTGAGATGTATTTTTTACAAAGAACCCCCTAAACGAAATATCACTGGATTCTTTTGCAAATGTGTGTCGCTGGGAGGCTTTCCCGTCCACAACCTAACCCTATTCTCATTCCCCAATCATCAATGTCCAGTGACGGTGTGACCGGCGGCATGACCAGCGGCGGGCCGACCGGCGGCGGGGCAGCTGGCGGCGTGACCAGAGGAGGCTGGGCAGCGGGCGGCGTGACTAGAGGAGGTTGGGCAGCGGGCGGCGTGACCGGCGGCGGGGCAGGCGACGGCGGCGTGACTGGAGGCGGCGTTCCGGTGCCGGCGCCATGGTCCCGTATCCGCGACAGCCAGTACTGGCTGCAGGAGACGCTCCGTCGCGGGCAGCCGGAGCTGCGACCGGAGCACAGCCGCATCGTGCTAAACCATCATACTATTTGTCTACTTTGTAATCTGGAAGCATTTTAAATCTGAAGCTTGTGATGTAGCATTTTAAATCTGGAGTTTGTGATGTAGCATTGTAATTCGGTAGGATGGTGTGATTTGTGCAATATGGCAAGTGAGCTTGGTATTCTTTCTTTTAATTATGTCTTTGGAACTTCAAAAAAAAATCAAAAAAAATTAAAAAAATTATGTCTTTGGAACTTGCAAAACTGGAAGCATTTTAAATCTGGAGTGTGCATGCTACGGCAAGTGCATAAGTAAAATGCAAACCTGGTAGCCTTTTTAATCTGGCAAGTGAGCATGCTACACTGATGCAAAACCTGGGAGCATTTACAACCTGGGAGAAGAACTCCTAATTTGGACAGCAAGTGTCCACACCTAGGAGCATTTTTAACATGGTAGCAACATAAATTTGGATATGAAGTTCGCAGAAATTACTGTAAATTTGGACATGAAGTTTGTAGAAATTACTGTAAATTTGGACATGAAGTTTGCAGAAATTACTGTAAATTTGGACAGAATATTTGCAGAAATTTGTATCATTCCAAACAAGCCAAAATGATCAATATTTGGACAGAATATTTACAGAAATTTGTATCATTCCAAACAAGCCAAAATGATCAATATTCGGACAGCAAGTTTGCTGAAATCTGTATCATTCCAAACAAGCCAAAATGATCAATGTGCATATCCTAGAGCTACTATCTTGGAACAAAGTACACTAACCAAACGACAATACATTCAGTAGCTTAACAAAATGACATTCAGCCAACAACAAAGACATGTCTTCATGGCTCATATCCTGGAGCTCCTTGTGTTGACTCAAACTCTTCTTGGTCTTTTTGTGATTTTTTTCCAGATCCTCTTGCTGCCCTTGTTGCAGCCCCTCTTGCTGCCCTTGTTGCAGTCCCTCTTGCTCCTCTTGTGCCTCCTCTTGTACCGCCTCTTCCTCCCGCTGCTCTTGCTCCCCTTGCTCCCCTTGCACCTACAATTCAAAATATTTGAAGTAATAACTGGAT
The DNA here is from genome assembly GCA_007115705.1 of Dactylis glomerata. NCBI lineage: Eukaryota > Viridiplantae > Streptophyta > Magnoliopsida > Poales > Poaceae > Dactylis > Dactylis glomerata. The sequence goes on along the minus strand of QXEO01000606.1, from coordinate 520,362 downwards.
AATGCAGATTCCTAAACTAATGTGCAGTCAACAAATTATCAAGTGATCATACTTGATCCTGTAGCTGTTAGTGCCCTCCCAGATGTGTTCACAAGAGGCCCTCTTGCGGAAAGTCAATATCACCATTTTCATCAATAACTTGTTTTGATTTCTTCCTCCTTGCTTTCTCCATTAGTTGCTCAACATGCTCTCTCATTTTGCAACTCTGTTTTCTTTTCCTCCCTCTTGTGCTTGTATTTTTTTCTTCCTCTTGAATGGCTTGAGGCTTTCCTGCTGTTTGCTCAACATCTTGTGCTTCTATGTTCAATATGCGCTCCTGCAATATGGACAAATCTGCATGCTCCTCAATCTGATCCATGTCATTTTCCCTTACTATTGCTGCTTTTAATTCACTGCAACCACTTCTGTTATGGCCCTCCTTTTTGCAATATCCACAGTGCATTATCACTCCATGTTTGCTCAGCCTTGTGCCATCTTCACTCTCCTCTGGGTGCTTTCTTCTATTTTTCTTTCTCCTCCCAGCACACTTCTCATAAAGAGGTGGCAGAATAGGGGTTGCATCCACATGTTCCCACTCATCTTGATCTGAATCTTCTGAATTTTCACCTCGCGATATTTCATCCTTCACCTGGTGCTCTTCTTCACTAGGATGGTGAATAAACCAAACCAGAACCTTGCTGTCCACAGATGCCTCTGCCATCAACTTGCAATCCCGCTTGAAGACAACTTCTGTCAATTCATCTATAGCTTTCCCCGGTGGACACCAGAAAATAAACTTCCTTTTTTCATATCCTAACCAACTGATCATACAGTCTACTGTGTCCATGTTGAAGTTATTTCTGTCCAAATTATCATACCAAACGGTGCTTTTCTCATCCACATAGCTTACAATCTGCCCAGAACGAACAAAAGAACCACCGTGGTGAACCTCAATACTGAATTTAGTTGACTCAAGACCTACAATGGAAAATAGCAATGTTCAGTTACCACTGAATGTGACAGCAAGATACAATAAAATTCAGTGTTCATCATGGACAGTTAAATAGCAAATTTCAGTACCAAATAGCAGTGTTCATCATGGTTTAGCCTAACAATTACAGTACCAATATTCATAGAATCAATATTCAGAGCAATTACAGTACCAATATTCAGAGCAATTACAGTACCAATATTCAGAGCAATTACAGCACCAATATTCAGAGCAATTTCAGTACCAATATTCAGAGCAATTACAGTACCAGAAAACACCATGGATAGCAACAGCGGCTGGAACCCTAGCTTTTGGGGACAGGAGACACTCACCGTGCATTGGAGCTTCCTGCCAATCAAGCCTCAGACGAGGGCCCGAATCATCGGGGCTCATCTCCTCTCAATCCCGCATAGACGTCGTCGCCGCCGATGCACCGGGTTCGCCGGTCGCCGACGCAGCAGGTCCGCCCATCGCCGTCGAAGCAGGCTCGCGGGTCGCCGTCGCACCAGTACTGGCGGTCGCCGTCGCACTACGTCCGGCGGTCGCCGCGGCAGCAGGTCCGGCGGTCGCCGTCTCAGCAGGCCCGCCGGTCGCCTCACCCATCGCCGCCGTGGGGAGAAACGTGCAGCGACGAAGAGACTCGATCTGAGTCTGACCACGATGCAATCAAGTTTTCCAAAAGAATCCAGTGTTATTTCGTTTAGGGGGTTCTTTGTAAAAATACACGGTTTTAATGAAAAACCAGACATCAGACCGGTTTGTGACCTGCGGTGTACATAATTACAAAGTTTAGTGACCGGTTAATCAAGTTTTATAGTTGTGTGACCTAAGTGCACGTACAGGACAAGTTGTGTGACCCGCGGTGCCATTTACTCCTTTCTTTGCATTTCAATCTTTCTACCAATATCTCTATGAAGGGGCTGTAAGCCACAAGCTGCTTAACATTTTGGGGTTTGTATGGTGACTCTCAGTTTCGTGTTGCAGTCTACCTATTGTTTCCTACCTTCCATGAGACCATGATGTAAGGACGCAAGTTTCTGATATCCTTGAATAGGATCTTATATTCTGTGATTTTCTTTGGTAAAAATAGCGTATTTCTATGATGGAAACTTTCATCCTGAAAAATTAATTAATGAGTAAACCATAGAAACTTCCTCATTTCTTCAGCGCCCTCTCTATTTTTATAATAATGGCACTTAGTAGCATGCACGTACGATGTTTATGCTGGTCCATCAGGGGAAACAGCTGACCACAGTTGCGTACCCTGCAGATTCGATGAGGCTGGACCGGGGGAAGTCAATCAGCTACGACACCAACACAGGACAAACATGACACCGACACAAGTCATGACCCTAACGTGCTCTCCACCATTCCTGAAGTCAATTCGATATAGCTTAGTTTTGTGCTCATGAAGAAGCATGGAGTTTCTGCAAATTCAGCACCTCATGCGCCATGGGTTCTATCCAAGAAGACACTCCGTTCCAGGCCTCCCATGCGTCCTTCAAGAGAGGAGCTCGTGCAGCAGACGATGAAGAGGGAGAGCAGATCCCCGTGGACGATCAGCTCAAGGCGGGCAGAGCCGGCGCGTTCGGCCGGCGATCGCGCGTGGGCTCGTCGGTCACCGACATCTCGAGCAACAACTCGTCCATGAACTACGGCAAGTCGTCGCGGCAGGACAGGATCGGCAGCGACAGCTTCTGGTGCAGCGCCTTCTGCATGCACCTGCCCGGCCTGTCGTCGCGGCGGCGGCCGATCATGGAGCAGCAGCAGTCCATGAGCCTGAGCGAGCCGGACGCCCTGGCGAGCTCGGCCGGGCCAGCAGCCGAGGCCGCCCGGAACAGCTTGGTGTCCAAGGCGGCCTCCATGGAGAGGTTCGGGAACAACTCGTCGCCCGCAGCTTCGGGCGTGGTGTTCGACGGCCGCGTCGACGAAGAGGAGGAGGAAGATCCGGAAGTGTCGGCGTACTTCGACCTCCCGCTGGAGCTGCTCCGCAGCAGCAGCGTCGACATGGAGTCCCCGGTCACGGCGGCGTTCCTCTTCGACAGCAGCCGGGGAAGGGGCCGGAAGAAGAGCTTGCTGCCGGACCACCTCGACTTCAGTTTCCCGGCGCCGCCTGCTTTCTCCAGTCCGTCGTCGCCACCGTCCTGATCGAGGGGAGTCTGCGCGGGCGGGACAGACGACTTCTTTTTAAATTGAACCGAAATACTACTCTCGAGTTACTGCATTTTCAGGCACCCTGATCATGATCGTATCGATGTATTACCTTGCGTGTTGGATTCTTCTTCTTCTGTACCATGTATATTTGCAACTCGTGTACACATTTCCGATTCAAAAGTCCGGGCTAATGTTGTTACAATTACACCGGTGTAGATTTTAAACCCGCCTCGCCCTCGTTTGGTACCAGAGATGTGAGTGCGGATAATATCTGCAGCAATTGTGGGAACCCCTAGTTTCATCCGGTCCTTCCAAATTCCCATCTGACCCCAATCAGGCATTGAAGAAAATACACATTTGGAGAATTCCGAGGAAAAGTGGGGATAAAATTAACCGACCTAATACCCCTTGAACTAAATATGGTTTTAGAAATAGTGGGGATTTGAGGTTTAGCCAAAATAATCTCCATAAGTTCCTAAAAATACACTATTACCAAACAAGACCTTACGAGTTACGAGTCACTACCTGCATTCTGTAAGGCTTGTCTCATCTTGAAGATTTCATGATTGGATCACATGGTATTTTTGAAGAACCCTGCCGCTAATGCGTCGTATTTATCCTAGAACAAAATAATACTCCCTCTGTTTTATAATTCTTGGTCCATAATTTTTGTTCGTGAGTGTAGTTTAAATTTAAAATAAAACACAGCAAGAGTTATAGAACAAAGGCAGTAAATAACTTCTTATGGCATGTGATCCGTAAAAATCTAGTGCTGTTGTATCCAGTGAGTATATAGGATCCTTAGTCTACTCAATGCAATTGTACTTGGTCATTATGATGTCATAGCTGTGACATTCTAGCCTAGGACTTAATAGGATTGATAGGATACTCATATCAACAAGGTATACACCTTCTTTTTCGGAAATTCATCTGAAAGGAACCCCGGGTTAAGCGTGCTTGGCCTGGAGCGATTTGAGGATGGATGACCGACCGGAAAGTTATTCCCGGGTGCGCATGAGTGAGGACAAAGTGTGCAGAAAAGGCTAATGTTGATCTGTGGGGCTAGTCTAGAAATCCTAGAGAGCTGCCAGGGGTAACAGGCCCGACCAGGGAGTGGTTGGGATGTTACATTTGGTACCAGAACCGACCCTTGCGGTAACACGGGCGTGCGCGGGTCAGGTGCGCGGACATGTGGCCCGTCGTGACACATGGGCCAACACTGGACGCATGGACGTGTCCAAGAGGGGGAGTTCCTAGACTGGGGTTGACCGACGAGGACGTCGGTCTTCTAAGGGGGTGAGTGTGTGACATCCTGGCCTAGGGCTTAATAGGATTGATAGGATACTCATATCAATAAGGTATACCTTCTTTTCCGGAAGCTCATATGAAAGGAACTCCGGGTTAAGCGTGCTTGGCCTGGAGCGATTTGAGGATGGGTGACCGACCGAGACTTCCCGGGTGCGCATGAGTGAGGATAAAGTGCGTGGAAAAGACTAGTGTTGGTCTGTAGGATGATACGTCTCAAACGTATCTATAATTTTTGATGCTCCATGCTTGTTTTTACACCATTTGCCTATTGTTTCGTTACACTTAGTGGCACTTTTATGCATTTTCCGGAACTAACCTATTAACAAGTGCCACAGTGCCAGTTTCCTGTTTTCTGCTGTTTTTGTGTTTCAGAAGTGATACACAGGAAATATTCTCGGAATTGGACGAAACAAGTTCCTGAAGTCTTATTTTTCCCGGAAGCTTCCAGAGATCCGAAGAGGAGTAGGAGGTGGGCCACAGGGGCCCCACACACACAGGTGGCGCGGCCAGGCCCCTGGCCGCGCCAGCCATGTGTGAGGAGGCCCTGGCCCTCCTCTGACATCGCCCCTTCGCCTATATAAAGCCTCGGGACGGAAAACCCTAGGGGATTCGGCAATTTTCCAGAAGCAGTTCCGCAGCTCCGCCGCCACCGTCGACGAATTTCGGGGGACAGAAGTCTCTGTTCCGGCACCCTGCCGGGACGGGGAAGTGCCCCCGGAGCCATCTCCATCGGTCTCCATCGCCGTCTTCGCCGTCTCCATCGACCTCACCGCCATCTCCATCAACCTTGCTGTCTCCTATGATGAGGAGGGAGTAGTTCATCCCCGGGGCTGAGGGCTCTACCGGTAGCTATGTGGTTCACCTCTCTCTCCCATGATGTGATCTTTATGTGATCGTGAGCTTTGTATCATGTTGAACAAGTACATGTTATTATTCAGATATTTTGTGTACTCTAGCAATGTTATTAAAGTAATCTATTCCTCCTGCTATGGTGTAACGGTGACAGTGCGTGCATCATGGTGGTACTTGGTTTAGGCTATGATTGTGATCTCTTGTGGATTATGAGAATAATTATTGCTATGATAGTTTGAGTGATCTATTCCTCCTTTCATGGTGTAATGTTGACAGTGTGTGCACCGTGTTAGTACTTGGTTTAAGTTGCAATGATTTCTATCTTGAATTGTGATCTGATTTGGATATCTCTATGAGTGGTGTTTGTCAAGTACTTGATGAACTTTAAGGGGTGCTTCTGTAGCCACTACACAATGATTAGTGTTATTCAATAGGAGAGTAATTCAGAGTGCCTTAGCAAAGAGAAGTTATTTGTTCAGTCATGTTATATTGTTGGGAGTGTGTCCACTAGTGAAAGTATGATCCCTAGGCCTTGTTTCCAAGCATTGCACACCGTTTACTTGCTGTTTTGTTACTTGTTTGCTCGCAGCGATATTTATTTCACATCACGTTTGCTACTTATAATCATCTATACCACTTGTATTTCACTATCTCTTCGCCGAACTAGTGCACCTATACATCTGACAAGTGTATTGGGTGTGTTGGGGACACAAGAGACTTTCTGTATCGTAATTGCAGGGTTGCTTGAGAGGGATAGCTTTGTCCTCTAACCTCCCTGAGTTCGATAAACCTTGGGTGATCCACTTAAGGGAAACTTGCTGCTGCTCTACAAACCTCTGCACTTGGAGGCCCAACAAGTGTCTACAAGAATAGAAGTGCGTAGACATCAAGCTCTTTTCTGGCGCCGTTGCCGGGGAGGTAAGGTAAAAGGTACTCGCATCCTCCTGTGTGAGTGCTCGGAGTTATTTCCTTTAGATTCTGCAATTATATCTTTTTGTTTCTTGTTTTTATTTTCACTAGTTAGGCTTAATGGAAAATAAAGAGTTCTTTAGTCTTTTTTTCTGAGTTTAGATTTGATGAGAAAATTGAAAAACCTTTGGAGCTTATTTCGCATAGCAATGTTATTAGTACGAATGCTTTGAATACCGTTACTGCTAATGCTATAGAAAAGTCTAAGCTTGGGGAAGCTGGTTTTGTTAAGTATGATATTTTTAGTTCCCCAGCTTTAGTGGAGAAAGTTTGCTCTGATGATATTTTATCTCCCATATGTGATGTTTCTAATGATGCTTGTGCTCCTCATCCTTTTGAAATACCTATGAAGATTGTTGAACGTGTTATGAATAACCGCTATTCAGGAGATGGAACAGTCCCTCCGGGTGATCATTTACTCTTTATACAAGAATTATGCGAGTTGTTCAAGTGTGCAGGTATTTCGTCGAACCAAGTTAAGAAGAAGCTATTCTCTTTGTCACTGAAAGGCAGAGCTGAGGAATGGTATCGGCTGCTTGAAGATGGTCCATCTGTTGGCTGGGAGGAAATTGTACCTCTCTTTTATTCTAAATTCTATCCTCCAAGTGAGATTCATAAAGATCGTAATCAGATATATAATTTTTGGCCTCATGAGGGAGAAAGCATTGCCCAAGCGTGGGGAAGATTGAAGTTACTAATGCATAAATGTCCTATTCATGATCTTCCCCGTAATATTGTTATTAATAATTTTTATGCAAGGCTTTCAGGATATTACAAGGACTATCTAGATGCATGCTTTGATGGGTCTTTCACAAGCAAGGATGTCGACACCAAGTGGGGTCTGCTTGAGACAATTCAAAACAATATTGAAGGTTGGGATAGCGACAAAGGTAAAGGACCAGGTATGAATTACGAGTTTGATTGCATTAAGTCTTTCGCTGAAACTGCTAATTTTCAAGAGCTTAGTGCTAAATATGGTCTTGATCCTCAAATTATGGTTGATTGCTTTAAAGCCTTTGCTTCCCATATGAATGTTCCTAAAGGAAATGGGGACGTGTATCATGAACCTTTTAAGGACACTTGCATAGAAAGTGATATTGTTGTTGATGATTGCAATAAACATGCTCAAACTTCTAAAAGTACTATTTCTTATAAGCATGTTAATTTTTGCGGAGTACATAGACCTTGTGAACAGAGTTACAACAAGGAAGATTATTGCATCACCCACGCAAATGAAGAAACTACTATGTGGTACAAGGATATAGGTGAGATCGGTAAAAAGGTTTGTGAGCTTTATCCATTTCTTTGTAAACATTGCGATGACATAGGTCATTTTAATTTCCAATGCTCAAACCCTAATAGTTACTCTTCTAGTACCTTAAGTTTGTATTGTGATGACAAGATTACTCCCAATCAGCATGATGAGCTCACTTTGTTCTTGGCGTGTGAAGAGATATCTAGAAAGATTGCTTTGATAGATATGAATGATGTTGATATTGATAGCACCCTTCGTGGTTGTCGTCTTTATTGTGCTAAAGATTGCCTTGCAAATACTTACATTCAGAATCTTATAAAACTTGATATATTGCCAAGCTATGACAGGACTGATAGATGTTTTTATCTTATTAATAGAGAGGAGGAATCCTCCAAAGTTTCTTCTGTTGTTTCTGTCAGCAAACCAGATTATGTGGAGAAGATGCCTTTCCCTCCTAGAGAATATGTGGAGAAGATGCCCTTCAAGTCTCTCCCTCCTAAAGGAGAGGGTAAGAAGAAGAAGAAGAAGAAGAAGAGGAGTAAGAGGCAAGAGGACACGGTATCTTCCCCTAAGCGTTATGATCCTGCTATTGATTATGATAATTCTGATTGGGATGATGTTCCTATGCCTATTACCTATGTTAGTGATCATGATTGGGAAAAGCACTCTACTTTTGATATTGAAAATCTTTTTGGTACCAATTCTAAGGTTAATAATTGTTGTACCATTAGTGCTATCCATGTTCCTTCTTATGATGATATGTTTGATGAGTATGCTTTGCGACATAGTAGTTCTCTAGCTTGTGATGATGGGTATAATATTTTCAGTTCACCTACTTTTGAGGAGAAAATTAGTTATGATTGCAATATGCCTCCTGTTTTTGATGATTATGGTGATGAGAATAATTATTCTATTGATTCTGCTCCTACTACTATTGTTCATGTGGGGAGTATTAATCTTTTTATGCATGTGGCTCATGATAGGGATGCTTTATGTGATAGTTACATTATTAATTCTATTCATGATGCTACTGAAAGTTACTTTGAGAGAGGGAAACATGGTTTGATGGATCTCAACAATATTGAGTTTCCCCTCTTTATGTTGCAATTCTTGAAGTTGTACTTGTTTTGCCTTCCTATGCTTTTTGCTTTGCGCTTTCATGACTTGTCTCTTTACAAGACTATTTTTCATAGGAAGTGGTTTAGATTTAAATGTGTTCCACATTTGCTTTTTGATGCTCTCTTTTGCTTTAAGTTCCTATATGGCGCATTTGCCTCAAGCTTTTATATGGTGCCCACATGAGCATCTTTGCAAATTACTGCGCCTAGCTCAAAGGCGTTAAAGAAAAGCACTCTTGGGAGATAACCCAATGTTTTTACTTTCAGTACTTTTTCTTTTATTTGAGTCTTGGAAGTCATTACTACTGTAATGACCGCTCCTTATCTTGTTTATTTCGTTTTTGTGCCAAGAGAAGCCTCTAATTTGAGTGAGGTAAAGATTTGGGGATGTTGCTGTCCTAAAACTGTTTTCGGTGCTACACCGTAAAAATTCGTGAAAATTCTCTGTTTATCTTTTGGACCTGCGATTTCTTGTGCATATGCCCCAGGTTATATCCAAACTTTCATTAGTTGAACACTTTTTGATTTGAGCAACAGAAAACCCCTAAAAAATTCGACCTTTGTCAGCTGTTCAGTTTTGACAGATTTCTGCCAATATTTGTGTTTACCACTTTATCGCTTTCTTTTGAGTTCTTTTTATCATGGAACTTTTGGGGAAGTTGCTACAGTAGTATATGCTATATAGGTGGTGGTTTTGGGTTGAAACCTGAAGCTAAAAGAGGTTGAATATATTTTATGCTTACACTAATGTTGCTAATAGAATTGTGTTTAGTTTTGTATGAAGGAAGTTTTCAAGTGTAGGGATTGGAGAATGATGAGATGAGTTGAAGAATGGACAAAAGCTCAAGCTTGGGGATGCCCATGCATCACCCCAAGAAATATCCAAGAAGTACAAGCGTCAAAGCTTGGGGATGCCCCCGAGGCACCCCTTCTTCATTGGCAAAAATCAGGTCACCTTTCAAAACACTATATTTTTATTGCTTCATGCACTATGTGTTTTTCTTGGAGCGTCAGTTGTTTTAGTTTTCTTAGTTGGTTAGGTTTGTTTGTTTGCTGCAATAAATGGTTAGATCACATCATGTTTCTTTTGGAGGAGATGAACTCGTTTTCATTTGCTAAGAACACTCAGTTTTTCACTCTTATCATTCACCGAGTATTCTTCTTTTTCTGCTACTGCTTTTGGTTTTTGTTTTTGCCTTGATTTGCGTTCAGACCTTGTCATACCTTTTCATCAAGGTGTATTTTTGCCTCTGATCTTTATTGGTTTTCATCAAAAGAGGTGTTTATAAAAATTTCAAATGGTGTTGGAAAAGAGAAAAAGCTTTGTGCAAGATAGTGGTACAAGAAGGAGCTTGTGTAGACTGCGGCTTAGGCTTTTTCATGTCATGCTTGATGTCTTTTTGATAGTATGCTTAGTGGTTTTGCTGTAGCATGACTTGTCTCAAATAACTGAGATTGCTTAATGAGCCTGTGAAAAAATCATGCGTTGTTTTTATTGTATGGAAGCATTATTTTGGTTTTCTCCTTGATGCTTTATTTGGGTTGACTTGGCGCATGCTCACACATGTTAGACTCTTACAAAGTCGCCATTAGCCTTCATGATCATTTAGTTTTTGACTTTTGATGCCATCGTATGCTTCTCTTAATGTCGCTTTGTCGCTTTGCATGATTATGGCCATTATTGCTCTCTTAGTTGGTCGCTCCCAGTCTTTTGCTAGCCCTCGCCTTGTACTGAGTATGAGCTCTACTCGTGCATCCAACTCCTAAAAGCCAAAGTTTTCCATTGTGTCCACTATAAACTCCTATGCATGGTATTTTTAAGCCATTCCAAAGTAAAATTTTCGTGTGCTACCTTTCAAAACCCTTCAAAACACTTCTCGTTTTGTGACACTGTTTTCAGCTCATGGGGACGTAGTGGTCGGATTTGCTATCTTCCATATTGCTTATTCCAAAAAAAGAAAAAGAAAAAAAGGCACTCCTCCAAAGAATGTGAATGTTGGTGGGCACCCGATGGAATCGGTTAGCCATGGTATGTGAAAGGAAAAGGTGGGGAGGAGTGCCAAGCTTTATAAAAAGAGCACAAGAGTGCCAATCTCTCTCTCAAAAACTTGCTTTATTTTTGTATGGAAGATAGTAAGAACCCCATTGCTAGTCGTTGACAAAAGCAACCACCTCTCAAAACCCAAGTTTTATCTCTGTTTTACAAATGAAAAGCTCTAGCACATGTTTAAATCACTGCTTCCCTCTGCGAAGGGCCTTTCTTTTACTTTTATGTTGAGTCAACACCTTCTTTCTTTATGCACCATTAAGAGAGCATAGTTGTCATTCTTAGTGTGATATGCATTGTCCCAAAGTTCATTGATTGATTCATATTGTTGATTTCACTTGTTCTTAAATTATTTGTATCTAGTCGCCCTCTTAAACTTTGAGGTGTCCTATGCATTTATGTTTTGCTCTCTTTGAAGGACAAGCTGAAAACCATTTGTATGTTTTTCCTTATGATTTGAACACACGTTTGACTTTCATTGTTTCATTATCATGATCTTTTGTTTGTGTTCACTTACATGTTTACAACATGGTTGCTAAGTTCTTATTGTCATGATTATATCTTTCATGCCCATGTTTTAAGTTCTATTGATCCCAGCTCACCAATGCTTGCATATATGATCAAGATTGTGTAGGTGCATGTCACCTCAAAAATTATTCTTTTGTTATCACTTACCTACTCGAGGACGAGCAGGAGTTAAGCTTGGGGATGCTTGATACGTCTCAAACGTATCTATAATTTTTGATGCTCCATGCTTGTTTTTACACCATTTGCCTATTGTTTCGTTACACTTAGTGGCACTTTTATGCATTTTCCGGAACTAACCTATTAACAAGTGCCACAGTGCCAGTTTCCTGTTTTCTGCTGTTTTTGTGTTTCAGAAGTGATACACAGGAAATATTCTCGGAATTGGACGAAACAAGTTCCTGAAGTCTTATTTTTCCCGGAAGCTTCCAGAGATCCGAAGAGGAGTAGGAGGTGGGCCACAGGGGCCCCACACACACAGGTGGCGCGGCCAGGCCCCTGGCCGCGCCAGCCATGTGTGAGGAGGCCCTGGCCCTCCTCTGACATCGCCCCTTCGCCTATATAAAGCCTCGGAACGGAAAACCCTAGGGGATTCGGCAATTTTCCAGAAGCAGTTCCGCAGCTCCGCCGCCACCGTCGACGAATTTCGGGGGACAGAAGTCTCTGTTCCGGCACCCTGCCGGGACGGGGAAGTGCCCCCGGAGCCATCTCCATCGGTCTCCATCGCCGTCTTCGCCGTCTCCATCGACCTCACCGCCATCTCCATCAACCTTGCTGTCTCCTATGATGAGGAGGGAGTAGTTCATCCCCGGGGCTGAGGGCTCTACCGGTAGCTATGTGGTTCACCTCTCTCTCCCATGATGTGATCTTTATGTGATCGTGAGCTTTGTATCATGTTGAACAAGTACATGTTATTATTCAGATATTTTGTGTACTCTAGCAATGTTATTAAAGTAATCTATTCCTCCTGCTATGGTGTAACGGTGACAGTGCGTGCATCATGGTGGTACTTGGTTTAGGCTATGATTGTGATCTCTTGTGGATTATGAGAATAATTATTGCTATGATAGTTTGAGTGATCTATTCCTCCTTTCATGGTGTAATGTTGACAGTGTGTGCACCGTGTTAGTACTTGGTTTAAGTTGCAATGATTTCTATCTTGAATTGTGATCTGATTTGGATATCTCTATGAGTGGTGTTTGTCAAGTACTTGATGAACTTTAAGGGGTGCTTCTGTAGCCACTACACAATGATTAGTGTTATTCAATAGGAGAGTAATTCAGAGTGCCTTAGCAAAGAGAAGTTATTTGTTCAGTCATGTTATATTGTTGGGAGTGTGTCCACTAGTGAAAGTATGATCCCTAGGCCTTGTTTCCAAGCATTGCACACCGTTTACTTGCTGTTTTGTTACTTGTTTGCTCGCAGCGATATTTATTTCACATCACGTTTGCTACTTATAATCATCTATACCACTTGTATTTCACTATCTCTTCGCCGAACTAGTGCACCTATACATCTGACAAGTGTATTGGGTGTGTTGGGGACACAAGAGACTTTCTGTATCGTAATTGCAGGGTTGCTTGAGAGGGATAGCTTTGTCCTCTAACCTCCCTGAGTTCGATAAACCTTGGGTGATCCACTTAAGGGAAACTTGCTGCTGCTCTACAAACCTCTGCACTTGGAGGCCCAACAAGTGTCTACAAGAATAGAAGTGCGTAGACATCATAGGACTAGTCTAGAAATCCTAGAGAGCTGCCAGGGGTAACAAGCCCGGTCAGAAAGTGGTCGGGGGTGTTACAATAGCTTATGTGGTAGTTCTGTTTAGTTCAAATATTTCTATATTTAGATTAGTTCTCTGCATTTCATATGTTGCTCTGTTTAGATTAAGTATGTATAGTTCATATGTTGCTTTGTTCTAGATTATATGAATTCATATGCATTTGTAGATAATTTGTCATGTTTAGTTAATATGCATTTCTAGAATTTTTTCATGTTTAAATTATATAAATTTTATGGAAATACCTTTTTACATGCACACATGGGTTATATCTGTACTGTTCAGATGCTGTTTCTTTCATACAATTTATAAATTTTTGCAGAAATTTATTCTAATATTGTATCTTTGGTACAACTTTTAAATCTTTTCGTAATTGTTCACCCATAAACAAAAGATGATTAAAATGAGGTTTTCATCGCACGTGATATATTTTATTTACTATAAAATTCTTAGTTACTAGTTAGGATTGTATTAATACTAATGGCATAATAGAAGTCTCTCTTTAATAATTCATACATTTTTGAAATATTTTCATCTGTCTCCCTTGGATTTGCGAGGGCCGCTGTGCCAGTTCATGAAAAGATGATGTCTCAGAGTTAGTGTTTCATGGTCATGATTGAACCCTAAGTGATTGTTGCATCCGTGCACAACACCACTTGATGAGGACAACCTTAGTTGCGAAAAACATCTATTGAAGACTAGCCGTTACAATGATTCACACCAGAATATTCTTTTGTAACAGCTAGTTGCGAAACTCTTCTATAAATAGCACCTGATCCCCAGTGGGTAGGGTGGGTGACTTGGACTTAATTCCTATGGTTTATGAGGTCTACTTTTACCAACTCCCTCATTTTCTCTCTTGTTCTTAAAATAAATTCTCTGAAAGATTGGAAGATTGAGTCTCACTGAGCATAAAAAAGAGAGCATGTTGTACCAACAACGATCTACTTTTACTCTTGGAGATTTCTCATTTCATAGACAGTTAGGTGTTGTTGTCGAGCATCCGATGTGTGGACATGCCAACAAAATCTTGTGAAGGTTTGGTGATCTCCTAAAAAAATCCGTCATTAGTGATTAGGCCAAGCAAGTGAAGCTTGTGTTGATGGAGAAGAAGGTTTTTTTCATGAGTGAAAGCTCGTAAGTAAGTGGGTGATGCTTGTGGGGCGATAGGTAATGTCAATGAACTAGGGTTCATGCGTGCATAGCCTCTCTGAGACACAGAGGTGGTCCACTGGTCCCAACAACTTGAATTGCGAAAAACAAACATGCCTACTTGTCTCCTTTTTCTCCTTACATTTCTATCTGTTTCATGCATGTTGTTTGATCCTTTAGCTCCTTGAAGCAACTACCTATGTTGTTTGTATTCATCTCATCCTGTTTGTTGCATCAAGTGTTTACCTGATTAATTATGTGATAGTTTGCTACATCAAGCCTATATTTTTCTTCTTTCAAAATGGAAGTTGATACCTGGTCTCTGCATCGAAGAGATGCATACAACCTATATATGTTTATGTCCTAAACTCACTTTTACTTCAATATGTTTGAAGCTTCCCGTATATTCCTTTTTAGTTTGAAGTAATTTTGGATAACTCTTATTCACCCTCCCTTTAGTCATCATATCGCCATTAGGCCCAGGCCCATGGGAGTGTGGCCCGTGCGGCCACACAAGGTTCGAAATTTTTGAGGGCCCCAAAATTCTTCATTCTTCGTTTATGTAGCCTACACTTTAGTGTCAAATCATAGAACTTATTTCAAGTCTACTGGTGTTGTGGAACGAGCTGCTTGTTTTGGTGGGCAGGACATGCAACTTCGATTCCTATGGATAGCACAATTTTTATTTTATTTTCTACTACTCCCTTCGACCAATATTACTCTTCATTAATATGGATGTATCTATCACTAAAATGTGTCCAGATACATTTATATTAGCAAAGAGTAATATGAGTCAGAGGGAGTACTCTGATTGATGCATATGCAAGTGTAAATCAGCATAGCTCGTTACTTTATTTTCTCCGATTTTTGTTATTCTGATTGATGCCTACGATGCAAATATTCAGACAAAAAACGGAGACATGTTAGACATGTTAACTGGTAACCTGTCACCGATGCAAGTACTCCCTCGGGCCCATATTATTTATCACTAGTATGGATGTATCTAGACACATATTAGTGCTAGATACATCCATATTTATGAAAGATAATATAGATCAGAGGGAGTACTTGATTATGCAATTTATTAGCATTGAATAAAAGTCATGTATATAAATCACACTATACTTACTCCTGAAACAAATTATACATGTAATTCAAGTCTTAAACATGTTAATATCTTGAGTTGTCATATTCAATTAAATAACTAATATCTTGTAGTTTTAGTTTATAGAGAGTGAGGTAAATTTTGATACACAATGTTATTATATTCCTCTCATGTGGATTTTAAAAATTACATGTTTCCGCTTGAAATAGTTTTTATGACGATTTTACCACTACTTTAGGATCTATGGGCGACTAGAGTAATTCTTTGCTTTGAACATCCATCTAAGACATATATACATTATACATTTTTGTTAGTTCTAATTTTTAGAAAAATGCAGGGCCCATTTTATAGTTTTAGTCCCCGTATTTTGCCGGCCCGGCCCTAGGTGCTGTCGAAACCGGTCATCCTTTCTTCAAGTTCGTAGTCATTAAATGGAGACCGTGCCCCCCCCCCCCCCCCCCCACTCGGCTTTTGAGGGCCGTTTAGGAGTAGTGCTTGCAAGATGCTCTTCAAAAATATGAATCCGCTAAAAAATATATTAAATTGGCTTATCAAATTGTGCAAACAAAATACAATGCTAATTTAGTGCATATTTTAAAAATCAAGTGAGACTTTGGGAACATCTCGGTCGACCGAAAATCAGCAAACCAGTTGGCAAAATTTTGAGAACGAAATGCGGCTCTAATTTTATGCATCCATCCCAAAACAAACAAAAAACATGCTCCCCATTCATATGTTGCTCCTTGAAGCATCAACCTGAAACGACGGTTCTCCACTCCCTGTACCGTTATTGGCTTCACGATGTATGACACTGAGGGCACGACGCACGACCAGCGAACTAGCGATCCTCATGCATATCATCCGCCTTTTGCCGGCCCAACAGACGTGACGGCAGGCCGCACCGGCACGCCAGAATCCGACGCGGACAGAAACCTCACGAGATGCGTTGGCCGCGCTTCCATGCCATCTACGACGCCGGACGGCAGGCACGACGCCATCTTCTTCAGGGTGGCGCCGTCTCGGTAGCCGTCAAACCCGAAGGCCGACGTGACCGGCGCGTCGTCGACGCCGCATCGTTGGCCGGTCCGTATCAGCTCCACCGGCAGGTCGAAGCACGGCGACGGGCAATATCCGTGGATAGCGCCGACGCCACGGTCGTCTCCTCCCCCCGGCTCTGCGGCCAGGAAGTCGAAGACGATGTTGCTGCCGGAGTAGAGGGAGGAGCACTCGAGCTTCTCCAACGACGCGGCGCGGCTCGGCACCTGCGGGGGTTCTTTCTCCGTTGGTTGGTCTTGTTTTGGGGCCGCTGGCTGCCGGCTCTTGCTGCCACTTTCCTCCTCCGGCTTCTTCTTCGAGAGACCCGGGAGGCAGAGGCATGCGAGCATCCTGCCACATGTGAAGGCGTGGCCGTCGTCGGAGGACTCGGCTACCGGCGTTTGGGACATGCTAAGCGTCTTACGGTCGCCGGCCGGTTTCAATGGATAGCCCTGGAAGGGAATGAGGACGACGTCCGTCGAACGCAGTACCAGTATATAGTGAGAGGTAAGGTCGCGATGGCCGATGGCGGATGCATGGTGGTGGAGTGGAGGGCCATACCGCCGGTCAGCCCAGCTGTAGAGCCGCTAGATCGTGTGTTTCATGATTTCCTGGCTTAAGTTAGTCGTCGGCGACGACCCACCTATACCCGTTTAACGTAGATCTAGGCGTATGGCGTATTGGCGTTTAGAATTTTAGATCCGTTGACTAGCTAGTACCAATTCCTTTCTTGTGCATGCTCTCAGAGCTGGACATTGCTCTGGATATGGGCTGGACACATTGCCATGTTTTCCGAGAATGCAGAGCAGATTGCCGTGGTACACCGTACATTGCCATTGCATTCAAATTTCAGCAAAATGACCAGATCGCTCCATGTTACCGAGACTCAAGAGTGAACCTATCACCTACAGAGTACTCCAGAGTCCAGAGTAAAGTATTTTGAAGACAGTACATACACTACAGAGATCATCACCGTTTGGTGAAAGTAGAATCTCAGTTCTTCTCGACAATTAGTTTAGCTCTTGCATGTCCAGACTCAATCCTGTACTGCTCGCCCATCCCCAGATGCGTCATCAAGAACCAGACGACAGTGAGCAGCTCGCCGCCGTTGCTCAGCTGCTTGGCGTGGAAGTTGCTCTGGCACTTGCTGGCGGCGTAGCATAGCATCTCCACCCACACCACGCGAATAAGCCGCCACCTCTTGCCGGGCTGCAGCTCCAGCAGCGACTTGGCCAGCCGGCACGCGTCGAACAGCACGGACTTGCTCCTGTCCCCCTTCACGTCCCTCGGCGCGATCTCCGCGTTCACCTCCAGCACCATCCTTGCCGCGGCATGATTGTCCGGCCGTGTCATCTCCCTCGCGAAGAAGTTCTTGGCCTCCGCACAGGTGTCGCCGAACCTGATCTGCCCGATGCCGGCCGTCAGCATGAACGGCCGGGCGACCAGCAGGAAGAGCATGTAGTTTGACACCGCCCTGCTGATGCTGACATATGGAGAGAGCTTGGCATCGCCGTTGCTGTCGTCAGAGTAGAAACAGAGGTCCGTGGCGATGTGCCAAAGAAGAATGCTCTCGTCGAACTCCACCTCGACGCTCCAGCCCAGCTCCTTGTAGTAGCCCTTGCACTGGAGCGCCCATTGGCCCCTGTGGTTGCTGAACTTGCGGTAACTCTCGGTGTCGACGATGCTGACCGCCTTATCTTTCAGCTCCCTGAACACCGAGGTTTTCAGTTCAGACGATACGTCAATGTGCCAGATGTACAGCCAACTGTCCCAGTGTCCTTTGAGCCCGAGCAGCTTCAGAATCTTGGTGACCAATGTTGGTTTGTCCTGGAGGCAAAAGCTGATGAGATTGTGTTGCGCCATCAAATTAGACCACCTTGCTCGGCTTTCTGGCCGGAAATACTTTAAGCACCGGAGTATCAGATGGCTTAGCGAATGGCAGATGGAACCTTCCAGAGCAGCATATGTCCAGTAGGATACAAGCATCATACCAATGGCAGAAAGCTCTAAGCAAAGCGCACCTCCAAATAAAAGATTGGTAATGACGACATCGATGCCCCCGGGTCGACCCTTCTGTAAAACATTGAAGAGGGCACATGCTGTTGTTGTCGAGACGAGCGTGGCACAGCGAAACAAGCGGCCATACCAGGTGTGTATCACCGCCGCCTTGGAATGCAGGGTGTCATACATGAGAGATAGCTCGATCTCGATGATCTTGTACGCCTGTTCTGGCGTCAGCCGCAGAAACGTGGCCTGGCTCCCGGTACGGTCTTGGAAAGTGAGGATGAGGTTGACGAATAGGCGCTTGAAGGTCAGGAAGAAGCAGCGCGCCTCGGTGATGACCGTGGCGTAAGGCACGGTCTCCTCCGCGATGGCCGTGGTGGCAACTCCAGTCCGTCGCTCCGGTTCAATAACGATCTCCGCTTGGAGCCCTGCCTCACGTGTGAAGCGGTACTCCTCCATGAACTTGGCGTAGTTGGGACCTGGGTCTGGCGTTGTGACCATGCTGGTCCGCAAGTTGTCCATGCTCGCGCACTTAAGCGCCCATGTCCTCTCGCCATACTTAAGAATGCCACTCAAGAACATGAACACGGCCGGGTATAGGATATCGGCACCAGGGCGTGACTTGGAGAAGACATACACAGCTAGTGCAACCTGTTATAGCAAGCAGAACGAAAAGACAGACCATGGTTATTTCAAGTCTGTTAAGTCACCACTGACCAGTGACCAGTACGTACTCTGCAGTGCATAGAATTCAAGCAAGTATACCTGGGACAGCAGGCTGAGCAGGTGACGCTTCCAAAGTTCATTGTCTTCGATGGAGAAGGCAGTGATGGTGTCCTGGCCACCAAGGTGAAGAAGGAGGAACGGCGCCCAGAAGACTTGGATACGGTGGTTGCGGTTGAAGAACTGTGGGTCACTGACGCCTTTGGGCACGTGCGTTTGGGATAGGTACCCAAGGGCGTAGATGGCGACGGAGTCTGCAAGCAGGTAGGCCAGCCAGAGGAGCACGCCGAGTAAGGCGGAGACGTTGCGCTTCCGGATGCCGGCGGAGAAGAGAAGGAACACCTGCAGGGCAAGGCTGGTGAGCACAAGCACGCGGATTTCCCACTCGTTCCACACAGCCAGTAAGCCTCCCATAGAGTGCGTGTTCATGCCGTTTCCCTCCATCTCTGCCTTCCACTCCGGCGGCTCACACTTCTGCAGAATCATATCTAGTCCTCATGGGAAGACTTGACTTGTGGTCTTCCATGGGGTCAACCTCACGCGTCATGCGTTTTCTTATTATTGTTAAAGATGGGATCTGGAATCTCAAACCAGACCGAAAGTTGGCACTAAAGTTAAAGGCCGTCACTTTCTTGCACTCTGTGGCCACAGTTATTTTACTGGTTCAGTTAGATCCACCCCCTTGATCCCTTTTCCTCAATCCAGCAGCTACAGAAAAATCGTCTGTGGAACTACCTTCCTAAAAGCAATTTCTGGTTGCTCACGCGTCATGCGTTTTTCTTAATTGTTAGGATGGGATCTGGAATCTCAGCTAACAAGAACCCAGACGCCAAAGTTGGCACTAAAGTTAAAGGCCGTCACTCTATTGCACTCTGTGCGCACAGATCCAGTTAGCTCCACCCCCTTAATCCCTTTTCCTGAATCCAGCAACTACAGAAAAATCGTCTGTGAGCAATTTCTCGTTGCAAAGGCCGAAGGGATCGATGGCTGTGGTGGTGCAGTTTCTGGTCAGAAAATTCGTCGATAGCCTGGCAGAGGAGGGAGCCTCAGAGCTCCCTTTCAGCGCCGACTTCTACGACATGAGGGTTGAGTTGGAGAAGGTGGCCATTTCTTCCACCAACGCCGATGAGCTCCGAGAGTGCATGTACGAACTCAATAACCTGCTCTCCCAGTGCCGCATGCTCATCAACCGACCGAATACCCCAAGCTGCTTCTCCCTGTCCAAAGCATGGCATTCCAACAAGGTCAAGAAGAGGGTGGTCGCCATGAAGCGCAGAGTCCTGCAGTGTGTCCAGAGCGACCCCAACAGCGACGCCACAGCCTTGCAGGAGGACAACAACACTGCTGGCTTCAGCCGTTGGACTACTTCTTGGGCTGAGCAGAACATAATCCATGGGTTCAACCAACGGCTGGCGGAGCTAGAGCACAAGGCGTTCAGGGACTGCATCCCTGGACGACTTACCGGTGTCGGCATCGTCGGCATGGGCGGCATCGGAAAGACTGCACTCGCGCAGCTCCTTTTCAACAGCCCGCAGGCCAGGGGGCGCTTCTTCCCCAGAATTTGGGTGTGCCTGTCACGCACCGCTTGTGCCACCAAGGACGTGCGCAAGGAAGTCTTGCAGAGCATACTTATGGCTCTTGGCCTCGAAGAGGACGTCATACTGGCAATTGATGGTGGTGGTGCTAGCCTAGGAGACCTGGAGTTAGCTGTCCATGAGCAGCTCAAGGGGAAGCGATACCTCATAGTATTCGACGACGTTTGGAACATTGGCGGCTGGTACGCTGATGTTGCAGGCTGCCATAATGCCTTGCCAGGCGGCGATAAGTGGCCCAGTTGCCTTGCTCTCAGCTTGCCCACAGAGAGAGGCGGAGTGGTGGTCGTTACCAGTCGGCTGGAGCAGGCAGCAGTGATGATGGTGGGGAGCAGCAGTGTATACCGTGTGCAGCCCTTGGCTGACAGAGAGAGCTCATGGGCGATCTTCATGGATGCACTATCCAAGGACAGACGGGTACTGTCCAAGGAAAGACGGGTGATCGATCTCACCACTATCAACAACATGAAAGAGGAAATTCTTGAGACCTGCAGTGGGCTACCATCAATGGCCAAGGCAATGGCAGACATCTTCGCAGATAGTATGTCATCAGCAGCATCACCTTTTAGACCGGAACTTAGCTTGAGTAGTGGATTTGTGAAGTAGGCAACATATCTGTAATGGACCAAAATGATACTACTACAATATATCTGTAAATGGATTTATGGATTGTCACATGAAAATTATGACATGACTTCTTATGAAAAAGTTACCGCAGTGTCAGACCTTTACGACCTTCACAAATATATTGTGACAAAAATTCAAGTCAATCATACATTTTTTTTTAGAAATTTAAAGTAAAAAAGGCCAATAAAATTTTCTTGGAAGTGGGTAACAAACTGCATGACCGGCGTGAAATAGCATGTGTGAGAAAGACTTGACTTATCTTGCTCAACTTCAGTAGGGACTGCTCAAACTTGTTTTCCGGGCAAACTTACTTCTCTCCTGGCATGAAAAGCCTGAAAAGAATGGATCAGAATATCAGTGAAAATGAATGAATTGCTATTTTCTGTGATACGAAACTATAGGCCACAGATGGAATTAAACGGTTGTTTGACAATGCTCAAATTTATTCTGTTTGGCTGATATGATGTATAGCTTATGCAGTAAAGAAAACAAATGAACACCCTGGCTTTGTGCATCTCTTTTTCCTCTCTTTTATATTTTTATCTTGTTTGTAACACTGAGAGAGAAATCGACTTACTACAGAAGTAATAATGAGAACTCACTTGATTTTGTGTATTGTTCTGCTCTATTGTTTCCTGGGTGTCACACTTCATCCACACTCCATCCTTGTCACAAGGGAAAGATTTTATGTTGTCACATCTGAAGACCTCAAGGAAGGTCAGGAACGGAAACATCTCATGCACCTGGGTCCATTCTAACACTAAGTAATTCAAGAATTTCAAACGCAATATTTTAATGTTCCACAGCTCGGACATGCTCTTTTCTCCAAAAGTATGTAGCATTCCTCCTGTGAAGTAGAGCCTCTGCAGTGTCAACAGCCTACTCGGACTCAACCAAACCGGCACGTTCTCACCAGGGAAGCAACGTAAGTCTAGCTTTTCGAGATGGGGAGGAAGGGATAGTGAAGTCAAAAATCTTGTTGCTGCAGAATCTTGTTGGCTCACTCCTTTCTTCGATAGCAACATAGCCCATGTAATTATCAGCACGCGAAGGGCTTTAATGTTCTTAACTTCATTCAGTTCGTCTTCCGTCACTACAACTTTGCTTCCAATATATATGCTTAGCTTCTTCAGTTTGTCCAGCCTGATCAGCTCTGCTACCCGACAATTGTAATTGCCTGTAGATCCACCAATGACAAACCCTTTCAGCACTTGGAGTTCAGTAAGCAAACCAATGCCCCTTGGCATGCCCTCCAGCAGGTAGCATTCTGAAACATCAAGGTGGGTCAGCATCTGAAGAGACATGATGCTATCACTCAGTCTCTCAAGGTTATGACAAGCATGAAGATCCAAGATCCTGAGATTTGGGAGTGCACCAATCGAAGCAGGAAGCTCAGTAATATGGGAGATACCCCGCAAACAAAGATATTTCAATTGTTTGGATGACTGCAGTCCATCCAAATACTCAATGCTGTCAACCTCAATATGGTGACGGTAAGAGTTATGCCATCGACCTAGTTGGAGAACTTCAATCTTCCTCAAATCCAAGAACCAATCCTTCTTAAATTGGAGGTATTGTTCGCTCACATTAAACACTGTAAGTAGGTAACCAGGATTGGACAGATTTCTGAGTGGTGCCATTTCTGCTACTCGAATAGGTTCTCCAACTAGACAAGCACGGTGAGTTCCTGAAAAGGCCCATGTTGCATTTCCATCGGAATCGAACTCAAAAAATCGTTCTTTGCTTGCAACCGTGATCAACATACGCCGAATCCAAGGGTGCAACTTACACTGGTTCACACTACAGCTACGTTTGTGACATACAGGTTCAATCATCTCTGCACCAATCAACCTCTGAAAGCAGTCCTTCCCAATATCTTCGGCTGTCTGACTTCTTGTGGCTTCTACTAACCCTTCACCAATCCACCAATAGATCATGGACCTCTTGCTAATAATGGAATTTTCTGGGAATATAGAGAAGCATAACAAGCATAGCTTCAGCTGAAGATCAAGATTATAATAGCTGAGCTGCAAGTCAGATATCATGGAGCTCTCAAGGATTTTCCTCTCGATCTCCATTTTTTTCCATTGCTCTGAAGCATTTGCAGACAGCAATTTCGATGGTAAAGATGATGATAACAATGCAGAAGCTGCTGGCTTGACCAAAGGAACATGGAGTGGAAATTTCATGCGATCTTTTAAGTTGGACATTTCAGTGTTCACAATCTGAAGCTTCGAAAGTACAAATTGCTGCTGGCTGTCTTCTTCTATGATGTCATCTAAATGTCGAGCTATTCCTCCAAAGTCATTGATAATCTCACTTTCCCATTTAGAAACTCGCTTTAGTACATCCTCCATGCCCCGCGCATCTCTCTCAATATTTTCAAACAGAAGTTTGATCTCTGAAGGTAAACTGTCCTCACCCAGTGTCAACGAAAGAACTCTCGCTTTCGATAGCTGCATAAGAAAGGGAGACACAACATCCTCCAACCTCCTTTCCTGTGACATCTTACTTTACTGAATGACCTGAAACTGAAGAGAAACTGACATTAGAATTGAAGATAGACACGCACGCATATGGTGACTTCAGTAGTGTTTATAATGACAAACTTGACAAAAGGAGAGTTGCCTTTTAAATAGTCTGTAGAGCAAAGGACTACCAACAGATAAGTACATCCTAGCCAACTTGTATATCATAGTACTTTCTGCTCTGCTGCTTTTACTTCCATTCAGTAATTAAAAAACCACAACGAAGTTCTCCAGGAATTAATTTGACACGGGCCGATGAGAAACACTTCAGCAAATTGAGTAATCAAGCACAATATCAGGGAAACGGATAAAGGTGTAAATCACAATGCTCAATTTAGATGTGATTATTTTTGGAACAGCAAAGTTAGATGTGTAAGCTTGCGATGTACTGGAAACTCAAAATGTAGCCCGAGCTACATGTAGCTCGGTTTTCTTCAAAATTTGAAAAGAAATAATTGAAGTCTCAAAAAATCCTGAAAATAATTCTAGATATAGTCAATGGCGTATTCTATGAATCTGCAAAATCTCAACCCAAAATACTTGGTATACGAGGCTACACAAAAATGACAAAATCTGATAAAGTTTGGAGATTTGAAAAGATGCGTTGTTCACTACTTTAGATCTATAATTTTGTCAATTTTACACAGCCCAAAATAAATGTTATTTCATATTGATTTTTTGCACACTGGTAGAATAAATCTTTGTCTATATCTAGAATTTTTTTCAGAATCTGTTGTTTTGGAATTTTGTAAAAAAGGAGCTACATGTAGCCTGAGCTACATTTAGCTGCACTCTTGTCCCTGCTAATTGCAATTCAGAAGAAACATATATTGCTTACTAAAGACCATGTACTCTAACACTATAAATTGGCGAGCCAGGATTCGAGCAAACCCTGGGACAAAATTAAGGGGCTCTAACTTCTCCGGAAATTACACTAAGACAAAGAATAGAAAAATATGCACAACTGCACAACTACTATACAATTGTAACTCAATGCTCGGTGATCCATAAAAATTGATAAAAACATAACAAAAGAACCATATATAATTCCTTCATCTTGTATTCTACTCTATAAAACGAAATTCAGAATATATGATCAATACTAGTTTTAAGGAAGGAGAATTAATTGGAGAAATCGCATCTAGCCCTAGACAGGCTGGATTACTGCTTGATGGGGATTGGGGCTGGAAAATTCGTCACCTGTTGTGGATAGCAGTGGTGCGGCGTGGCGAAGTGGAACGCGGCGGCGAAGCAGTTCTGCAGAAGCCGGGGGCGACACGGGTAGTGCGGCGGAGACGGAAGCCAGCGGGCGAGCGGCGGTAAAGCAGTTCGCTCGTCGCTGTGCTCCTCTCCCACAGCCTGAGCTTTTTGTTTTTGTTTTGAGACACTCCCACAGCCTGAGTGCGTGACTACTTGCTCTCTATGGGCTGTGTGGGCTAACTATGGGCTGAGATGCCGACTTGCGAGTGCTTTAGTTATGCAAAATACTCTAAAAATAATGCAAAAAGAAAACAAAAGCTGGGAAAAATTGGACCGACTAGTGAAGTCTCGCATTTTTCTGTCGCCCTGCAATGCTAGATACAGATATTTGCTTCGAGGGGAGACTGGATCCAGTAAACAAAGAACAGAACCAGGGGAGGAGGGGAGGAGGGGAGGAGGCAGGAGCGGAAGGGCGGAGCGGGGCAGGCGAGACCACGAGAGTGAGAGGGTGTTCGACTGGGAGCAAGCTCGCCGTTCACCTTCTCTGCTACTGTTCGGGTATCCGAGGTTCGTGAATGAAACTTCTTTCAGTATCTGCTAGGTATTGTCTCAAGTAATATTCCGGAATCCTCCACAGCCCCAGATCCCAGTTTACCGTCTAAAATTGCTTCCAAATCCAGTTCAACGCCATGCGGAACGAGTTCCAGTTTTGCTTATGACTTCGCAAGTTCCAAGTTATTTTGTTGGGTACCGCTGTGTTTTCTGTTAGATTGGACAAAAATTGAAAGGTCGAGAAAACGCCGGTGTGTTAGGAAAATTCTCTACTCCACATCAGTTATGAATTATGATAAAAAAATGTTGAGCAATTCTCCTCCTTAAAAACAGACTTTTGCCTAGCTTTATAAATATATATGTTACATGCATTAATTTTCCGGCGTTGGAAGGACGCTGCGTTTTTGCTCTCGGTTGCATATGCACCTTTTATTTCAAATGCAGTTTAAACATATTTTAAATTGTTAAAGAAAAAATGTTTCGTGGGCATATTCATAACCTATTCGTGAACCAAGTTGTTTTACGGAAAAACCGACTTTTCGTGCAGGCTAGGTAAAAGGTCAAAACTTGGTGCTAAAATAAGGGTTTACATGTGACATGTTTTTGTCTTTTTTACATAGAGCATTGAAAATATCGGTTTACCACAAAACCTTGTCGTACGCTCATAAATTGTCGAGATGTATGCTTGAATTTTTTTCACATTTCAAAATGTGTTTTTTGGAGAAAGGAAGCATATGCACCTCAGATCAAAAGTGCATTTCTAGCATTTGACAATCTTCTCACGGGTCTTGGTCTTCTTAGCGGTCTTCTTTGGATATTTTAGTCATGCATTGTGCCTTTTTCTTTTCAAGGGAAGGCCTTGTGGTGTAGTTCATCCACCTCGCCGTCTTCTTTATTTGGGTGTCCGGTCTGGTGAGAGTCATCCTTGTTGGCATTGCATCCGTCCCAACGATGTTCCATTTGCCTCTACGCATGACAACACGGCTCGACCTTCTTGGGTCGGCTACAAAGAAGCATTGGGTCACATCCTTAGCGTATACCCATTGCTCATTTTGGTCAGTGATGTTGCCAGTAGACTATGGTTCATGTACACATTTTAGTGAAATATTTGTCCGCAATATCGACACTCTTTCATCTGATATGGAGCATCGTCGTCTTGTACTCTCCAGAATATTCAAGTTCCCTGATATCTTCAATCTTGTCGTAGTATCTCTTCTTTTCTTTACCATTCTCATTCAACGACTCTAATTGTCCGAGTTTTGGTAATCACTAGTTTTTTCTTTATCCTCGTATAGAATGTGTACCCATTGATATCATATCCTTGACAAGTTGCGAAGTTGGGTACAGAGCCATGTGATAAGGCGATTATGAGTTTTGCATTGTCTGTACTCTGGCAATGATTTCGTCTTAATTTAATCTTTGAACTAAGCCGCAAACTTGATGTTGTGCTCCTTAGTGATATGGTCGTGTGTCCTCTTCTGCATAGAGTTTATGTGCTTTTATGCTTGTGTTACGGCCTCGCGTCAAGGAACGTAACAGGTAGCGGTTTGCCGTGTCGCCGGAGCAGCGCACGCTTTAGGTATCGGGGATGAGATGAGAGAAACAAGATGAGAAAATAGATTGTTATTGCTTGCCCCAAAAGATTACAATCCCTGTGTTTATATTGTACGCCTACCTCTAGCCGGAGACTACTCAAATATCTCCTGGACTCCTAAACACACACGTACTAGTTTCAAACTCTGTTTTTGGCAACTAACTCTGAATCGACTTGATCTCTTGCTGCTACGCTTCTGCCTTCAGCAGGCTTTGACTTCCTTGTATATGTCTTTCCCCACATAACATCTCTCCCCTCCTTCTCAAACAGCTCGTCCTCGAGCTGAAATTCTGGGTGTTTGGCTTTGAAAGTGTTCGCATCTTCCCATGTAGCATCGCTGGAGGGCTGTCCTTCCCACTGAACCAGCAACTGCCAAGCATCTCTGGCCTTACGAGCACGAACCACTTTAGTAGGCTTTGGAAGTACACGGCCATGTAGCAAAGGAGGCAAAGCTGGAGCTGCTTCAGGTGGAATACCGTGGAATGCTTTCAGTACCCCCACATGAAAAACATCATAAATCTTTGCTCCAGTAGGTAGCTCAAGTTTATACGCAACATCCCCAATTCGTGATAACACCTTGTAAGGTCCATAGAAACGTGGAGCCAATTTCCCAGTACGATGTCCTGGTATGGAGGCTGTTGGGCGATGAAGAAGACGTACCCAGACCCAATCACCCACGCCAAAAACCACTTCGCGATGGTTATTGTCATAGTAAAGTTTAGCATATTCTTGAGCTTGATGCAATCGTTCACGGACTTCACTCAAAAACAAATCACGGTCCAATAGGGATTGTTCTACTGCTGGCACTCGAGCATCACCCTTCTCATAAGACCGCAATGATGGTGGCGAACGACCGTATACAAGTTTGAAAGGAGTCTCACGTAAGGATGAATGATATGCTGTGTTGAAGCAATATTCAGCCCACGGTAACCACCGAAGCCATTGGCGCGGCCGATCGCCCGTAAGGCATCTAAGGTACATAGCAATGACTTTGTTTGCAGCTTCGGACTGTCCATCAGTTTGAGGATGAAAGGCGGAACTCATTTTGAGTTGTACACCTGAAAGCTTGAACAATTCCTTCCAAAAATTGCTAGTAAAGATTGGGTCCTGATCACTTACAATGGAAGAGGGGATTCCATGCAGCCGGACCACTTCCTCAAAGAAAACACGTGCCACGGAACTAGCTGAATAAGGATGACCCAGTGGAATAAAATGTGCGTACTTAGACAATCTATCCACCACAGTTAATATTACTGATTTGCCATTGACGCGAGGGAGCCCCTCAATAAAATCCATCGAGACATCTGACCANCCTTACTCACTTGAAAAGAAACGCTCGCCGCCGGGATTTGTCATGCCCGGCATAGATTTGCCGGCCACGACCGTCTCAGCAATCTCACTGCTCGCTTGAGCCTCTTCCTTCTCTCTGCAATGATCAGAGTCTCGGCCAGGTTGATCCGGCCGTGGCGCACGCCATCGAACGCTTGTAATCACCAATGATGGTGATCACTCCTTTGGGTCCCGGCATCTTCATCTTCAGATACGCCACATGCGTAGAGGCCATGAATTTTGCCAGTGCCGGCCTACCCAGCAAAGCATGGTAGGGGCTCTCCAGATCAACCACCTCGAACATGAGGTTTTCCACCCTGCAGTTATCCCGGCTGCCAAACATGACATCCATCCGGATCTTGCCCATCGGCGCACACGAAAGTCCCGGCACAATGCCGTGGAACGTGGTCTTGCTCGGTTCCAGCATATTTTCCTTGATTCCCAGCTTCTCCATCGTATCCCGATACATGATGTTGATGCTGCTTCCATTATCAATGAGGACCTTGCTGAATCACGTTATTAGCCGGCCCGACGAATGTCGGATCCATCACCAGAGCATATCCGCCGGGATTTGGCATGATCCGGGGATGATCTGCCCTGTCCCAACCAACAGCCTGGTCAGACCAGTACATCAGCTTTGGCACAGCCGACATAACGGCATTCACCTCCAGACACCGCCGGTACAAGCTCTGCTTGTCTGTTCTCTCGGTCTCAAAGACCATATAGCTCTGATCATACTCCTTGTACTCATTCCGGCCCGCTCCTGGGCCTCCGGCGTTATATTCCGGATTATAGCTCTGGTCAACTTGATTTACGCCGGCATTTCCGGCGTTGCTCTGATTCCCGGGATTAACCGGCCTAGGTGGGACTGCAATCGTATTGGCACCTGTCAACGGCGATGGAGCTGCCGGGACAGAGGGTCTAGCCGGTCCCCAGGGACCTGCACGACCTGCTAATATGTCGTCCAGCCACGAACAGTTCCTTGTCAAATGGTTTGCCGGCTTTCCCGGCTGGAATGTGTGGAACACACAAGGCTTGTCCATGGCAAGACCCACAGTATACTTCGGCCACTGCTTCTTCTGGCCGGCGGCTCCGCCGGCATTCTTGTTGGTCCAGACATTCTTCTTCTGGAACGGCTGCTTGCCGCTGCGGCTGCTGATAGTCCTCATATCTCGGACGCTGGCTACTGCCGGCGCCCCTTGCTCTTCCTCCACAGCTGCAACTTGTGCTGCCCCATACCGGTGATCCGGCCTTTCATCTCTTCTCTTGTTCCGGTTATCAGTGCGATATATTGCCCTGATCTCCCGGCATTGCTGGTGTTCCCCTGGGTTTGCCCCTGTCCTTGTGAATCGAGACTGGGCTGCATGGGATCTCCCAGAGCATAACTATCAGCGATCTTGATTGTTTCGGCCAGCGTGGCCGGCATTTGCCTCTGAAGCTTTTGCCACAGCATGGTGCCATGCCGGCACCCATGAGCGAACCACATGATGGCCTGCTGCTCATTGATTCCTTCGCAGGAATTGCGCAACGTGCACCACCTGGTCAGATAGTCACGGTCAGTCTCATTCACTCCTTGCCGGCAGTTAGCCAGCTGCTGCGGACGGTTGGGCCTCTTGTATGTACTGGTAAAGTTCGACACAAACTGCTCTTCGAAATCAATCCAGCCGTTGATACTCCCGGCCGGCAAATTATTCAGCCATATCCTGGCTGGACCTTCCAACATCTGCGGCACATATCGTACCGCCCATCTGAGGTTTCCTCCGGCGATGTTCACCGCTGTGGAGTAATCCTCCAACCAATCTTCCGGCTTCGTACTGCCATTATATGTCCTCGCGCCACGCGCGAGCTGGAAGAAGTAAGGCACCGGCTCCCCCATAATCCGGGGTCCGAAACACATAGGGCCCGGAGCTCCTTGCTCTCCACCAACTCTGATTGGTGGATCTTGTCCAGCTTGAAACGTGCATCATTGGCTTCCAAGGACCGAGGTCCAAGCCGGGATGCTATTGGGCCTGCGATCATCTGCTGCTGCTGCTCCGGCTGGCACTGATCAGCTTGCTGGCCGGGCTGATCTTGCTGCTGATATCCCGCCCTGGCAGGGCGGAATTCCTCATCCTCCGATATCCGGTGAGCTGCACCCTGCTGCTGCGCTGCACCTCCGGCGCCCTGTGCTGACGCCGGGCTGCACTGTTACTCCGGCCACCACCGGCCGCGCCTGCTTCATGCCCGGCCGGCACACTCTGGCCGGGCTTCTTGCTGCCGACATACTTGTCAGCTTGGCCGACATTCTTCTGCACCATCGCCTGCTTTCCGGCGACAGCCGGATCGTACACCTGGATCTGCTTGTCCCGGCGGCCAGAGGTCACACTTCCGGCACGCCGGGCGCTGGATGCGGGGACGAGGCTTGGCCCCTCGACCTCGCGCCGGCACCTCCCGCCGACACAATGTACTGAGATGCCCCGGCACCGGGTTTGCCTTCTTAAAGGCCTCCTGCTGCTTTGTAGCTTCAGACAAAAGTTGGTTAAGCCGGGCTTGCTGCTCACGCAGTGCTTCGCCGGATAAACAAGATAAATCCTTAGCTACCTCGGCCGCCGCTCTAAGGTTCTTTACTGGCGAACTATAGACTACCTTAGGCACAGTACTAGTTGCGGTATGACTCTTATCTCTAGCATCTTTTCCTACTCAGTTAAGATTCTGCCTCTAGTTCTAACCTCTTCTATCCGGCTAGGCCGGATTACTACAGGAGTAAAACCATGGGCTGCCTCATACTCACGGAGTTGCCGGTTAAACCGTTCGCGCTCCTGGTTCATGGCCAGGGCCTCGTCGACGAGGGCCTGACGAGATCCCTCCAGGACCTCCCTTGTCTGCTCCGGATCAACGCCGGATCGCACCGGCTCGAGAAGCCGGTCGATGATGGGAAGAAGAACCTCGCCCCTAGCCGGCACACCGGAAGTGCCGGCCAGGTTCTCCGCACGCTCCAACGGAGGACGCGCCGACCTCTTGACCTTCGGCGGCTCCGGAGGAGAAGCTCCGGCCGCTGCTGCTTTGCCGGCATCTTCCGCCGGCGGCACGGATGTGCCGGCCATCATCACCTCAGCCGGCTCTACTGAGCGAGCGCTACGCCCAGCGTGAGCCAGCCGATGTGACGGAGGATCCGACGCCACCAGCACCTCCTTCCTGCAAATTCTCTCAGTCCCCACGTACACCTCGTGGGAACCGAAAGACATAATCCGGCCATCCCTGGGGAACGGCCGGCCACCGAGACAACCGGCGTTGTCACTGACGAAACTGAGCGAGCCTAGCCTCTGGACGAGGCCAGAGACCACGCGCACTCCCGAAGCTGCTATCACAGACCCCGTCCGAATGAACACTCCGCCCAGCATATCGATCTGCCCCACGGTGGCGCCAAATGTCGTCGTGGTGAAACAACATATGCCATAGGATGGCTTAAATGGGGCCGAACTAGATGCTGGAGGATTCGGGAGAGGGGAACGAGCTAAAGAGCACGACAGAAAGGAACACAGATCTACCCAGGTTCGGGGCTCTCGTAAGGAGATAACACCCCTACTCCTGCTCTACTGGTTGTATATTTGGGTCGATGTAGTACACAACAATGGTGCTTTCAAGCTCTCTGCTAGAGAAGGAAGATGAACTGCTCAGTGTAGGAACACAGAGTGACCAACCCTTTACCAGGGCTCCCTATGCCACCTTATATAGTGGTGGCCAGGGTTACAACGGTCATACAAGACCACAAGAACGGGCTACACTCCAAACAGGAGCTGGTGACGATGGCAGAGACCCTTGACTTTGCCCCCTGATTGCTCTCGATGGGACGCCATATCCCTGTACCTTGTACCTCTTGAACTGTGGCCTTACCTCTGTGCGGTGAGCTCGTACTTGTGCACAGTGAGGGTAGGTAACCTCCACTGTGCACCCTGCCATCTTACTCTGCTACCATGCTTGGATGTTTTCTTCCTTGATTGTAGGGATGTGACACCTTGGTTGACTTAAGTATCCCGGATATGACCGTTGGCCATACCCAGGACATATATGCCGGACCAACGACCTACGAAGGTCGGGTAATCCGGCCTCCCCTGCTCCTGCACAACACACCAAATGGTTAGGCCGGCATATCTAAGTATATGCCGGCACACATATACCAGTATTCCGGCTATACCGGCATATCCAAGTATTAGCCGGGATACACACATATGCCGGCCTGGCCGATGCTCTTATATTCCGGCCAGGCCCTTTCTTGATAACCCGGCATAAGTCAACCATAGACTTTGTGTCTTTCTAGTCTCTTGACCCTACCGGGGGTTATCCCCCCGACACCCGCTGCCTTTGACTTCCCACGGCGGCCGCCACTATTGGTGGTAGTACGGCTAGGGAGAAGAGATCTTGGGTTTTCTCTAGGGTTGGGATCTCTGGAACGGCCCATGCAAGCGGCCCGGGAGGTGGGCTAGGAAAGTCTTGCCAAGCCGAGAGAGAAAGGGATCTAAAGACAAGGTTACCAGCTTAAGCATACAACATGCATCCTAAAGAACAATGGCCATCATGAGCATGAACAAACTTTCATTGGATGTTGTCACTAATAAGGGGATCGCTGGTTCAAGGAAGAGCACTACCCTGTGTAGAACCAATCCTCGAACCAACAATCACCCTAGTGTACAACAATGAATAGCACACACCACACAGACAATGTCAAGCATGCATCCTAAGAACAACAGTAAGCATGAAAATCAAACACTACCACGTGAGCTGATCACAATCAACTACATCCTCACAACAGATCATCAGAATAGACACGGACAAGCAACAACTACCATTAGATCCAGCCAGATCTATATAAGCTACTCCCTCTGATCGGAAATAAGTGTCGGTGATTTTGTACTAACTTAGTACAATGTTTGTACTAAGTCACCGTCGGTGACTCACCGACGGTTATTTTCGATCGGAGGGAGTACAAGATTAAGGGTTTGAGGTATTGAAGTGTATAAGTGCATTGCACTAGCCCTTCCCATCAGTTCAGACTTCTAGTTGCGTTGGCGAGTGCATGAAGCTTGACATGGTATTAGAGCCAAGGTCCCGAGTTTGAGTCATGTATTGGTGCAATCTATCCTAAAATTGTTGGTATCCCTCCGTCCATGTACAAGGCCCTTCTGTCTACCTCTGAGTTCCATATGCTGACTCTCTTCTCCCATTTGGATTTTTGGCTGCGTTGGTTAATGCATAAAGCTTGACATGAGGTTCCTTAGAGCCAGCAAACGAGGGGGATGGCGCAGAGACGGCCGGGGGAAGCTGAAGAAGTAGGCTTGCCGCTGCTGACATGCTCGTCGGTGAAGAAGCCCCAACAAGATGGAGCTTGAAGGGGGGAATGGTGGATGGTTTTGCTGGTGAGAGTAAGAGGGGTAAATAAGGGGAGAGTTTTGGCAGGAGGTAACCGAATTTCTTCCGCCCCATTTTCTCTGCAGCACGCGAGCTCCCGCCATCTTCATGATTGCACGAGCTCGTGCACCATGTTCTCCTCTCTGCACACAGCAAGCCTGGCTCTGAAGAAAGGCCAATTCGGTCGTCCCTAGCGGCGTGACTGCAAGTCTGCGAGGGCGCGCCTGACACAGCCACGCATGCGGACAACCAGTCATGATATTTTTGTACCACCAGGGCCTGGTTGGGGCTGCTGTGGGCAACCAACGCCCTTACAGTGTAGAGGAATGTTCCGCTCGATGTTACCTCCTTAAATATTTGCCCAGAGAAGAGTGAATTCTCTTGTATGTTGTTTTCACAAGAGTTTGTTGCAGTTGCTTTGTTTCATGAAAAAAATTATTTTCAGCTAATTCAGAGTCTGCTTTAACTGCATGCTGGGGAAAAATGGCTAAAACATCAAGCACAATCAGAGTAGATGATCAAGAGCTGAAAGTTCATACTACTCCATCCCATAATATAAGACGTTATTACAACCAATATATGAGTTAGCATATTGTAATAACTTCTTATATTATGGGACGGAAGGAGTATTTGACTGTAAACTCACCGTTGACAAGAAAATTACACCATTGACTACTTAACAATATAAGAACTTGTCTGCTACACAGGTTCACAAGTTGATTGATTGTCCAGACTTAACCTGAGCATTCAGGCTAACAAAACAAGGAGGGGTGTCATGGCATCCTACTGCTGTTTTAGTAAATCGAGGAGGCCTTTCAACTTCATTGTACCACCACTATTTCGGGTGATATCAACCCATGATATGCTCTGCCTTGCTCTTCGTCCAGAAGGCGAAGTGGTTGTCATCGAGGGCATTGGTGGCTTGGGAAAGACATGGGCGGCAAAAGCTGCATTTAAAACAGCAAGGAACTCAAATTGCTTTGATACTTATATCTGGGTTTCGTTATCTGAAAGTTCTAGTCTGAGACGATGCATCGAAAAGATTGCGACATGCCTTTCAATTGACATTGGAGAGGAACTATTATCATCGAGAATTAGTGTTATGATCGAGGAACATCTCGCAAGAAGGAAGTTCTTGTTGGTTCTCGATAATGCTTATTTTGTCGAAGAAAACATCTTACGACAAATGGGAATTCCGGATCCTCGAGAGCAAAATTTTGGTTCAAAGGTCATTGTGACCACGAGAACCGGGAGGGCAAAGGCAGTCGTGAAACCATCGATAGTAATAACACCACAAACTCTCTCATATCAGGCCTCATGTGATTTACTGCGAGAGAAGCTTGGCAAAGATATTGATGCAGGCTTAATTGAAAACTGCTTTGGGATGCCATTGTCACTTATCTTACTGGCTGGGGCACTTTGTGACGTGCCTACACAAGAGGAATTCATGAATTTAATCAGGGAAGCTTATGTGGCTCAAGGGCCCAAGGTGTCAGTGTTCACCACAATGATTCGCCTTGTAAATTTTGGTTACCGCTGCCTTCCTACTGATACTGCTAGGCACTGCTTCCTATACTGCTTACGCTTCCCTGCCGATGAGCCAATTTCTGTCAAAGACTTGATCATTTCCTGGAAGCTACATGGTATGATTCAAGAAGCTAGAGATTATCACGAGGCTAACTGTATTGGTATGGAAATTATTCAAGTGCTCTTAAAACATGGTTTGATACATTTTGAGGGTGATGATCATATCCTCATGCATGATGTCATTAGAGAGGCAGTATCACGACTTGGACGGGGCAATGGCTATCTGGAACAGCCTGAAAGGTACTCTGACAAAGACATTCGGTTTCAGTATCTTGCCAATTTGGGCGAAAGAATTTCCTTAATGAACACAGTAAGAGAAGAACTATGTGTAAGTCGAAGACTTGAGTGCTTTTCAACTTCGACACTATTTTTTAGACGAACACGCCATACGAGGACTATATCGGAAGAGTTTTTTTATCATTTTGGAATGCTTAGAGTGCTAGACCTGTCGCTCACTCAAATCGTAAACCTGCCCCAGTCCATTTCTCGTCTGAATTACCTTGGATTGCTGTTACTAATTGGATGTAGACAGTTGGAGAAAATTCAGTACATAGGCTCTCTGGAGAAGCTGGAGGTACTTGATGCATCAGGTTGTTGCTCCCTAAAAAGTGTAGAATGTGGATCATTTGACCATATGAGGTTTCTTGAGATCCTTGACCTTTCAAAAACTTCTATTGAATGCCTGCCATCTCTGGCTGCATGCATGGAGCTTAACCAACTCCTGCTACAAGATTGCCCACGCCTCAAGTGTGAGCAAACTACAGAAACAAATGAGAAGTCCTGTGATACAGAATTTATCAAGTTCCCTTATGGAGTTTCAAAAAAAGGTGCAGTACGGAACTTAAAACTAGGGGCAAGCAAGGGTCTGTTGGATTGGATGTTCGCCATGCTTTGGTTACCTTGTGGACTGACTTTTGAGTTGTCTGGCAAATTTGGCAAGATCTCTCAAGATGTAAACCAGACCAGAAAAACATACATTCATGCACATAGTGCCAACGTATTTCAGTCCTTGGATAAAGAATCTCAACTGTGGTTAAACTGCTTTCAAAAGTTTCACATAGTTATCTCCCCTTTTAAGATCAGTGGAACCATGGACAATGAATTCCGAGCGGTCAGGACAAAATTCTCTTCTGTGCACGCATGTTCAAGTGATTTCGATAGGTTTCTGGAGATAAAATGTGTCAGGATTACTAATGATATTGAGGGGATTCTTAGTCATGCTGAGCTAATATCATTTAAAAGTGTAACATCAATAGATCAAGTATGGAATCTGAATACTAGAAAACTGACAGCAGCAAGAGCATTATGGATCGAGAATTGTCCCCAACTGGAGAATCTTCTCTTATGGGAAGAAGTGCATGTATTGTCTTCAATAGGAAAATTGCAGAATATATGGATCTCCAACATGGTTAATTTAGCATACTTCTGCCAAGGGATGGAAGTTTTGACTAGTTTCAGCTGTCTGATGCACTTGCACCTCGATTGCTGCCCAAAACTGAATTTCCTCTTTCCTTCGTCACTACAGCTGCCGAATCTTCGTACTCTAAATATAAGGTTCTGTGACAGCTTGGAGAGAGTGTTTGACGAGCCAGTCGACGCAGAGTCTGCTCTTCCACAATTGCAGTCACTGCAACTGTGGGAGCTTCCAGAGCTTAGCTGCATCTGTGGAGGAGTCTTGCCGTCTCTCAAGGACTTGAAGGTGAGGGGCTGTGCAAAACTGAAGAAGATTCCAGTTGGTGTGACTGAAAATAGTCCATTTTTTACAAAAATAATAGGAGAAACACGGTGGTTGGACGATTTAGTCTGGGACGACGAAGGTATCAAGCGCTGGATACTGTTCAGAGCCTGGGGTCCCCTGCTACCTCATTTTGCAACTGAAGGATGAATCATCGTGGAGGATTTTCAGCAATTTCATGTATCATCATCATCATTTTTCTTTTGACCCAGCCGAGTGTTTCTTATCATCTTGTAGTACTACAGAAGTAACATCTTTATAATTGATCTAGCGAAATTGCACATTTTACTCTTGTACCTGAAGTCTGTAACAACGTGAAACATCTTCAGTTATTTTTATCCATCATCCTGAACCATATTAATTTTGTGTTATCGTTGTTCACCGCCAACAGATTGATCAGGAATAAACACAAGGCAACGTTCTCCATTTGCCGGTACAATTACACCACATCGATGGTTAAAGTAGGAGTTGGACCATTTGTATTTCCTTGCGTATAAGTGTGTCTCGTGTTTCCTAAGACCTGAATTTGGCTCAGATCACACAAGCTGTATCGGCTCTTAAATAGTTCCATTGTACCACTGTCACGGTCATAGACATGGAGCCAATGAATCGAACAAATCACAGCCCTCATCTACCAAATTAGACCAAGCCCAGACATGGACCAGCCTAGCCCCAAGGCCCCAACACAATGTTGCCTCGTAGCCCAGCACGGTCCATTCAAGCGACTGTGCAGTCCACCAACCTGGCAGGCAGGCATGTGCATGGCGTCCATCCATTCATCTCGCGGCACGCCGGACGGCGTCCATCCCAAACCTCTGTAGAATTGACGGCGCATCGGCCCGCTCCCTCCCCCACCCAACACCGAGCCAGCAGGCCGCGCCGGCCGCCGTGCGGTGAACGCACATAACACGACGGCCGGCGGCTGCATATGCAGCTCGTCCTCGTCTCATGTCCTCCTCCGCGCGTCCCTCTCCCTCCTGGTCACGGTCACGGCCGGGGTAGCTGAGCTCGCCCGGCAGGCAGGCATGGGAGGTGGGCGCGGCGTGGGCTCCCGGTGCTTTCCTGCAAGATTGGCATCTGAATAATGGACGCGCGCGCTGGTCCCCCTTCACATGCCATGTCCCCTTGCCCTTCCCGTCCCATAGTTAGTTGAGGGGATCGAGTTATACGTACGCGTCTTCGATTCTTGCCGTTTGATCAGTCGGTAGGTTTTCGATCGCCTTTCTCTGCGACGCAGTTCTCGATTTGGATCGGGGTTCTGATCGTTCTTCCGGAGGGGTTTTACTCCCTACTGAACTACAGCTGATCGATGAAATGACTGGTAAACTAAATGCCAGTTGATTGGCCTTTTTCGTGATTGCCTTCATCACGGGTCCATGCCAGTATGTGACGGGGTACAGCTTACAAGCGGCTTCTGCATTCACGCCTTACAGCATTTCCCGAATGGTCAATCTTTACTGACTGTATCTTTAACGGATTTCTGTTCTTGCGTTGCTTAGGGCATGTACAATGTATAGCTATAGGGGTGCTGCCTCGCAGCTTTAACTAGGTTCGGGTGGTCTAATTTAGGCTTGATGATATACTTTTGGAGAGGCGGTCTGCCTCTTCAACATAAAAAGTGAAGAGAGAAGAAAAAAGGTGAGAGAGAAAGAGAGAAACTAAAGCAACTTTTGAGGAAGAGAGAAAGTATCATGGGTTGAACCAATATTCTTCACACATATTGTTCTATTTATTTTTTAAGTTCGTACTTATGTGGGGTATTAGCATACCACTGCCTCCATTGCTCATGCCCTTACAACCCTATGATAGAAAGTGTCAGTACTCCAAGGATCCATGTCCGAGGTCGTCTGATCATAAAAGGAGCTGTATGATAGAAATTGACCATACGCCGACGACTGGAAAAAGAACAGGTCTATGTACCAAAAGCAATTGCACATGGTCTATGCATAATTCCGCCAGGTGGAGGAAGAGCAATTTTGTAAAATAACCGCGGCTTTGTGGTTTGGGCCAAAAGTTCAAACAGGGTCCGAACCCATAATTTTAAACCTCAAAATGGTCTCCAAAACCCACACATATGCGGTTCAAAGAGCTAAGTTTTTGGTTTACTGCATAGTAGGGTTTTTTTTCTCGACCGAAATTTCCAAAATTTCGCCAGGAACTAGAATTTTCGCTGCCCTACGAGAAATTCTTATGCCGTTCAAAAAAATCCGGTTCAGTTTGAATTTAAACTCCAGAACAAGAGGAAATAAACTGTGCATGGTATCCATAACATATATATGGTATCCCCTGCCCAGCCATAACAATTTTTTGAACACTTTAAGCGAAGTTTATTTCAAAAAAAAGGAGAAATCTACTTCGGTGTGTTCCCCGTTCGATTCCATGACCTGAGTACGAGTGCGAAGCCTCTACTGCGCTAGAAGTACGTTATAATTTGGATAGAAACTGTATTTATTTTGGTGTAACAAAACTGAATTCAAAATTTGTTTGAAAAAAATCGTTCGGTAAATAGGCTGTATTTCTGAGATTTCGTGGTATCCGGTTACAACGGTGTCCTCAGGTAAAAAAACGAGATCAAGAAAAAAACCTTGCTGCATAGTGCCCATCTCGTGACAGGAGGGAAATTTCAGCTCCCCTCCCTCCTGTGTCGCTACCACCATCGATCTTCTCTCCGCCGCGCCCTCCATCATCTTGGCGCCACCAAGTAGTCGGCATGGGATTCATGTACCTTCCACCCGTCGGTTCTGAGGTCGCACCACCCCAATCTATCCTCCACCCCCTTCCCGTCATGCTGTTGCGCCTTCTGGCCTTTTGGCGCCGCCAAGTGGTCGGCATGGGGCTCAAATACCTATCGCCCGTTGGTTTCAAGACCGCACTGCCCCAATTTGTCCCGCACCCTCCGACGCCTGGCTACACAGCTCCCATGACTGGTCGTTCCTACGATGTGCTCGCTGAAACATTTGACAATGAAACCCTATTTAACCCAAAATAGAATTATATTTTGCTTTTCGTTTGTAGCTTGAATCTGTACGATTTGAAATGACTACCAAGAGGAAAACGTACATGGAAGTGGCAAATACGCTGTAACAGATCCTGCAAAAATGTTACCGTCAAACCCGAATATTCGGTTCTACTGTACATGTATGCAGTCAGTGTGTGTGGTTGGTCTAACCTTACCTAGCTCGGAATCCATTGATCTTCTCCGTACTGCTTAGTGCAGAGTGATGTACGTACTTGGAGTTCTTCTCCGTATTTTGAAACACGGTCAAGGAACCAGCTGCTGTAACCGTTCTTGGTCTTGGATCGATCCGATCAACACCAATCATGCAGCGTACGTCGATAATTTGGCATGGACGCGTAGGGCCGAACCACACGGCCGTGAATGGGCACGCTCGCATTCAGCTCAGATCATTGGGATTCATGCAAGCCGGACAGAACGAGAGGCTGCTGCCTATGGATAAGCAGCATGCACATGATCGATCAAATGGCTGCCCGGCCCTCTCCTCATCGTGGTAGGACAAGGCAACCCATGGCGTGCCATAATAAGGTCTCCTCAAAATGGTCTCCAAAACCCACATATACGAGGTTCAGAGAGCTAGGCTTTCGGTTTACTGCCTAGTGCCCATCTCGTGACAGGAGGGAAATTTCAGCTCTTCCCCCTTCCTCCCATGCCGCTACCACCATCGATATTCTCTCCGCCGCGCCCTCCATCCATTTGGCACCACCAAGTAGTCGGCATGGGATTCATGTACCTGCCACCCATCGGTTCCGAGGTCGCACTGCCCCAATCTATCCCCTAGCCCCTTCTCGTCATGTCGTTGCGCCCTCTGGCCTTTTGGCGCCGCCAAGTGGTCGGCATGGGGTTCATCACATACCTACCACCCGTCGGTTTCAAGACCGCACTACCCCAATCTGTCCCCCACCCTCCGACGCGTCTCCTATAGGATACGTGTCGCCACAACCCGCCGAACACGACTGCCCGGCCCGCCTGGCTACGCCGCTCCCATGACTGGGGTGTTCCTACCATGTGCTCGCTGAAACATTTGACAATGAAACCCTATTCGACCCGAAATAGAACTATATTTTGCTTTTCTAATTTTGGTTTTGTTTGTAGCTTGAATCTATATGATTTGAGATATGGCTAGCTACCAACAGGAAGACGGACATGGGAGTGGCAGATACGCTGTAACAGATCCTGCAAAGTCAAACCCGAATATTCGGTTCTAATGTACATGTATGCAGTCAGTGTGTGTGGTTGGTCTAACCTTACCTAGCTCGATCGGAAGCCAATGACCTTCTCCGTACTGCTTAGTGCAGAGTGATGTACGTACTTGGAGTTCTTCTCCGTATTTTGAAACACGGTCAAGGAACCAGCTGCTGTGACCGTTCTTGGTCTTGGTTCGATCCGATCAAGATCAATCATGCAGCGTCGATAATTCGGCGTGGACGCGTAGGGCCGAACCACACGGTCGTGAATGGGCATGCTCGCATTCAGCTCAGATCATGAGATTCATGCAAGCCGGACAGAACGAGAGGCTGCTGCCTATGGTCTATGGATAAGCAGCACGCACATGATCGATCAAATGGCGGCCCGGCCCTCTCCTCATCGTGGTAGGACAAGGCAAGGCAACCCATGGCGTGTGCCATAATAAGGTTTATCCACGCGCGCATGCATCCTCCTGTGATTGGATCTATGCGTACATCTCGGTCGATCGGAAACATGTCCGACAGCCCGAGCACAACGGTGCCGCAGATCACCGCGCACATTACACATCACGCGTTTCAATCGATCGGCAACTTGTGCAGAAGAAAGGACGAGCATGGGTTTCAGTCAGGTCGAGCATTTCGGACATGCATGAGCGCGCTTCTCCTGTTGCGCATCGGCACTTGTCGAGAGCTCGAGATGGATAGGCGGATCGGAATCGCATGCGTATCGCTCCAACGGTTGGAGTCCAACCTCCAGCAAACCGGCTTGTCGCGCCTCGGTATGTACGATTCATCTCGAGTCGTACAGACATCGCAGTTTGCTTGGCCACGTACGCGTATCTTCTCATCAGGGTAATAACCAGGAGCGACGCGGACGAGCGGAGCGACACGGGCGATCGGGCAGGATCTGGCGCATGTGCTGTGCTCGCGCGCCGTATCATGAGTTCATGACAAGCGAGCTACTAGCCGATACGTCTGTTGCCGCGCGCGCGCGCGTCCTAGGCTCTGATTAATCAAGCTCTGGGTGGAATGATTTGTCTATGTCGATCCTCGCAACTGCTGTGATCGGGACCATTACAACAGCAACACGGCGGAGGAAGGCGATGGAGATCAACGGCGACGCCTCCACGCGAGGGGGAACCGCGCATTAACCACCCAAACCAAGCTAACCTGCGTGCGTCTCCTAAATCCTAAGAGCATGACTAACAGCATCCGTAAAGGGGCTAAATCCTTAAAATAACCATCAGTTATATGTTATCTCTAAAAAAATAGCATAGATCAGCATCCTTAAACGACGCGAACGGTAAAAAAAAATTAAGGGCCGAACCGAGAATCCGCTTCCGGCCTGCACAAACGAGGGTTTCGAGGGTGACCCGAACGCGCCCCGTACTAGACAGTTCGTTTCCGCACGAGAAGATTCAGCACCTTCGTCCCTTCCCGCTCGCCCGCCGCCGCCGATCTCCGCGCCCCCGCCATCTGCTACACCGCCGCGGCCGGATCCCGATGGCATGGACCTCAGATCGACCCCGCAGCCCGCTGGTGGCAGTCCGGCGCTCACCGTTTCTCCAGGGCCCGCCAGAGGCCTTCCGACCTCCGCCGACATCGCGAAGATGGTCGCGGCCACGAGCGTGAACAAGAGGAAGAGGGCGGGTACGCACCTCATCCAGACAGCGACGACGACCGCACCTGCCCCTGCGTCGCCTGCCGCCCCTGCGGCAGCTTCCGCCCATGCCCCTGCGAAGCCAAAGAGGGTTCCCCGCACCAAAAGTCAGTCCGGTGGAGGCAAGGCGTTGAAGCTGAAGAGGCCGGCCCACCGCACCGGCCTCCCGCCGGTCACTCCCTCTCCGCCTCCCGCCGAGTCCCCCGC
Organism: Dactylis glomerata; assembly: GCA_007115705.1. Classification (NCBI taxonomy): domain Eukaryota; kingdom Viridiplantae; phylum Streptophyta; class Magnoliopsida; order Poales; family Poaceae; genus Dactylis; species Dactylis glomerata. The sequence goes on along the minus strand of QXEO01000606.1, from coordinate 477,169 downwards.
CGCCTCCCCCGCCCCGAACCTGTTCAAGCCGATGCCCCAAAGGTATGTCAAATTTTCTCCCACTGCGCCGCATATTCTATTTTACGGGTTGTGAATAAGGACACTGATCTCCGCCGTCGATTTTGCGTCTGTAAAAAACGAGTTCGAGAGCCTATACTCAGGATTTAAGAGTCGAGCGAATAAGAATGCTGTTAGTCATACTCTAAGAGCATGTCTAACAGACCCCCTATTTTTCTGCCCCGTAAAACACAAGTAGAGGGCCCTGTATCTGAAAAATAGGTCGCGACCAGACAGTTCATCAGTGATCCGTCTAGCAGACCCCGTATCTCACCCCGTAAATTTAAAAAAAGCAAACCCCGGGAAAATTCAAAGCTAGTTCTTCATTGATCATAGATAGGATTTACAAAATTGCACGATCCTACTGGATCGCGACTTCTACACTGCTAATCTAGTCGTCGAGGTTGACGACGGGGGTGGTGGCGGCGGCCTCCCGAGCAATCAGCTCGTTGACGGCGGCGATGGCCGCCGCCGCCTCCTTCGCCTCTGCCTCCTCCTCCTTCCGACCCTTGTCGGCGGCCTCCTTCTTGGATGCGGCCACCGCCTCCAAGAAGAGGGGGTCCTCCCCCTCCTCTGCCTCTTCCTCGTCGCCGCCTCCTCCGCCGCTGGAGCTCCCCTCCCCCTCTCAGGCATGCTTCTTCTCCCATGCGTGCTTCCACGCCTGCTCCTGCTCCCACCGGCGCTGCCACTTCTCGAAGTCCGCGCCGCTCATCGGCTTCAGCGGAGGGTCGGCCTTGTAGTAGGGGCCGCCCTCCGCGAAGTCCCGGAGCAACGGCGGCATGGTGGCGGCGGAGTACTTGCACGCCGCACGCCGAGATCCGGCGGCGGAGTACTTGCACTGCCGCTTCCACGCCTCCTCCAGCTCCGATCCGGCGGCGGGCGACGCGGAACCTCGGCGCTGTCCACTCATTCTCGCGGCGGTGGAAATGCGGTGGGGATGTGCTGGGAATTCGTCGCCGGAGTTGGAGGTGGCGGCGGCGGCGCTAGGGTTGCGAGTGAGGGGTTGGCCTCCCACTCGCACCCTCGCCCAGTATAAGTATGGGGTGGCGGGGTGGAAATGCTGGGCCCCGTATTCTGCCGATACGGGCTGGCCCGAATACGGGGCCTGCTAGACGGCCGAAAACACGCTCACCCCGTATCCCGCCGGAATTATAAGGGGCCCGTACGTTATACGGGGCCTGTTAGACATGCTCTAACCGATGGATCATTCGAGGGGAGATGATTGGAAAGGGAAGGGGGCGCAAGATTCCTTTGCCAGCCCGAGAGAGGGGCGGGAGAACGTGGCTCTGCCGGTGGAGAGGCTCTCGCTGAAACATAAGGCCATATGGCCCGGCTTTAAATTAATAAAGCCACAGCGGCAGTCGTACATGAAGATCCACACACACGGTTACAACCAAATGGAAACACCACAAAGCCGAGTACCCCTCGGGGAGACTGAGCACGCAAAGGTCCAGAGTATAGTACGAAGACAAGCAAGCCAACAAAAAGTAGAATGATCAGTCGATAAGAGCGTCGATGTGCGTGCAAGCTGCGTCCGTCCCTCTCAGGCTCTAGTCCTCGCGTGGAGCCTCCGTACCTCGCCCACCGCCTCGTCCAGCAACGCCCGGTCCCTCTGTCTGACCAGAACCCTCCAGTGCTGCATGTGTATAGACATTTGAAAGAAGGCGTCAGCCGGGTGGGAAATAGCCTTTCCCTCTATAGTTAGCTTATTCCGCACGTTCCAAAGAGTCCAGAACATCGCAGCGAAAGAGAACCAAGCTAACCTACGGAGAGACCCGAAAAGGCCCTGAGCTAAGGCCACAAACTGACCTGCCCCTGCAGGATTCCAAACACACTTAAGGGTATCCCGTATACCCGCCCACATGAATTGCGCCATGTGGCATGTGAAGAAGATGTGGTTGCAGTCCTCCACCGCCCCGCAGAGAACACACAAACCATTGGACGGCCCATGACGTTTAGCTACCTGTTCGCTACACGGTAGCTTGCCCCGGATGAGCTGCCATAGGAAGATTCTAATCTTTGGTGGAATCCGCGTCTTCCATACGTCCTTGAAGAACGTAATGGCCAAGCTGCGGTACATGGAGTTGGTGGAGTATTGACCTGAAGGCTCGAGTCTCCACCGTACCACGTCATCCTCAAGAGAAGATGGGAGGTCCTGTATCTCCCTGCACAGGTTCTCCCATTCGACGGCCTCCGCGATGCCAAACTGCCTCCTAAAGTGTAAACGCCAAGCCCCCGGCGCTCCACCTAGGACGCGAGCTCCCTGGACCGTGATGAAAGGCTGGTCGCAGCATGCGAAAAGCCGAGGCAACCTCGCGTGGAGGGGACCCGACCCCGTCCACCAGTCTTGCCAAAAGAAAGTCCGCTTCCCGTTGCGGACAAGGTGCCTAGCTCCCAGCTTGAAGAGCCATTTGACCTTCTGGATGGCCTTCCAGAACTGAGACCCTTGGGTGGTAGCCTCACTAGAGAAGAGGTCCCTGTCCCCTAAATACTTGGCTCGGATCAAGTCCGCCCATAGGCCTTCCGCTCCTTGATATAACTTCCAGATCCACTTAAGCATCAAGGCCGTGTTCATGTGCCTTGAGTTAAGGACCCCCAGGCCCCCATCCTCCTTAGGCTTGCAGACCGTCGCCCAGTCCACCATGTGGTACCTCCGTTTCTGCCCAACTCCTTCCCAAAAGAAGCGGGCGCGGGTACTATCCATAGAGGCGTGAGTAGCCTCATGGAGAAGATATAGGCTCATGGCAAACATAGGCAGGCTGGATAGACAAGAGTTTGTAAGCTCCAAATGTCCCGCAGACGCAAGAAAAAGCCCTTGCCATGGATCCACCCGATGGCCCACCTTTTCTGTGAGAAAACCCCAATCCGCCACCCAGAGGGGGCGGTCACTCACCGGCAAACCAAGATACTTAATAGGAAACTTCCCTAGTTTTCAATTAAGCATGTTGGCTACCCTCAACATGTTTGCCTCCGTCATCCCTGTGACAACCACTTCGCTCTTATCGAAGTTGATTTTGAGGCCCGACATGTTTTCAAAGCAGAGCAAAAGTGCTTTGAGGTTAGCAATACCCACGTCCGATGGTTCAATCAGAACCATAGTGTCATCCGCGTATTGGAGGTGAGTCACTCCCCCTGGAATGAGATGCGAGACCACTCCCCTGATGTGTCCCGCTTGGTTGGCCCTAGCAAGCATAGCCGCCAACCCATCCACCACAAAGTCGAAGAGGATGGGCGAGAGCGGGTTTCCTTGGCGCACACCCCGTGCATTCCTGAAGAAAGGGCCAATTTTGCCGTTGACATTGACCGCAGTTTGGCCACCCCTGACCGGCTGCATGAGGCGATGAACTATCATCGGAGAGAATCCTTTGCAAACTAGGATCTCACGAAGGAAATCCCAGTTCACCCGGTCGTATGCCTTCTCAAAATCCAATTTAAGCATCAAGCCCCCAAGCTTTTTGGACCTAAGCTCGTGAGCAATCTCGTGTAGGGCCAACACACCCTCGTGTAGGGCCCTACCCGGAATGAATGCGTTCTGGTTGCGATCTATCGTCCTATGAGCGAGCGGAGCTAGGCGCAGCGCGTACGCCTTTGCCACAAACTTAAAAACTACATTAATGAGAGCGATCGGCCGGAACTGTTTAATATTGTCCGCCCCTTTAACCTTGGGGATAAGGGAGATAATCCCAAAATTCAGGCGAGCAATGTCTACCCTCCCTAGGGCGAAGTCATTCAGGAGACAAAGAATTGGTCCTCTGAGGGTTCCCCAGAACCTTTTGAAGAACAGAACCGACAGACCATCCGGACCCGGCGCCGAGTCCACCTTCATGCTCAGCAGGACCTCGTCCAACTCCTCGGGAGTGAAGGTAAGCTCGAGATGCCCATTCTCCTCATCCGAGATCCGTGATGTCTACGTACGCGTCTGTTCTTGTAGACAGTGTTGGGCCTCCAACTGCAGAGGTTTGTAGAGCAGCAGCAAGTTTCTCTTAAGTGGATCACCCAAGGTTTATCGAACTCAGGGAGGAAGAGGTCAAAGCTATCCCTCTCAAGCAACCCTGCAATTACGATACAGAAAGTCTCTTGTGTCCCCAACACACCCAATACACTTGTCAGATGTATAGGTGCACTAGTTCGGCGAAGAGATAGTGAAATACAAGTGGTATAGATGATTATAAGTAGTAAATGCAATCTGGAATAAAAATGGCAGCAAGTAAACAAGTAACAAAACAGCAAGTAAACGGTGTGGAAAGCTTGGAAACAATGCCTAGGGATCATACTTTCACTAGTGGACACACTCCCAACAAATATAACATAATTGAACAAATAAATAACTTCTCTTCACTATGGTACTCTGAATTACTCTCCTATTGAATAACACTAATCATTGCGTAGGGCTACGAAGCACTCCTCAAAGTTCATCAAGTACTTGATAAACACCACTCATAGAGATATCCAAATCAAATCACAACTCAAGATAGATATTATTGCAACTTAGACCAAGTACTAACATGGTGCACACACTGTCAACATTACACCATGAAAGGAGGAATAGATCACTTCAATACTATCATAGCGATAATTATTCTCATAATCCATAAGAGATCACAATCGTAGCCTAGACCAAGTACCACCATGATGCACGCACTGTCACCGTTACACCATGGCAGGAGGAATAGATTAATTTAATAACACCACTAGAGTACACATAATATCTGAATAATAACATCTACTTGTTCAACATGATACAAAGCTCACGATCACAAAAACATCACATCATGGGAGAGAGAGGTGAACCACATAGCTACCGGTAGAGCCCTCAGCCCCGGGGGAGAACTACTCCCTCCTCATCATAGGAGACAGCAAGGTTGATGGAGATGGTGGTGAGGTCGATGGAGACGACGGAGACGGCGATGGAGACCGATGGAGATGGCTCCGGGGGCACTTCCCCATCCCGGTAGGGTGCCGGAACAGAGACTTCTGTCCCCCAAAATTTGGCTTCGACGGCGGCGGCGCTGCGGAACTGTTCTAGAAATTTCGCCGACTCCCTTAGGGTTTTCCGTCCCAAGGCTTCTTATAGGCGAAGGGGCGTCGTCAGGGGGCAGCCAGGGGCTCCTCACACCAGGGTGGCGCGGCTAGGGCCTGGGCCGCGCCACCTATGTGTGTGGGCGGCCTCTGGCCCCCCTCCGGCTCTCTTTCGGTCTTCGGGAAGCTTCCAGGAAAAATAAGACTTCTGGCTTTTGTTTCGTCCAATTCTGAGAATATTTCCTATGTAGCTTTTCTGAAACACAAAAACAACAGAAAACAGGGAACTGGCACTGTGGCATCTTGTCAATAGGTTAGTTCCGGAAATCGCATAAAAGTGCCACGAAGTGTAACGAAACACAAGGCAAATGGTGTAAAAACAAGCATGGAGCATCAAAAATTATAGATACGTTTGAGACGTATCAATCCGCTGGTGCTCATCCCAGAGCAGCGGGGAAAGGGAGAAAACCCTCGTCTCCCCCCCAGACCCCATAAGGCCCTGATAGAACTGATACACATGTTCCACCATGGCCGGTTGATCCGAAACCTCTCCCTGAGGCGTGATCAATCGAGGGATCATGCATTTGCGCCTCCTCCCATTCGCAATCGCATGGAAGAAAGCCGTGCAGGAGTCACCCTTCAACGTCCATTGCACACGGCTACACTGTCTCGAGTACTCCTCCTCAATTCTGTCCAACCCCACTAGTTGGTCCTCAAGGAAGTAGCGAAGCGCCCAGCCGTCCTCATCCAACCCTGTGGAGTCGGCAACTCGGTCGAGGGCAGCCACTTGCGCAAGCAGGTTGGCCTTGAAGTCCCTCTTAACTTTTCCTAAATTGGCACCCTAGCCCTTCAGGAACTGACGTACGTTTCGCGAAATGCATTGCCAGCGGTCCACACTATCCCGGTGTGGGCCCAACTCTTCCAAAAAATGGGTGAGTTTTCCGGTGACCAGCTCCCCAAAGCCAACCACCTCACACCACCATGATTGGAAGTAGAACCGAGCCTGTCTGAAAGAGGTTTCCTCCCCACTATTAAGAAGGAGGGGGAAGTGATCCGAGCCAATCCGAGTGATCGCCGTCAGGGAACACAGTGGAAAGGCAGCCTCCCAGGCTAGGGAGACGAAAACACGGTCAAGGACACAACGAATGGGAGACAGTTGTTTGTTAGTCCAAGTAAAACGTGCTCCGGTCCGGGAGATCTCCCTAAGCGACATGGAAGCAATGGCCTCATTGAAGCGGCGCACCCTTGGCTAGTTTATGTTGCCATTGCTCTTATCTGCCACCGACCGGATGAGGTTAAAATCCCCTCCAACCACCACCGGGTGCAGGGCAGACCCTACTGCCGTCGCAAGTTCGCCCAGGACCTCCGCGGTCCTACTATGATCCACCGGACCATACACCAGAAAGAAGCACCACTTGAAATTGGTACTTCTCTGTAGGACAGTGACACTTAGGAAGAACGTCCCTTTCTTCCAGCAGCCAACCTCAAAAGAGTCGTCCCGGAAACCTAGAAGCATCCCTCCCGAGTGTCCCTCCGCAGGTAGCCAGTTCCACACAAACTGGCCCCCGTACTCGAGGCTCCTAAGTTTCGAAGACGTGAAATCCTGCTTGATGGTCTCTTGGAGGCCAATGAAATCAAGACGGCAAGATTTAGCATAATCCCTAAGCTGGGTTCGGCGTCCCTGCTGCCCGAACCCCCTGATGTTATAGATCAGGCCACGCATTTGGAGGCGCCTTTTTTCCCCCTCCCCTTGCGGACCGTCAGCGACGGCCTCTTGGCACACGCCCGCCGTGGCCTGCGGCAAGAAGGGCCAGGGTCCCCACCTAGACCCACGCACGCGACCGACGGGTCATCGATCCCTCCCAGTGAAGTCCCATCCACCGGGCCAGCATCCTCACCTGAAACCGCGTGAGAAGACGGCGCCGCCGCTGCCTCCCTGGCAGCCCGGGCCTCTGACTCAGCCTTCTCCGCCGCCACCCTGGATACAGCCATCCTTTTTCCTCTTCACAGCGGTGCTAGGCTATGGCTCCTTGTCGGACCGGATACAGCCCACGCACTACGTACCACGAGGCAATCATACATACGCCATGCCACGCGGACGCGAGCTTTCCTAGAGTATGATACTCCCGTACCGTACGTCCCGATCGATTCCAAGTGCCGTGATTTTTTTTTCTGTCACGTAAGTTAGTTGTTCTCGCTGCGGCGCTTGCTCGTGCACGTACGTGCGCTCCGCTTCTCTGAACCGTGCACGTACAGGCCCTAAATTTCTGCGGCCGTACGTGGACGGCCCGGTCATCGCCGAGGTCGTCGCTCCAGTTTTACAGGTTATGCCTGAGCTACAAGAGCTATGTGGGGAATCATCTGTGGTGCTACCGATGGAGTTGGGATCCTTAGAGGCCTCGGCGGTGTCCATGACGCCCTCTCCACCGCCGTTAAAGCCTTGTCAGGCACCCGTCATTGTGGACAGTGGAGATGTGTTGGGTCCTAACTCTAAGGCTCTCTTTGGGAAAGGGGTATTTGACTTGCTCGTTAGTTTGGAGGCCGCTAGTCCGAGATATGGCATGGATATTGCTTGCGTCTTGACGGAAAAGGCTTCCGAGGACATAATAAAAAAGGTGAAGAAATCTCTCAGGAGCAAAAGAAAGAAGATGGTCTTCTCCTGGAAGCTTCCACGACTGCTTGAGCAAAAGAAAGGGGATGGTCTTCTCCTGAAAGCTTCCACGACTGTTTGATTGATGGACCCCATTCGAGTTGGCGGGTAGTTCAGTTGGTCTTCTTTGGTGTGTGGTGCTATTTGCGTCGTCAGTTTGTGGTAGTTGTATGTTGAGCGAGCTTGTAGGTTTTCTTGTTGGTTAGACTTTGGGTGTTGGTGGTGGTTTTGTTGTATTGGTTTTCGCCCAGTTTTCCGTTAATAAACTGTGCAATTCTCTTCTTCTTAATAAATAGATTGGGACAAAGCTTTTGTCCCCATTTAAAAAAAAATGATTGAGGAGATGAACGCTGCCAGCAGAGTGCACGCAACGAAATTAACTAATCGAGTGCACGCGGTGAGCTTAACTAATTGAGTGCGTGTGTAGTGTGCATCAGGAATTGTTTTGTTCCTGCATGGATGGAACATTGCATGCAACTTGTGGTTTCGGGTGACTATGTCATCTTAATATTCTACTAGTCCACACGTCCTCTAGGTTAAAGTATATCTTTAATAAAATGTTACTAGCTCTGTACCAATATATAAGTCGTTCTAGCACACTATGCTAGTATTTTAAAACGGCTTATATTCAGGTACCAAGGGAGTACTTGCATATCCCCGTTTACCATCATAGACCAATTTTGCACACACGATAGCTACAAATGAGTCTACTACTGACAACAAAGAGCTGCAGGGGCTGATCTCATTGATATTACGTACAAGCATTCTGCTATTTGACTGATATTGGTATGCGGGCCAATGAATTATAGTGCTACTACACTTTTTCCGTACTATTTAGATTCTGTCATTCGGAATTGTCTATTGTTTTACCATCACGTACGTACATTCAAAGACAACGGATTAGTTGATGCGGATATACATCTGGGGATATTCAGTGGTGGGATCTTCGTTTACACTCCCGTTCCAGCTACTGTGAAGCAGCAGGTGTATGTTTTCATTCATTTCCTTGCAAAATCAACTTGGAATGTATGGAGTATTGATGAATGCTAGTGATAAACATCGCTGGGATAGGGAATTGTAACCATCTCATAATGTATGATCCATATTAATTCTAATTCCCTTTATCTTTAGGAACATGAAGAAATGTATTGTACTAACAGTGCTGTAGATTTTATAGCTATTGTTTACCTTTTTAATCATGTATCTATACATTTTCTATTGGCATTTGGTGGGATGGAGACGACACTCGTTTTGAGTGTGCCACGATTGGAACGCAACTGCTATGGAATGGATACTAGTCACACCTCACTATGACTCGAAACCACACTGTTATATATAATCATATTCATCGTAGTTTTCTAATATTTATCATTAGTTCTAAATTTGGACTATACCTAGTCACAATAAATGTTTTCATTTTCTTCAGATATTATAAACAAATAATGTTTATATTAGACTTTTTTACCTACTCGTAACTTATTTTGAAAAATTAAGATCTTAATTAGTATGCTTTTCACAACTTAACCAAATTAATCATGTTACAATATTGTCAAATAGTAAGATATAATAGAGCTTTAGGGTATTTGAATGCATAAATATGACTTATTTTAAAGTTTGAACCTATTTTGCAGCAATATTTTGGTTATTTTTTCAATTTTCAAATCTTGTTGGATAGATTATATTTTACTAAAACTCGTCATTCATTTGAATTCCTTAGATATAAGAGCCATAAATAAGGCAAAATAACTTTTCTCCATACATTATTATGTGTTACTTAGATAAGACTAAACGTATCTATATCTGGTCGTGCTCATCATACTATTCTTAAATATCTAGGTAAAGATATGTAGAGATTGTGAATAAAAATTATACTTTTCCCGAGATCACTAGAATGTATAGTTGTCTATCTTGTGAGTATGTAGTAAATAGAAATGTATATATGTTATGTCTACATACAATTTCTCCTTCAACCCAATATTGAAGGATCGAAGCGATGAATAAACGACTACAAATTTTAACCATTCCTTAATAATTTATCGGATAAACAAAAATGTATATTATTTAGATGTGCAAATATGTGAGATCAGCCCATAAAAATGTACAACTAGATTTAAGAAATAAACAAGGCAAACAATAACAAGTGATGAAGAGATAATGTTTAAAATATAAGCATTTTACTATAAGATTTAATTCAAAATAACCGATAATAAAGCATGATTATAATTACAGGAATTAACCTAATCATGCATACTAGCAGAATAGACGAACAAATCATATCTAACACCGATAAACAGATCACATTTATTCCAAACGCTAGTATAAGAAATTGTAACAGAAACTGAAATAGATAGAAACAGATTACATACGGTGTTGCAGGAGGATTCACACATTTGCGTTCAGATTCGCATTGGCGTTGGCATTGAGGTTCGCATTGGCACTGGCGTCTTCAGCCATGTCGTCGATGTAGAGGCCGCTGATGTCTGGGAAGAAGTCCTCATCGGGGAAGGAGTCGTCGGTCAACGTGATGCCGTCAGTAGCCGCTCCCCAAAAACCTGATCGCCCTCACCCGTACAGGTTCATGAGAGGCGGGGTTCCGGAGGCCTATAGGTGCACGCCAGAAGAGGCGATGGAGAAGGTAGCGGCGGCGCAAGGCTCTAGAGGCAAGAGATGGGATGTGATACGGTGTGACTAGGGTTTACGCCTAAGCCTCTTATATATAGCCGGTCGGGTAAGAAGTGGGGCATTGCCCAAGTCTGAGTTAGTGACAGCACATGATCCGAAAAGATCAAAAACCGCTGATAGAAAATAACTCGCGCAATAATTTTCCCGAACAGCAAAAAGATAAGTAATCTCGGCACCAAGGGAAAATTCCGCAAACCGCGGCGCGTGCACGCGCGTCATGACGAGGCGTGGCGTGGCAAGGCGAGGTGAGGCGAGCGGCGGAGGAGGAGGAGCGCGCGTGTATGCCACTCCTCTTCTCTCACTTTAGGAGGTAGTACAACACCCACTATATATATTGGTGTAACTCTCTCCAAACTAGCAAGGTAGAACTAAACTTTGATGCCATCCCTTGCTAGGTATGAATGGGCCATGAGAATTTCAGAATTTGTATTAGGCCATGGGCTAAAGCCCACAACCAAATTCCAAAAATCCCCCACAGAGTCTTAGGCACATCTCAACACATCATATCAAACAGTTCTAGAATATTGTTTATATACCAGCGCGAGGTGGAGACTGTTAAGTTGAACTTCCACTTAGAACTCCATGCTACACTAGATTGCAACTTGAACAGTGGACTATGCCTTGAACTACAAGTTTGGTGCGCTCTAGTTTCACACAAAGCCTAGACCGATACTGGGCTGCCGCAAGGCTTCCCCGCGGTTTGGAACTTATGCGTCATACTCCATGGCATTTCATGAGTTTATTAGAGAGCACCCAACTCCCACGGACTGCGACGTTTGACAGTCAGACTCATATAGGTGTGTTCTTCAGAAGATGTTCTGTAGGACAACATCTTTGCTATAAACAAGCCACTTAGAACTCATTAAGATAAATATCAACCTGCCATGCATAATAGGAGAGTATTTGCATCTATATGGAGTGGTAGTATAATGTAAGGATACTCTCCTCTCAGCTGACCAACAGCTTGTCTCCAGACTCTAATTCACGGGATCTCCGATCACATAGAATGGGTTACCAGTGTGGGCAACTCAAAGTGTGAAGGAAATATGCCCTAGAGGCAATAATAATATTGTTATTATCATATTTCTTGTTCATGATAATGTTTATACTCCATGCTATAATTGTATTAAGCGGAAACATTAATACTTGTGTGGTTTATGAACAACACCGTGTCCCTAGTACGCCTCTACTAGACTAGCTCATTGATTAATGATGGTTAAGGTTTCCTAACCATAGACATGAGTTGTCGATTAATAATGAGGTCATGTCATTAGGAGAATGATGTGATGGACAGGCCCAAATAAAGCACAGCAATTAGATTGTGTCATTGTGTTCATCTTTGCGAAGCTTTTCCTATGTCAAGTATTGTATTCCTTAGACCATGAGATAATGCAACTCCCTGGTATCGGAAGAAAGCTTTGAGCTCATCAAACGTCATCCTATGAAAGGGTGATCATAAAGGTGTCCCTCTGGTGATCGGAAAGTACTCGTTGGGTTGCATGTATCGAGATGGAATTTGTCCCTCCCAAGTCGGAGAGATATACTTCGGGCCCACTCGGTAATCGATATCAACATCGCTTGCAAGCACGTGGTTAAGGAGTTAATCACAAAGTGATATCGGATTATAGAATGAGTAAAGTACTTGCTGTGAACAAGATTGAACTAGGTATGGCGATACCGACGATCGAATCTCGGGCAAGTAAAATATCGCGTGACGAAGGGAATACATATATGGGATTAATTGAATCCTGGCATCGTGGTTCATCCGATATGATCATCGATGAATATGTGGGAGTCAATATGGGTTCCCACATCCCGCTATTGATTATTGATAGAAGATCATGTCTACATATTCTCGAACCCGTAGGGTCACACACTTAACGTGCATCGACGCTAGGATAGAATGGATAATTGGTTAATGAGTTTTTTGTTCGGAGTCTCGGATGAGATCCAGGACATCACGAGGGGTTCCGGAATGGTCTGGAGAATAAGATTCATATAAAGGAAAGCAGTTTTTGGATTCCGGAAAAGTTTCGGAGTTTATCGGTATTGTACCGGAAGGTTCTAGAAGGTTCCAGAGTGGGGCCAACGTGGGCCCAATTGTCGGAGGCCTGCGTGGGCCTAAGGGGAAGTGTCCTGGCCACTTTGGGCCAGGCGCACAAGGCCCCTAAGGCCCAGCCGGCCAGCCCTTAGGGGAAACCCTAAGGAAACCTTCCAGAAGGAAGGGGGAAACTTCCCCCCCCCCACTCTTCCTCCTTGGCCACCGCCCTAAGGCTTGGAGGAGGGGGCAAGGCAGCCGGCCAGCCTCCTATATAAGGAGGGGTAGGGGCACAGCCTCCCTTCACTCCAACCCTAGCCACCGGCCAACTGCTGCCCTACAATCTCTCTCTCGCGACTGCGCGTAGGCAAAGCCCTGCCGCAGAAACCCTCCACCATAAGCACCACGCCGTCGTGCTGCAGATCCAATCTATCTCTCCACCATACTTGCTGGACCAAGGAAGGAGGAGACGTCGCTGCACCGTACGTGTGCATCTCTCGGAGGCGCCGCCACTTGCGGCGTTGGATCGGATCAGATCGCGGGGAGGAGACGGCTAGTACGACTACATCATCCACGTTCTGTTGAACGTTTCCGCTGTGCGATTTCTTCAAGGGTATGAAGATCTCATCTACCTCTCTCGTTGATTACATCTCCTAGATTAGATCTTGGCTTTCTTGTTTGCATCCGTAGGAAATTTTTGATTTACTATGCTGCGAAACCCTTCAGTGGTATCAGAGCTAGATCTATGCATAGATGTGTTTCACGAGTAGAACGCAACATGCTTGTTGTGGGCGTTGATGTTTTCTATTGCAAACCTCTTTGTTGTGTATTTCTTATGGCGCGACATAGTGAGATCGAAGCGGTCCAGGCCAACTTTACGCGACCTCGTTCGCGAGACCGGCTCCGCACTTGACGTGTGGCTTGTTCCACACATGCGGCTGGTGGATGCCAGTTTCTCTCACTATAGTAGTCATGGGATTTACAACGGATGTTAGCAACCATAATATCACCGTTGTGGCTTTTCGTAGGTAAGAATCGTTCTTAACTTGCTACTCCCATAAGCCACGTAAAATATGCAACAACAAAGTAGAGGCGTCTAACTTGTTTTTGCAGGGAGTGTTTTGTGATATGGTATGGCCACAAGATATATGTGATGTATGCGATGATCATGTTTTGTAATATTTCATGACTTGCATGTCGATGAGTTCACAACCGGCAGGAGCCATATGGTTGTCTTTATAATTGTGTATGACCTACGTGTCAACTTCTTATACGCCATGTAATAGCTTTACTTTATCGCTAAGTAGTTAGCAATAGTTGTAGTTGCTATTCGTGGTGGAGGCAATCATGGTGGAGTGATGGAGATCATGCCGGTGCGCACAAGATGGAGATCGTTGCGTGGAGATTGGCTATACCATGTCACATAAAATTATATGCATGTGATGTTTATCCTTTTATGTATCTTATTATGCTTTGATCGCGACGGTAGCATTATAAGATGATTCCTCACTTAAAGATCAAGATAAAATTGTGTTCTCCCCTCGTATGCGCCATTGCGAAAGTTCGTCGTGTTCAAGCATCTCGTGATGATCGGGTGCTATAAACTCTACGTTCACATACAACGGGTGCAAGCCAGTATTTGCACATGCGGAGATACTTGGGTTTGACTTGACGAGCCTAGCATGTACAGACATGGCCTCGGAACACACGGACCGAAAGGTCAAGCATGAGTCATATGGATGATATGATCAACATGTTGATGTTCACCATTAAAGCTACATCATTCACATGATGATCGGTCTCGGTGTAGTGAATTTGGATCATGCTTCACTAAACAACTTTGAGGGATGTTGAATTTACTGGGAGTACATTAGTAATTTGATTAACTTGAACTAATTATCCTGAACTAAATCTTGATGTATTTGCATAAGTCGTTGTAGTTTTTGGCACCGTTTCCCACCGACACTTAGCTTAATTGTGTTAAAAGAACTATAGAATTCTGGATAATCACTTTTCGGTCTAGTGCCGTTTAATGTCAAGACTAAAGATTAAGTCCTATTGCAAACTTTAGCAAACCTTGCTTGCTCCATACAATTTAATAAATTGTATTGATCTAAGAGCAACGATTCAAGTTTAGTATCTAAAGATCATATGTTTGCCTTCATGATAAATTGATCTTCAAAATTGTTTGAGAATCAAAGTGATCATCGAGCTGAAAGAATTGTTTCAGAAGCAAACAAGAAGTGAAAGATATTTGATATCTAAAACTTTGATTGTTTGCAAAATGATGAAGTATAATTTAGTAAAAGAACATATGCTCATATTGTATGACTATATGCGAAGATTGAAGATGCTAGGCGTCCCGATCACCCAAAAGTTTGGGAACTAATATTATACTTGCATTCATTCTTATAAGCTATAGTAGTTTCATCGTGAAAGTTGTCATGATAAGATGAATGAAAAAGGTATCGGCTAAATTGTTTTGCCATACCAAAAGAATACTAAAGAATGCAATCTGGAAGAATACCAATTATATGATGATGGTGATCCACCTCAATTTGCAAAGTCCAAGGTCATTAGTATTTGACTAATATCCTTTGGACTATGTGTCAAATGATTGACACCACTATTGATGTAGATAGATTCTTCTAAAAGGAGAGGAAACGCTAAATAGGATCTGCAAAAGTATTTGGTAGAAAAGGAAAAGACTGGAAATGTCTAGCTCAGGTATATAAATGATATACATGTTATAGATGAATTCTTTTTCTTGTTAACAATGTAATTCTTGGGTATTCGATACTGATTTGTTGGTATGAAATGTCATACAAAGCAACACAATGCAAGAAGTACAATGGCCTAAGTAACTAGTAAAAGAATATGGTAATGATGCATGTCGAGATACAAAGTGTTATTGTGCTTCTCATCGACATCAAACCTAGCCTTCAAGATATTTCATGAACTTAATAATTGTTATCTTGTTCTGGTATTATGAGAACAATTGTTGTTCATGTTATTACCGTCTTCCATAATCGATGGATAGATTATTATAAATCTTGTTGGTGAAATAGACATTTATAACACTGATGCTAAAGGTCACAAGACAAAACGAATTTCACTTATATATGACACCGCCGTTTAAGTCATATTGGAAACAAAACATGAAAGAAATTCTATATTGATAGATTTTCGAGTCATTTGATTTTGAATTGATTGACGCTTGTGAGACTTTTCCTAAAGATGATTAAACTCCGTTCATAGGCCATGGACAGAACAAACGACTAAGTAAATGGAGATCGTACATGTTGATGTATGTAGTCCATGGTGTGAAGTCAATCATGGTGTATTTTCTATTTTCATCAATGACTCGAATAGATGTATGGTATATCTACTCGATAAGATATAAGTATGAAACAATTGAAATTGTTCAATTTATGAAGTAGAAATTATTGTAACAAGAAAAATTCAAGTTTTTATGATTGGATCATAAAAAAGAATATTTGAGTTACAAGTTTAGCAAGCATCTAAGAGTTAGAGGAATTGTTCCACAAACTTGCATCGTGATAAACACCATAAGAGTATGGAGTTTTCGATGGATGTAATCAAACCTTGTTTGACATGGTTAGATCAATGATGAAATAAAACTACCAATATAATTTGTGAATTATGCTTTAGAGACTACCGCTTTTCACTGAATAGAGCACCGTCATAATCCGCTGAAATGACACCGTACAAGTTATAGTTGTCTTTTCTTAAATTTTGGTATGCACGGCATATGTAAAATGTTTACAACCAAAATCGGATTAGTAAGTCTTTGTAGGTTGTCCCAAAGAATGTCGATGGGTATTCCTTCTACTATGTACCCAAACACATAGTGATTGTCGCTTAAAAGTGAATTTATTATGAAGGAGTTTTCTCGCGAAAGGTTTAAGTGGGAGGAAGATAGAACTTGATGAAGTTATTGAATCTGAGCAAGATGATCAGAGTAGCGCAGCACCAGAAAATGTTCTCGAAGCGGCAACTGCATTCATAGCTCACGCGTCTACAATATGTTGTAGTCACGGCATCGAAGTTCCTATTTAACCAAGTTGGTCGTAATCAAATAGCAAGATTTGAGGACGAGATATTATTAGATAATAGTAACCAACAATATACAAAGAAGCGATGATGGGCCCTGACTTCGTCATATGGATTTTTCTAGCAACAATTACATATTGAGATATGATAGTTGAATAAACGAAACAACGTTCCTCTACCGGAATGCACACCAAGGACGTGTAACTGACACGACCCAATGGGTTTTGTTGATTCAAAGGTTGCTAGATATGTATGCAAACTTCTATGGTAGAAGTAAGCATAGCGAAGTTGGAATCTTCAATGATGAAAATGTTAGTGTTAATTTCATCAAGATATTTGAAGATGCTTGTATTACAAGAAAGTAAGTGGGAGCGCTCAGACATATTTCTAATACTTTATGTGGACGACATATCGTTTATTAGAAATAATGTGTTTTTCTTGATATTTTTTAGTTTTCATTAAAATTAGTTTTTGATGAAAGACTTAGGTAAAACCAGAATATTAAGCATCAATATCTATGCAGATAGATTGAGGCACTAATATAGTTTTGCCAGAGTACATAGATGAAATATTGAATTTGTTCAATATGGAAACAATAAGAACGGTTCTTGTTGCATGGAAGAGGTTGGAGCAAGAATCAATTGTTTTGACACTTGATGAGTGAAACCGCAAGAATGATTTTATCAATCTTGTATACCATGATATGTAGATCCAGATATGTCCGATGCTCTAAAAGGTTACGAGCAATCATATGATGATCGTTAGACAATAGTAAGAATATTCTTATGTACTTTTGAAGAACTAAGAATATTGTCGGTGTTCTGGATACCGGGGTATCCCGGTCCACCTGCTCCTGGGCCCCGTCATCGGCCCATCTTCAGCCCAGGGGACAATCAGCAACCCAAGTCACGGAGAAGACCCTCACGAGGAGGCGCCTCGTGAGGAGAACGACGACAGAAACGGCTAAGGATCAGAAGACCTCCTCACGAGCCCCTGCTGGTGAGGAGAGGACGCCCGCCTACGCCAGCTCAGCACGATTGGCGTGCAGAGCAAGAAGCTAACGGGCAGAAGACCGCGTACCGCCCACGCTACCCCCGACAGGGAGGAGACCAACTTTCTCTGTGCCTGCCCAAAGCGGCACAGTGGTAGTTGGCCACCCCCCTAAATATAGCATGGACGGTGCAGGGCGCCAGAGGAGGACGTCAGCCTCCTCCACCCACTCCTGTGGACCGGCGCCGCTACCCTACGAAGACCAAGTCTATAGAAGAACATAGTCTACAGCTGTCCTCCCTCCTTGGCCGTGTGTGGCAACCCCTTCCCCAAGAAGATAAGGGGAAGGAGGACCTTGGCGCTATAAAAGGAGGGAGAGGCCACCCCTTAGAGGGGATCCGGTTTAATCGAATCTTCATCTTCTTCAAGCTGCTAGTTGGGCACGCAGGTTCTTCAACCTCTGGCCAACTAGAGCTTTGTAACCAAGGCCTTGTACTCCTCGCGAGGTGTCGCGTTGCAATACAAGAAGGCAGGAAGTAGGGGTTTTACCTCACCACGAGGGCCCTGAACCTGGGTAAAGCTCGGTCTCCCTCTCTGCAGTGCGTTGCGCGTCCGACAATCGAGGCTTCCGTCACCGTGTTTCGTTGCGATCCAAGATCTCACACGTTCAGCCCCCTGCGTTCGAATCCTTGGGTCCGTCGCGTGGTACCCTGTGTCCTTGCGACACAAAATCCATCGACATTTGGCGCGCCAGGTAGGGGGCTGTGGTGTGTTTTCTTCTAGATCTGCTTCGACATGGCCGACACCAACGCAAGGCTCGAGAGTCTTCGCCGTCGCAACGCTGTTCGGGGGCAAACCGAGCCCATCTTCCGTCGTCATGAAGCTTCGGCCGAGGAGGAAGAGGAGGAAGATCTGGAGTCTTCCTACCTCCCGTCCGGGCGGACAGAGCCTTCGCTCTCCTTCACCGCCACCGCCACTTCTCGCGCTCGTTCTGGGAGTCAGCTGTCTCCTGCGCAGGCACTCGCCATGGCGCAGGAGCTACTGCGCTATCAACCCACCGACGACGGGCGTGAGGGGTGGCGCGCTCGAATCGCCAAGCTCGTCGCCATCGCCAACGAAGACCCGGCCTTGGGAGGAGCCCAGGGCGCGGGGAGCCCAGATCCGGCGGCGGGGCATCGCGCCCCGGGCGCCGGAGAAGGGATGGCCAACAAGGCCAAGAGGGTGGTTTCCCGCGCCGCATCTTCGCCGCGCGGGGAGCCCAGCTGCCAAATCGTCCAACGCGCTCCGGAAGACGCACGCGTCTCCCTCGAGCGCCGCCGCGAAAATCATGACCGCGCCATCGATGACATCGGCGAAGCTGGCAAGAACGTCAGGACCCCCGGCGTCCCGATCTACAACCCCGGGTGTCTTGCCCTCACTCGCCAGCAGCGCTACGTCGTCTGGCTTGACAAGTTCAAGCCAGACATCAGCGCGCGTTACGACGGGACCACAAATCCTGTCGAATTCCTCCAACTCTACGTCGTTGCCGTCCAGGCTGCGCGTGGAGATCAGCGCACCATGGCCAATTGGTTCCCCATGGCCCTCAAGGACGCTCCGCGAACTTGGCTCATGAATCTTCCTCACGAATCCGTGACGTCGTGGAAGGATTTATGTCGTCAGTTCGTTGCCAACTTCATGCCCACGTACGAGCGCCCCGCAACTAAGAACGATCTTAAAGCGGTGCGTCAGTACAAGGGCGAGACGCTTCGTCAATACATCCAGCGCTTCAGTCAGATGAGGAACAAGATTCCCAGGATCGCCAAGGAGGAGGTCACTCCTCCAAGCTCGGGGGCTCCTCGCGAGGGAGAGGCCGCTTCACCTGCCGCCCCTCGAGAGGAGCTGCCCGAGGGATCTTCGCCGACCGAGCCGCTCTCTCAGAGCAACGCTCAAAAGCCTCCTGAGGAGGAGCCTTCCGAGGGTGTCGTCAAGGTGCAAAAGCCTGTGTACTTCGTCAGCACGGTACTGCGCGACGCGCGGGAGCGCTACACAATGCAGCAAAAGTTGCTCTACACCTTGCTCATCGCCTCGCGGAAGCTACGCCACTACTTCCAGGGTCACCCGATTAAGGTGGTAACCGATCGGCCCCTGGAAACCGTCCTCCGCAACCCCAATGTCACCGGGCGGGTGGCTGAGTGGGCTGTGGAGCTTCAGCCTTTCGAGATCTCCTTCGAAACTACAAAGGTAATCAAGAGCAAGGCTTTGGCCGAGTTCACTGCAGAATGGACTGATCCGTTCGTAGACGAGCCTCCAGAGGTGGAGTCAACTCTCCCTGGAGAGGAGGCCCCAGGCCTCTGGGTCATGCACTTCGACGGCGCCTTCAACCTCCCCGGCGCGGGAGCCGGTGCTGTCCTAACCTCTCCCTCTGGAGACAAACTTTTCTATGCTGTGCAGCTCTACTTCGCGCCTGAGAACAAGGTCTCCAACAACATCGCGGAGTACGAAGGACTACTTGCTGGCCTAAGGGCAGCAAACGCTTTGGGCATCAAGCGC
This sequence comes from Dactylis glomerata, assembly GCA_007115705.1. Taxonomy (NCBI): domain Eukaryota; kingdom Viridiplantae; phylum Streptophyta; class Magnoliopsida; order Poales; family Poaceae; genus Dactylis; species Dactylis glomerata. The sequence continues at coordinate 457,130 of QXEO01000606.1, read as the reverse complement.
CTCATCGTCAAGGGAGATTCACAGCTGGTTGTGAACTTCTCGAACAAGAGCTATACTCCAAGGGATGAGCACATGGCGGCTTATCTCGAGGAGCATCGAAAGATGGAAAACGCTTCCAAGGCTTGGAGCTGAAGCACATCCCGAGGGGAGAGAACATGGAAGCCGACGAGATTGCCAAGCGCGCCTCTCATCGCCTGGCGCAGCCCGCCGGCGTCTTCGAGGAGCGTCTCTTCAAACCGTCTGCCTTTCCGTCAACATCCAATTCCCCTCCTCCTTCTGCTTTGCCGCCACCGCCGGAGCAGGGGGCTCCGGATTGCGGGCCTCCTTCGAGTGACCGCGTCCTTCTGGCATTGGCGCGACAGGAGGGAGTGGATTGGATCATCGAGCTCAAGGCCTACCTCACCAGCAGCCGGCTTCCTGAGGATGAAGAGGAGGCCGAGAGGATTGTGCGTCAAGCTTCGGGCTACTGCGTCAAGGACGGTGACTTGTACCGGCGTCGCCCAAATGGCGTCGCTCTGAAGTGCATATCTACTCACCAAGGCCAAGAGCTTCTAAGGGACATCCATGCCGGCGAGTGTGGCCATCATGCCTCTGCTGCAACTCTAGCCGTAAAGGCATATCGAAGTGGCTTCTACTGGCCTTCGGCGCTCGGGGATGCGGCGGAGATGGTCAAGAGGTGCGAGGCATGCCAATTCCACGCCAAGCAGATACATCAGCCGGCGCAAGAGCTGCGAACCATCCCACTCACTTGGCCCTTTGCCGTTTGGGGGCTGGACATCCTTGGTCCATTCCCCAGAGCGCAAGGGGACTATCGCTACCTCTACGTCGCCATCGACAAGTTCACCAAGTGGGTGGAGGTGGAACCAGTGTGCACGATCCCGGCGAGGTCCGCAGTCAAGTTCATCCGTAGGCTGGTCTGTCGTTTTGGAGTGCCTAACCGCATCATCACCGACAACGGCAGCCAGTTCACCAGTGGACTGTTCCGGGAGTACTGCGCATCGACCGGCATCAAGATTTGTTTCGCCTCCGTCGCCTACCCCCGGAGCAATGGCCAAGCCGAGCGTGCCAACGCTGAAGTACTCAAAGGACTCAAGACGAAAAGCTTCAACGCCAAGCTCGAGGCCTGCGGCAAAAAATGGTTAGACAACCTCCAATCCATCTTGTGGTCCATCGGGACTACCGCCACCAAACCCACTGGAGAAACCCCTTTCTTCCTGGTCTACGGGGCGGAGGCTATTCTTCCCACCGACATCAAGTTCGGGTCGCCAAGAGTGCTCGCCTTCGACGAAATTCGCCAAGAGGACCTCATCAAGGATCGCCTCCTCCTGCTCGAGGAAGCTCGGTGCCAAGCCGCGCTCCGCGCCGCAAGGTACCAACAAGGACTACGCCGCTACCATAGCCGCCATGTTCGAGCAAGAACTCTGGAGGTCGGCGACCTGGTGCTGAGGAGAATACTCTCTCGCGAGGGCCTGCACAAGCTGTCTCCAATGTGGGAAGGGCCCTTCAAGGTGACGCACATCGCCGGGCCAGGCTCGGCGCGGCTGGAAACCGCAGAAGGCATGCCAGTGGGGAACCCGTGGAACATAGCTCATCTGCGAAAGTTCTACCCCTAGGTTCCTCACGAGGAGAAAAAGACCGTTTTCACGGCACTTGTATCAACTCAACCTGCTCTTAAGCACTGATATTAAGTTATCGCGCAATGCAGCGCCTCTGCTTCGGCATGACATCAAAATGGCATGAAGTCCATTTATTTTCTGTTGTACTCCTCGCGGAAGGGGGCTAGGCACGGTGTCTATGCTGAGGCCTTCGCCCAGAAAACAGCAAGCCCGAAAAACCCGAAGGGAGCGAGCTCTGGTCGGGGGCGACGGCCCCGTTAACGATCACCTCTGGATGCCCATGGTGCTTAGTTCCTCGCGAAGTACGCCAGAAAATAAAAAATCTTCGAGGAAAAGTCCAAGGTGTGCCCATGGCACCCGCTAAGGACCTACCCCTCGTGAGCAACCCTCACGAGGGAGCAAAGACGCGTCGATGCACCAGCATCAGCAGGAAGATTCCCTCTCCCGAGGAAGGCCTAACGTGGCAGGATTATTGAAGACTAAGGCCGCTCCGATCAATCTTGCGAAGGAGACGCAGATCCGGAGGTCCGCGCCAGGCCCTTCACCTCATGAGCAATCCTTGTGAGGTGTCGACGGTCTCTGGGCTCTCTTAAGCGTCGACGTTTTCACGTCCGTAAGGGTCCAGCTTCCCTCAACGACGAGGAAGGCCCCGTGAATCGCCACGCGCGGCAATTTGCTCTTAGCTGCTGGCACAGATAGTGCCGCGCTCCTCCACGACGGAGAAGGTCCCTGTGCCGGTCACAGGGGCATCTTATTTGCCTTCTTTTTTCGTTTGTTTTACCGACTTGTTTTTCCGTTTTCGGGGATTTGGGGTTTTTTCTTTTCCAACTCTTTCTTCAACTTCTTGTCTCAGGAATCGTCCACTGTGTCATCGACGCCGAACCCGTCCCGAGCTCTGAGGTGGAGGGAGGCTTCCCGTCGATGCCTACAGCTCACCAGGGCTCTCGAGCATGCGAATGGCCAGGACAGTGAAGGACAACAAGATAATCAACAAAAGGATTTCATTAAATTGCCCCCAGTGGGGGAAGGAGCGAAGCACGGCGGGGCATTCCCCGCCGGCAAGGACTACAAGGCAAAAGAGGGGAGGAGACTAGCTCCCCTCCCCAGAAGACTATTGCGCCAGGACCTCCTCTTCACTGCGCCGCGAGCTGGGGGTAGGTGCGGCGGACGCCGTCGGTGTTGAAGATCCGCACCGTAGCCTCCAGGGTCCCCAGCTTGAAGTGGAAGACGAGGCGGTCGCCGACGCGGAGGCGACAGCCGAGGGCGAAGGGCCTCCAGCGGCCGGAGAGGACGACGTTGCCGTTCGCCCCGAAGAGGATGTCCACAGGCCATAAGAGATCTGGCCTGCTTTGCTCCCCCAGGGCGATCTCCCCGGCAGCCGGGCTGTGGGCGTGGATCGCCCTCCGGATGGCGTCGGGCAGCCGGAGGGAGTTGAAGCCCGGGGCGTCGACGACGACGAGGAGCTCCAGGAAGCGGGACCCCGGGGCGATGAGGGGTCCCAGAAGCGCCGCCGCCAGGTGGCGCGGAGTGGCAACCACTCCATTCACCGGCGGGGCCGGAGGATCTGCAGCAGCGGGAGGAGGGCCCAGGGCGGCCTCCACCTCCCGTTGAGCCCGATCGATGCTCCCCGAGGCGCGGGGAGCAGGCGCCGCCACCAGCGGCGACGGCAAGTTCAGGGCTCCTCCACGCGAAGGACCCCTGAGGGTCAGGGCGCCGGAGGTCCCCGCGGCGGCACGGCTCGCCTCGCCCTGCCGCGGCGCGCCAATGCGGAGGGGGCCGCCGGCGCCGGGCGTCCACTGGGCTGGGACCTTCGCCTTCTTCCCGCTGCCTAGGGGGCATCCGCGGCGCTTCGCCCCGGAGCTCGATCCCATGGCGACGGAGGAGTTGGAGGGATCCATGGGCTTGGGGGCGAGGAAGCAGAAGTGGCACTGGAGGAAGGAGGTGAGGTGCCGGAGGTCTCGAGGAGGACCTATTTAAGGGGGGCATCCGGCGTCGATGCGTCAAATCCCTGCGCGGGAATCGAAGCGTTGGCGTGGTGCTCTGCAGTCAAGCGACGCATCATTACGACGGGCTGACGCCTCGGAGACCGTAGCGTCACCCGCCGTTTCGTCTCACCAGCTGTGGCCGCGCCACGTGTCTGGAGGCTCTGCTTCTTCACATGGTCCTCTGACCGCACGGTTGACGCGTGCCGTTGGAGGGCCCAGCAGCTTCGGGGGCCCCCGACCCTTCACTTCCTCAGGAGGGTGCGTTCATGGGCCGGGCTCCCGGGGGCTACTGTCGGTGTTCTGGATACCGGGGTATCCCGGTCCACCTGCTCCTGGGCCCCGTCATCGGCCCATCTTCAGCCCAGGGGACAATCAGCAACCCAAGTCACGGAGAAGACCCTCACGAGGAGGCGCCTCGTGAGGAGAACGACGACAGAAACGGCTAAGGATCAGAAGACCTCCTCACGAGCCCCTGCTGGTGAGGAGAGGACGCCCGCCTACGCCAACTCAGCACGATTGGCGTGCAGAGCAAGAAGCTAACGGGCAGAAGACCGCGTACCGCCCACGCTACCCCCGACAGGGAGGAGACCAACTTTCTCTGTGCCTGCCCAAAGCGGCACAGTGGTAGTTGGCCACCCCCCTAAATATAGCATGGACGGTGCAGGGCGCCAGAGGAGGACGTCAGCCTCCTCCACCCACTCCTGTGGACCGGCGCCGCTACCCTACGAAGACCAAGTCTACAGAAGAACATAGTCTACAGCTGTCCTCCCTCCTTGGCCATGTGTGGCAACCCCTTCCCCAAGAAGATAAGGGGAAGGAGGACCTTGGCGCTATAAAAGGAGGGAGAGGCCACCCCTTAGAGGGGATCCGGTTTAATCGAATCTTCATCTTCTTCAAGCTGCTAGTTGGGCACGCAGGTTCTTCAACCTCTGGCCAACTAGAGCTTTGTAACCAAGGCCTTGTACTCCTCGCGAGGTGTCGCGTTGCAATACAAGAAGGCAGGAAGTAGGGGTTTTACCTCACCACGAGGGCCCTGAACCTGGGTAAAGCTCGGTCTCCCTCTCTGCAGTGCGTTGCGCGTCCGACAATCGAGGCTTCCGTCACCGTGTTTCGTTGCGATCCAAGATCTCACACGTTCAGCCCCCTGCGTTCGAATCCTTGGGTCCGTCGCGTGGTACCCCGTGTCCTTGCGACACGAAATCCATCGACAAATATATTCTGTATGCAAAAGTGACAAATGTTTCATTGCAATATGTTACATTGGCTTTGTCACATATACAGGTAAAATTTTATCTCAATTTTAAGCTATTTGTTTTGAGTTAGAGGGTGGCACAATAAGATGGAAGAAAGTTCCATGATGACTTGGATGAGTTCCAATGTTAACATTGTGGCGGACACTGCAATGAGGCCTAAGTATATAATCGCTTTAGAAGCGGCATAAAAGATGCAAAGTAGATAGTGATAATCCAACTTATTTGTGGCATTGTCGTCTAGGTCATATTGGCATAAAACACATGAAGAAACTCCATTCTGATGGACTTTTGGAGTCTCTTGATTTTAAATCATTTGACACGTGCAAGCCATGCCTCATGGGCAAGATGATCAAAACCCCGTCCTCTGGAATAATGGAGCAAGCAACGGACTTATTGGAAATCATACATACCGATGTGTGCGGACCAATGAGTATTTCGACGCGCAGTGGATATCGCTATTTTCTCATTTTTCTGATGACTTAAGTAGATATGGGTATGTCTATTTAATGAAACATAAATCTGAAACGTTTGAAAAGTTCAAAGAATTTCAGAACGAAGTGGAAAACCATCGTAACAGGAAAATTAAATTTCTGCGATCCGATCGTGGAGGTTTAGTTCCAAGTGTGCTAGTACTATATAGTTCTATTGTATGACAATAGTGACAACATAGTTTTAGCAAAGAAACGAAGGTTTTATCAGAAGACCAAGTTTATACGATGCCATCTCATACAAGAAGAGTAATGCGTGCTAACGCAAAAGAATATGCAAATACAAACGGACCTGAAAGTGTCAGACCCGTAGATAAGGTTTACCACGTGCAACGCGTATGAATAACACCGGAATGCCATAGGTGTTAAAGGCGCAAGTATGACTAGATTATTGACTCTAGTGCAAGTGGGAGACTGAAGGAAATATGCCCTAGAGGCAATAATAATATTGTTACTATCATATTTCTTGTTCATGATAATGTTTATACTTCATGCTATAATTGTATTAAGCGGAAACATTAATACTTGTGTAGTTTATGAACAACACCGTGTCCCTAGTACGCCTCTACTAGACTAGCTCATTGATTAATGATGGTTAAGGTTTCCTAACCATAGACATGAGTTGTCGATTAATAATGAGGTCATGTCATTAGGAGAATGATGTGATGGACATACCCAAATAAAGCACAACAATTAGATCGTGTCATTGTGTTCATCTTTGCGAAGCTTTTCCTATGTCAATTATTGTATTCCTTAGACCATGAGATAATGCAACTCCCTGGTATCGGAAGAAAGCTTTGAGGTCATCAAACGTCATCCTATGAAAGGGTGATCATAAAGGTGTCCCTCAGGTGATCGGAAAGTACTCGTTGGGTTGCATGTATCGAGATGGAATTTGTCCCTCCCAAGTCGGAGAGATATACTTCGTGCCCACTCGGTAATCGATATCAACATCGCTTGCAAGCACGTGGTTAAGGAGTTAATCACAAAGTGATATCGGATTACAGAACGAGTAAAGTACTTGCTGTGAACGAGATTGAACTAGGTATGGCGATACCGACGATCGAATCTCGGGCAAGTAAAATATCGCGTGACGAAGGGAATACATATATGGGATTAATTGAATCCTGGCATCGTGGTTCATCCGATATGATCATCGATGAATATGTGGGAGTCAATATGGGTTTCTAGATCCCGCTATTGATTATTGATAGAAGATCATGTCTGCATATTCTCGAACCCGTAGGGTCACACACTTAACGTGCATCAACGCTAGGATAGAATGGATAATTGGTTAATGAGTTTTTTTTTCGGAGTCTCGGATGAGATCCAGGACATCATGAGGGGTTCCGGAATGGTCTGGAGAATAAGATTCATATAAAGGAAAGCAGTTTTTGGATTCCGGAAAAGTTTCGGAGTTTATCGGTATTGTACCGGAAGGTTCTAGAAGGTTCCGGAGTGGGGCCAACATGGGCCCACTTGTTGGAGGCCTGCGTGGGCCTAAGGGGAAGTGTCCTGGCTACTTTGGGCTAGGCACACAAGGCCCCTAAGGCCCAGCCGGCTAGCCCTTAGGGGAAACCCTAAGGGAACCTTCCAGAAGGAAGAGGGGAAACTTGCCCCCCACTCTTCCTCCTTGGCCGCCGCCCTAAGGCTTGGAGGAGGGGGCAAGGCAGCCGGCCAGCGTCCTATATAAGGAGGGGCATGGGGCGCAGCCTCCCTTCACTCCAACCCTAGCCACCGGCCAACTGCTGCCCTCCAATCTCTCTCTCTCTCTCGCGACTGCACGTAGGCAAAGCCCTGCCGCAGAAACTCTCCACCATAAGCACCACGCCGTCGTGCTGCAGATCTAATCTATCTCTCCACCATACTTGCTGGACCAAGGAAGGAGGAGACGTCGCTGCACCGTACGTGTGCATCTCTCGGAGGCGCCGCCACTTGCGGCGTTGGATCGGATCGGATCGCGGGGAGGAGACGGCTAGTACGACTACATCATCCACGTTCTGTTGAACGTTTCCGCTATGCGATTTATTCAAGGGTATGAAGATCTCATCTACCTCTCTCGTTGATTACATCTCCTAGATTAGATCTTGGCTTTCTTGTTCGCATCCGTAGGAATTTTTTGATTTACTATGCTGCGAAACCCTTCAAAGTGTGGGTCTCAAACCCATCTCCTTGGATGTATTATCTATCACATTACGTGATAAACCCTTTGTGAAGGGACCTGCCAGTATTTTAGATGTTTGGATATTATCCAACGCAATAACTTCAGAGTTTCTCATTTTCCTGACAGATTGCAATCTCCTTTTCATATGTCTTGATGACTTCATATTATCCTTAGAACTGTTTACTTTGATAATCATAGTTTGATTATCACAGTTAATAGGAATTGCGGGTATTGGTTTTTCAACCACAGGCAAGTCCATCAAGAGCTCTCAAAGCCACTGTGCTTCAACAGTAGTTGTGTCTAATGTTGTGAGTTCTGCTTCCATAGCTGACCTCGTTAAGATGGTCTGCTTGCAAGACTTCCAGGAAACAGCACCACAACCAAGTGTAAACAAATAACCACTTGTGGCCTTAGTCTCATCTGCGTCAGAAATCCAATTTGAGTAACTATACCCTTCAAGTACCCTTGGATACCCAGAGCAGTGAACTCCATAGCTTGCAGTGCGTTTCAAATAACGCAAGACCCTTTCAAGGGCCTGCTAATGAACATCTCTAGGATTTGACACAAATCGAATCAATTTGCTAACAGAAAAAGAGATGTTAGGTCTCGTAGCGCTGGCTAAATACATAAGCGAGCAAATAATCTGAAAATATCTCAACTGATTTTTAGCATCCTTAGGATCTCTCTGATTCTTTCGAACCAACATGCTAGGATCATATGGCGTAGGAGAAGACTTGCAGTCGCCTATACCCCAAAACGACTCAAGGTCTTTTCCACATAGTGATATTGAAGCAGTGTTATCCCACCATCGTCATCTTTCAGCAGCTTGATGTTCAAGATCACATCAGCCACTCCTAGATCTTTCATCTCAAAACAATGAGATAGAAAGTCTTTGACCTCCTTGATAACATCAAGACTAGTCCCAAATTTTAGTATATCATCAACATATAGACATAAGATGACTTCCTTGCCCCCACCATGGCGATAGTACACACACTTCTCAGCTTTGTTAACAACAAAGCCTTCAGCAACTAACGTTCTTTCGAACTTTTCATGCTACTGGTTAGGTTCTTGCTTAAGACCATACAAAGACTTTAGCAACTTACACACCTTTCCTTCTTGACCATCTACCACAACCATCCGGCTGATCCATATAAATTTCCTCTTCTAACTCTCCATTTAGGAAAGTCATCGTAACGTCCATTTGATGAACGAGAAGACCGTGCGAGGCAGCCAAGGATAGTAGTACTCGAATGGTGGTCAATCTGGCCACTGGTGAATAAGTACCAAAGAAGTCTTCGCCTTCTTTCTGGGTGTAACCCTTGGCAACAAGGCGTGCCTTGTACTTCTCTATAGTATCGTCAAGTCTAAGCTTCTTCTTGAACACCCACTTACATCCTACAGGGGTGCACCCTGATGACCCACAAGTATAGGGGTGTATCGTAGTACTTCCGATAAATAAGAGTGTCGAACCCAACGAGGAGCAGAAGGTGTTGACAAGCGGTTTTGATCAATGATTCACTGTAAATACTAGCAAACGGTTTTTCAGGGATATTTGGTAATGCAAGTAAATAAAGTACGAGTAAATAAAAGACAATAATAGTAATTGCTACAAGTGGCCCAATCCTTTCTAGTGCAAAGGACAAGCCGGTTGTGTAACTTGTGACCCAAACGTTCCTGAGGACACACAGGAGTTTCTATCGAGAGCTTTTGCTTCATGCTGCTAAGTAATCTTCATTGGTTTGATAAGTGTTATGGGGGTGAAACTGTGCTAGCATACTACCCTTACTAGGACTAATACACACTTGTGATTATACCCCCCTGCAAGCATCCGCAAATACAAGAAAGTAATTAAGATAAATCTAACCACAACCTTAAACTCTGAGATCCTATGCTCCCTCGTGCAATGGTTTCCTAACGGGGGTTTAGGTTTCTGTTGCTCCGGCAACCCCACAATTAGTTGCCAAATACACAATGCATTCCACTATGCCCATAAATGGTGAAGTATCATGTAGTCGACGTTCACATGACACTACTAGTAGAATAACACCACAACATATAAATATCAAACCATTAAATATTACTCAACATAGTTTCACTACTAACATCTCGACTTCTCCCATGTCCTCAAGAACTAAACAAACTACTCACAAGACATCATATGGATCATGACCAGAGGTGAAATAATGGTAAATAACAATCTGAACATAAACCTTAATTCAACGGTTCCACTCAATAGCATCAACTACAAGAGAAACTAACACCAGGAAAGTTTCCCCTAAGAATTGGACAAGATTCAACCCAAGATGTTATAGCGGGATGGCGTGGTGATGATGGAGATGAAGGTGCTGGTGATGATGATGATGATCCCGATGAAGTCCAGCGCGATGGTGATGACAATGGCGACGATCTCCCCTCTCTGGGAAGGAATTTCCCCGGCAGATTTCTACCTGCCGGAGAGCTTTTCTCTCGGTGTTTTCCGCCCCACAGAGGCGGCAATGTCTATCTCTGATGCCCCCTTTGACTTAGGTTTTCGGGTATGACCATATACGCGAGGGGGCAATAGCAGGAGTGGGCCAGGGTGGCCTCACCCCAGGGCGGCGCGCCTAGGGGTGAGCCCGCACCACCTGGTGGTGTGGCCCCCCGCTGCTTGATACGTCTCCAACGTATCCATAATTTTTGATGCTCCATGCTTGTTTTTACACCATTTGCTTAGTGTTTCGTTACACTTTGTGGTATTTTTATGCACTTTCCGGAACTAACCTATTAACGAGATGCCACAGTGCCAGTTCCCTATTTTCTGCTGTTTTTGTGTTTCAGAAATGTTACACAGGAAATATTCTCGGAATTGGACGAAACAAAAGCCAGACGTCCAGATATTTAACGGAGCTTCCAGAAGACCGAAGAGGAGACGGAGCCGAGCCAGAGGGTGGCCACACCACCAGGGGGCGTGGCCTGGCCCTGGCCAGCGCCGGTCTATGGTGCAGACCCCCTGGTCCACTTCTGACGCTGCCCCTTCGCCTATAAAGACCCCCCGACGGGAAAATCCTAAACACCCGATCACTTTTCCAAAAACACATCGCGATCCGCCGCCGTCGTCGACCCGAGATCGGGAGGGTCCAGAAGCTCTTCCCGGCACCCTGCCGGAGAGGGGAATCGCCATCGGAGGTCTTCTTCATCGCCATGCTTGCCTCCGGCGCGATGAGTGAGTAGTCTACCTTGGACTATGGGTCCATAGCAGTAGCTAGATGGTTGTCTTCTCCACCATGTGCTTCATGTTTAGATCTCGTGAGCTTTCTTACATGATCGAGATCACCGTTACGTAATTCTACATGTTGTGTTTGTTGGGATCCGATGAATATTGGTGTTATGATTGAGTTGATGTACTGAATTTTATCTTATGTTATCTCTATGTTGTTTATGATCTTGCATGCTCTCCGTTGTTAGTAGCATCCAACTCCTAAAAACCAAGTTTGCCATTGTGTCCACTATAAATTCCTATGCATGGTATTTGTAAGCCATTCCAAAGTAAATTTTCATGTGCTACCTTTCAAAACTTTCAACTACTTCTCGTTTTGTGCCACTGTTTTTAGCTCATGGGGACGTAGTGGTCGGATTTGCTATCTTCCATATTGCTTATTCCAAAAAGAAAAAAAAGAGAAAAAATAAAGAAAAAAGGCACTCCTCCATGGAATGTGAATGTTGGTGGGCACCCGATGGAATCGGTTAGCCATGGTTTCAGAAAGGAAAAAGGTGGGGAGGAGTGCCAAGCTTTATAAAAGAGCACAAAAGTGCTAATCTCTCTCTCAAAAACTTGCTTTATTTTTGTATGGAAGATAGTAAGAACCCCATTGCCAATCATTGACAAAGACAACCACCTCTCAAAACCCAAATTTTATCTCTCTGTTTTACAAATGAAAAGCTCTAGCACATGTTTAATCACTGCTTCCCTCTGCGAAGGGCCTTTCTTTTTTACTTTTATGTTGAGTCACCACCTTCTATCATTATGCACCATTAAGAGAGCATAGTTGTCATTCTTAGTGTGATATGCATTGTCCCAAAGTTCATTGATTGATTCATATTGTTGGTTTCACTTGTTCTTAAATTATTTGTATCTAGTCGCCCTCTTAAACTTTGAGGTGTCCTATGCATTTATGTTTTGCTCTCTTTGAAGGACAAGCTGAAAACCATTTATATGTTTTTCCTTATGATTTGAACACACGTTTGACTTTCATTGTTTCATTTTCATGATCTTTTGTTTGTGTTCATTTGCATGTTTACAACATGGTTGCTAAGTTTCTTATTGTCAAGATTATATCTTCTTGCCCATGTTTTAAGTTCTTATGATCCCAGCTCACAAATGCTTACATATATGATCAAGATTGTGTAGGTGCATGTCACCTCAAAAATTATTCTTTTGTTATCACTTACCTACTCGAGGACGAGCAGGAGTTAAGCTTGGGGATGCTGATACGTCTCCAACGTATCTATAATTTTTGATGCTCCATGCTTGTTTTTACACCATTTACCCGATGTTTCGTTACACTTCGTGGCACTTTTATGCATTTTCCGGAACTAACCTATTAACAAGATGCCACAGTGCCAGTTCCCTGTTTTCTGCTGTTTTTGTGTTTCAGAAAAGCTACATAGGAAATATTCTCGGAATTGGACGAAACAAGTTCCTGAAGTCTTATTTTTCCTGGAAGCTTCCAGAGATCCGAAGAGGCGAAGGAGAGGGGCCACAGGCCGCCCTCACACTAGGCTCGCGCGGCCTGCCCCTGGCCCGCGCCACCTAGGTGTGAGGAGGCCCTGGCAGCCCCCTGACGACGCCCCTTCGCCTATATAAAGCCTCGGGACGGAAAACCCTAAGGGAGTCGGTGAAATTTCCAGAACAGTTCCGCAGCGCCGCCGCCATCGAAGCCAAATTTTAGGGGACAGAAGTCTCTGTTCTGGCACCCAGCTGGGACGGGGAAGTGCCCCCGGAGCCATCTCCATCGGTCTCCATCGCCGTCTCCGCCGTCTCCATCGACCTCACCGCCATCTCCATCAACCTTGCTGTCTCCTATGATGAGGAGAGAGTAGTTCATCCCCGGGGCTGAGGGCTCTACCGGTAGCTATGTGGTTCACCTCTCTCTCCCATGATGTGATCTTTATGTGATCGTGAGCTTTCTATCATGTTGAACAAGTAGATGTTATTATTCAGATATTATGTGTACTCTAGTGGTATTATTAAAGTAATCTATTCCTCCTGCCATGGTGTAACGGTGACAGTGTGTGCATCATGGTGGTACTTGGTCTAGGCTGCGATTGTGATCCCTTAAGGATTATGAGAATAATTATTACTATGATAGTATTGAAGTGATCTATTCCTCCTTTCATGGGGTAATGTTGACAGTGTGTGCACCGTGTTAGTACTTGGTCTAAGTTGCAATAATATCTATCTTGAGTTGTGATTTGATTTGGATATCTCTATGAGTAGTGTTTGTCAAGTACTTGATGAACTTTGAGGAGTGCTTCGTAGCCCTACGCAATGATTAGTGTTATTCAATAGGAGAGTAATTCAGAGTACTATAGTGAAGAGTAGTTATTTTATTTGTTCAATCATGTTATATTTGTTGGGAGTGTGTCCACTAGTGAAAGTATGATCCCTAGGCCTTGTTTCCAAGCTTTGCACACCGTTTACTTGCTGTTTTGTTACTTGTTTGCTTGCTGCCATTTTTATTCTAGATTGCATTTACTACTCATAATCATCCATACCACTTGTATTTCACTATCTCTTCGCCGAACTAGTGCACCTATACATCTGACAAGTGTATTGGGTGTGTTGGGGACACAAGAGACTTTCTGTATCGTAATTGCAGGGTTGCTTGAGAGGGATAGCTTTGACCTCTTCCTCCCTGAGTTCGATAAACCTTGGGTGATCCACTTAAGGGAAACTTGCTGCTGTTCTACAAACCTCTGCACTTGGAGGCCCAACAAGTGTCTACAAGAATAGAAGTGCGTAGACATCACCTTCCTCTTGGGGTTCCCAACTGGACGGTGCTTTATATCATCAACACCGTGCCGCATCAAGCTCTTTTCTGGCGCCGTTATCGGAAAGGAAAAAGAAGACTTCTGCAAGGGGAGTTTCGCACAAAAATCCTTTACTTTGTTTTATGTTTTGCTTTACTTTATTTTTACTTGCATTGTTTTATCAAAAACGCAAAAAAATTAGTATCCTTGATAGTTGTTTTTACTTGTTTGCTTTTTGTTTTGCTAGAATGGGTACTCCTGAAAACACCAAGTTGTGTGATTTTACTAGCACTAATAATAGTGATTTATCTGCACTCCTATTGCGCCACCTGCTCCTGCTGCAAATTTTTATGAGATTAAGCCTGCTTTGTTGAACCTTGTTATGAAAGAGCAATTTTCTAGTGCTAGTACTGATGATGCTGTAGCTCATCTCAACAATTTTGTTGAGCTGTGTGAGATGCATAAATATAAGGATGTAGAAAGTGATATTATTAAGCTTAAGTTGTTTCCTTTTTCTTTGAGAGGAAAAGCTAAGGATTGGTTGCTGTCTTTGCCTAAAAATAGTATTGATTCATGGGCTAAGTGTAAGGATGCTTTTATTGGTAGATACTATCCTCCTGCTAAGATTATAGCTTTGCGTAGCAATATTATGAAGTTTAGTCAGTTTGATAATGAACATGTTGCTCAAGCTTGGGAAAGAATGAAATCTATGATCAAGAATTGTCCCACTCATGGACTGACTACTTGGATGATTGTCCAAACTTTTTATGCAGGACTGAATTTTTCTTCAAGGAACCTATTGGATTCAGCTGCTGGAGGCACTTTTATGTCCCTTACCTTGGGCACCGCAACAAAGCTTCTCGACAATATGATGGTAAATTACTCTGAATGGCACACCGAGAGAGCTCCACAAGGTAAGAAGGTAAATTCTGTTGAGGAAACCTCTTCCTTGAGTGATAAGATTGATGCTATTATGCTTATGCTTTCTAATGATCGGACTCATGTTGATCCTAATAATGTTCCTTTAGCCTCTTTGGTTGCCCAAGAAGAGCATGTTGATGTAAACTTCATTAGAAATAATAATTTTAACAACAATGCTTATAGGAACAATTTTGCTAGTAACAATTATAGGCCGTATCCTTCTACCAATGGTAATGGTTATGGTAACTCTTATGGTAATTCCTCCAACAACACTAGGGCCGCGCCCTCCAAGCTTGAGGTAATGCTCAAGGACTTCATCGGTAAGCAAACTGCTTTTAACAGGTCTGTTGAGGAAAAGTTAGGCAAAATTGATATTCTTGCTTCTAAAGTTGATAGCCTTGCTCATGATGTTGAACTTCTAAAATTATAAGTGTTGCCTAATGATGTGAAAGAGAACAATACTTTTGCTACTGCTAATGCTATCCAAGTTAGAATTGATGAAAATGTTAGGATGCTAGCAGAATTGCATGCCAGGTGGGAAAGAGAAGATGAGATGGCTAGAAAGATGAAGGTATATACCATTACTACCTCTAATGATGTTGTTCCAAATGCTAGCAATCCTCTTACTTTGATTGGTGTAGAGAAAACTCCACTACAAGAAATGTGTTGACTAGTGACGTTTTCATCATGACCCTAGAGAAAAGTGTCATAGAGTAGTGATGATTTTGTACCAGATCGTCATGATCTAATTGGGGAGGCCACCAGCCCTAAAAATTACGACAATTTCAACCAAAAACGTCATAACCCAATAGGCACTAAATCGTCATAACCTATCTCATGCAGTTTCAAACCTTATCCGGAGCCACTTACGATGATTTTAGATCGTCATTATGCTGTTGTTATCATATTTTTTTGATAGAACAGGATGACTAGACTAACACCTCAGCAATTCGTCTACGTGTCATGTCTACGTGGCTATTTAAATTAGTAAATTTCAACCTGATACCCAGATCCCACCAACTAACCTGACAGCTGGGTCCCACTAATCGACTCTGACAATGGGTCCCATGGGTGGGTCCCAACACTGCCTGACGAGCGGGTCCCATCAGCCAGATCC
Source organism: Dactylis glomerata (assembly GCA_007115705.1). Lineage (NCBI taxonomy): Eukaryota > Viridiplantae > Streptophyta > Magnoliopsida > Poales > Poaceae > Dactylis > Dactylis glomerata. The sequence continues at coordinate 441,574 of QXEO01000606.1, read as the reverse complement.
GACCTGGTAGGCAGGTCCCACAGCCGACCTGACGGGCGGGTCCAACGGCCAGGTCCCATAGACGGGTCCCAACACTAGCCTGACAAGCGGGTCCCATCAACCAGGTCCGACCTGACGGGCAGGTCCCACAGCAGACCTGACGGGCGGGTCCCACAGCCAACCTGACGGGCGGGTCCAACGGACCTGACAAGGACCTAACCACCACGGGGCATGGTGGCAAAATAAATAGGAAAGCACGCGGTGGGCAGGATTTGAACCCACCACCTCCCCAACCGACGCGTTCCCTTGACCACTGGGGTAGAGCATCACTTGTGATTCTATCCTCCACTATGCCCATTTCAATATAAGCTTCCAGTTACTTGGGCCTGGGCCGCAGTAGTGAACAAGACTTGGGCCGCCATTTAGAAAGACGCTAGGTGATGTTTTTTTCCTCTTTTTCTTTTCCATTTCCTTTAAGATTTTAACATAAAAGATTCAAAGAAGATTCAAGACAAGGCCAATTGAATTCAAACAAAATTTAGAAATTATTTTTATTACATATATAATAACAATAAATCTTTTCTCCACAAAATAAATATAGAAAAAAAATTAATTACTAGAATGCCATCATGGTGTACTTAAAATGCGATCAAAACATCAAACATGACCCTTCTTAACTAGGTATTGAATCCTACTAAACTCTTACTAGATCAAAACAACTTGTGAATTGTGCATAAAATATGATATAATATTTTATAAAAATGTGTTGGTACATTTTTGAAATATGTTTAAAATATGAAGAGATTTAAGACAAGGCTAAGTAAATTCAAACAAACTTTTTAAATTATGTTTATTACATATGTAATAACATTAAATCTTTTTATCCATAAAATAAATTTAGAAAACAAATTTAGTATATTAATACTCCCCAAAGCAACTTTGTTTGCCATACCAAGATGCACACATGTGCACAATATGGGGTCATTTGAACAAACTATGCCATGATTATGACCATAACTAGCTCATTTGGTTTGAAAGCCATGAAACTTCGTACAAGGTAGCTCTTTTTTGTGAACACTTTTTCAAAATGTTGGCAATATTCAAAGTTTGTTATTTTTCCTAGCAACTAGGTCACATAGCATGATACAACGCGAAGGGTTTGTGTCTTTTTGAGTTTTTTTGAATTTATTATGTCGATTTCAAAATGCGGCCAAAACGGCGGGCGTGACCGTTCCTATGACGGGATAGAATCTTGCCAAACTCTTTATGGATCTCTGATGAAATAGATGCTTGTGTACCTAAAAATGATTTTTTGAAAAAAACATGAGCAAACTATGAAGCACCTATAGTTCAAATTTGACCCGCTTCCAGCTGAATCGGCATAATTTTGTCAATTTCTTGAGGGGTGTCTAGATAACTATTTCTATGCAAAAAAGTGAAGAATTGTGCATAAAATATGGTATAATATGATTTAAATTTGTGGTGGTCCATTTTTGAAACTTATTTTTGGTAGATGCTTCACAAAATAACCCATATTTAGCATTAAGAAAATGAAAAATGAATTTTTTGTGCAAAGAAAATTAATACTCCCCAAAGCAACTTTGTTTGCCATACCAAGATGCACACATGTGCACAATATGGGGTCATTTGAACAAACTATGCCATGATTATGACCATAACTAGCTCATCTGGCTTGAAAGCCATGAAACTTCGTACAAGGTAGCTCTTTTTTGTGAACACTTTTTCAAAATGTTGGCAATATTCAAAGTTTGTTATTTTTCCTAGCAACTAGGTCACATAGCATGATACAACGCGAAGGGTTTGTGTCTTTTTGAGTTTTTTTGAATTTATTATGTCGATTTCAAAATGCGGCCAAAACGGCGGGCGTGACCGTTCCTATGACGGGATAGAATCTTGCCAAACTCTTTATGGATCTCTGATGAAATAGATGCTTGTGTACCTAAAAATGATTTTTTGAAAAAAACATGAGCAAACTATGAAGCACCTGTAGTTCAAATTTGACCCGCTTCCAGCTGAATCGGCAGATATTTGTCTTTTTCTGAGGGGTGGCTATACAACTTTTTACATGCAAACAACTGGTGAATTGTTGATCAAATATGATATAATATCATTTAAAATTTGGTTGTTCTATTGTTGCAACATATTTTTGGTAGACGCTTCACAAAAAAAACCATTTTCGGCACTAATAAAATGAAAAATGAATTTTTTGTGCAACAAAAATTAAAACTTTCCAAATCAACATTGTTTGTCATACCAAGATGCACACATGTGCATAATATAGAGTCATTTGAACAAACTATGCCATGATTATGGCCATAACTAGCTCATCTGGCTTGAAAGCCATGAAACTTCGTACAAGGTAGCTCTTTTTTGTAAACACTTTTTCAAAATATTGGCAATATTCAAAGTTTGTTATTTTTCCTAGAAACAAGGTCACATAACATGATACAACGCAAAGGGTTTATATTTTTTTGATTTTTTTTGAATTTCTTATGTCGATTTCAAAATGTGGCCAAAACGACGGGCGTGACCGTTCCTATGACGGGATAGAATCTTGCCAAACTCTTTATGGATCTCTGATGAAATAGATAGTTGTGTACCTAAAAATGATTTTTTTAAAAAAATATGAGCAAACTATGAAGCACCTGTAGTTCAAATTTGACCCGTTTCCAGCTGAATTGATAGATATTTGTCTTTTTTTGAGGGGTGGCTATATAAATTTTTCAATGCAAACAACTGGTGTATTGTGGATACCATATGATATAATATCATTTAAAATATGGTTGTTCCATTTTTGAAACATATTTTTGGTAGGTGCTTCACAAAAAACCACATTTTTGGCGCTAAGAAAATGAAAAATAAACTTTTTATGCCAAGAAAAGGAAAACACCCCAAATCAATATTGTTTGCCTTCCCAAGATGTAGAGCACAAACCAACTCAACCCTATTATCTATTCTTTTATAATCTATTCTTTTCTCAGAATTAGTTGGAAATTGGATAAGGTCTTAAAAGAAAAAGGAAAAAAACACAAACCAACTCAACCCTACCAGCCAATCAGATCGCAGAGCTCCCTCCCCACGGATTGCCGCCTAGCAGCCATCTGAACCGTCCACGCCCGGTGATCCAACGGGCCAAAATGCATATCCAACCCACCAACCCCTCCCCATCGCCCCTGACCTACCAAACCCTAGCCGCAATCTTCTCCTCCACCGCCGCCATTCTCCAATCTTTCGCCGCATTCACCACTTTCCACAGTGCGCCGCAGCGCGCCCCACTCTCGGCGACCGCGACCATATGCTTGGCGACCTTCTCGGCGGCGTGGCAGGGGCGGCCCTTCCTCTCTCCCTCGCAGGGGCGGCCCTTCCTCTCTCCCGGTCGAGGCGCTCGACGAGGGAGCCGTCCGTGAAGCTGCTTTAGCTCCGGGTCGCGTTCGATGGGTGGTCGCCGCCAGATCTGGTAGCGTCTGCTCCGGGTCGCGTTCGGTGGGTGATTCCGATCGCATTCTCTCCTCTAGTTCTTCTGCACGCCAGATCTGGATGTGCAAGGACGGTAAACCTAGATATGGATCTGCGAAGACGATAAACCTGGCGGTTCCCATTTCTCAGTTGCTCTCTCTCCCTCCCTGCAGACGCTACCGGACGCGAAAGCGGATCCAGAGCCTCCTCGCCACCGCCTCTTGCGTAGGTGGTGTCGACCCGCGGCAAAGAAAGGAACAGATTAACTGAAACATGATGCTTATTTCAAGCTTTTGTTTATTTGCAGACGTGAAGGGGGACATGATGCCTACCCATGTGCACTTGTTCCTTTCCTGGGCTTGTGCGTGCGATTCGTTATGTTTTCCGAGTATGCCTGGGAATTGAGATGCAGATGCGTAGCGCCGATGACCAGCTCTTGTGATTTTTTGCTTTGCTATGTGGGATATTTCGGTCGCGTGGATAGCTGGTAGAAGTGGTATTTGATATATCAAGCTCTTGTGATTTTACTGCCTCACAGGTTTAGGAAGTTTAATCACCATGCCAACTGAAGTAGTTTGATGTGACAAACAACGATATTAGAGTAAAGTGACTTCTCTAGTGATTTAGCCCTCCTGGTAGTTAAGTCAATGTGTTGCAGCATGGTGTTGTATTGCTGCTATGTGGCTTCTCTACTCTTAAGCTATTAAATGGTGTTGTATTCCAGTACTTCCATCATTTGCTGTTATGTTTTTTATCTGCATTTTATTCTTGTATTGACAGTTTCATGATCATACTGTGGCAATTTCCATGTATTTTATTCTTCCAGGCTACCCTCTTCGATCCCGTCCTGGTATAATCTGCGGCTCCCATCTTCCTTTGCTCTAGATCTATTTTTCTGCTTACCTCACTGCAGCCCGAATAGAGATTATTTGTGCAGTTTCTTGTGAGATACTTAGAGGACAAGATCAAGGAGAACCAAGACAAATGTGTTAAATTTATAGATGCTTCAGTGAGATACTTTTGAATGAGATGAATAATGTTGACAAGAAGTGTTGTTGAATTATATGTTTTATCCTGCTGCTAATTAAATGTTCCTATAGTTACACCATAGATAACTTAAAGATTAGAATTGTTCTAGTAACGAGGTTCTGGTAACATTTGCCATGCAGTTTGTTATTATGCTCTTTAATCCTGCTTGCCTACTAAGTTTGCCATGCTCCTTCAGTTAATCAAATAGATGAAAAATTCTATGCAAGTTTGTGTTCTGCTACTTACCATGCTTTACTAAGTCTACTTGTATAGTCTAATTAGTCTACCTGTGAGATGCAACTATTTTACTCCAGTAGTAGTGATGTGTGCTGCATGTTATTGACCACATGCTAGTAAGCAAGTTAGCCGCTGTGTACTGTTGCTCTCATATTGTCACATGCAAAAAACTATGGACTCTGCCCTGTCGTTTGCACATTTTCAGTTTGCTGTTCTCATGTCTGTTGTTCTCATGTCTGCTGTAGTTCTCATGTTCAGTTTGCTGTTCGCATGTCTGTTGTTCAATACTTTGCTGTAGTTTTGCCTAAAATAGACTATGCAAATTTTTGTTCTCTAAAATAATATAGAATCATTTATAGATAATTTGGCTTAGTGTGCTGTTTCTATTTTGGCTTTTGCTATCTAAGCTTCAAGTAAGGGTGCTCTTGTGACTTCCAGGTGCACAAATGCTGGAGCTGGAAGGCAAGCTGGCCTGGATGCGTACTTGTTTCTGGCTTCTCGTGGAATCCGAAGGTGTTCATGTGTCGACACTTGCATGCTGTAGAGTAAGTTTGTTTATTGATCTGAGTGAATTTGGTGTAGTAGAATATATAAGTGCTCCTGGGTGTTTGTATTGATGAACTTGTAATCCTGGTTATGCAAAATCTTGTGTAGGTTTCCTGGTTATGCAAAATCTTATGTATATTTGCTGGTTATGCAAAATCTTGTGTAATCTGGTATATTTGCTTGACAGCCTCACACACTTGATGAACATGTTACGGACAATATTTGATGCAGCCAGTAGTATAATAGGCAGCATTCACAGCATATTACATTTTTTTGACTAGGAACTTATGTGCTCCCTGTAACTGAATATTGTTACTTACATGTCATTTCTGAACTTATTTACTTCTGTTTGCAATTGTTTTGTCAAAACTTTTTGCAGATATCCTTTAGTTACAAGAGCTACAGCCGAAGAAGTGAAAGCGGGAGGACATCAAGATGTTCCGTAGAGTGTTATTTGTAGTTTTGATTAGAATATACCGCAGTTAGCAGGCTGATGAGTTGCACGTTGAAGTTTATTGGCTAGAATATCCAGCCTTGTATATATTGTATATATATGTGTTATGTTGAAATTTTGTTATGCTTGTGATTTTTTTATCTGTTCATTGCTTCTTATCTGGTATTTAATTGTTGTCAAATTGTGGGAAAACAAGACCTGACCAGTGGAACCAGTATGATAATACGATCTGACAAGTGGGACCATTGTGAGAATTGATAGGTGGGACCAGCCCAGTAAAAAATTAACTGTAGAAAATAGAAAAAGGATGTAAAAAAGCTATGCAGCCCAATAAAGATATTGACCAAAACAAGGCCAAGGCCCAGGGAAAAAGGCTAGACTTATTGGGCTTGGCCCATATAGATCACTGAAATGGATTGGGCTGATTTCAATTTACATGTCTGCCACGTGTATGCCACCTGTATTCCACGTCGGATTGCTGATGTGGCCTCCTGCCACGCGTATGCCATGTCGGATTGCTGATGTGGCCTCCCCAAACTCCTCATGACGATATTATATCGTCATAACCGTTATGACGGTCCAATATCGTCATAGACGGTTATGACGATCTCAGTAAATTCGTCATGTTCGATCATCAACGACGCCCCGTTTTTGACGATCATTTTTTCGTCATAAAATCGTCATAGATCAACCATTATGACGATCTAGTGACGAATTTTGAGCGTCAGTAGTCAACACATTTCTTGTAGTGCTCCCACTCCTTGTGTTAAAAGCCTAAAACTGCCAAAACTTTTTCTCAAAAGAGTGCTGAAATTTTTCGGAGTGTGGGAGATGATAGCTTTATTTCCTTTAATGATTTTGATGTTGATGGCTGCAATATTTCTGAAGTTATTTTGTTCTTGCAAAAGCTTGCTTTGACTCCCAATGCTAGTTCTTTAAATGTTGCTTTTACCAAGCATATTACCAATGCTCTTATGAAAATTAGGGATGAAAAGTTGAAGCAAAAAGCTTCTGTTCCCAAGAAGTTAGAAGATGGTTGGGAACCCATCATTTATATGCATGTTAATGGTTTTGATTGTCATGCTTTATGTGATCTAGGTGCTAGTATTTCTATCATGCCTAGAAAGATTTATGACATGCTTGATTTACCACCGCTTGAAAAGTGTTATTATGATGTTCCTATTGCTGATGTTGCTAAGAAGAAACCTTTGGGAAGGATTAATGATGTTCTTATTGTGGTTAATAATAACCTTGTTCCCGTTGATTTTCATGTCATGGATGTTGAATGCAATGCTTCATGTCCTATTATTTTGGGAAGACCCTTTCTTCGAACTGTAGGTGCGATCATTGATATGAGGGAAGGCACCATCAAATATCAATTACCACTCAAGAAAGGTATGGAACACTTCCCTAGAAAAAGGAAGAAATTAATTTTTCATTCTATTCTTAGAGCAAATTATGAGCTTGATGCTTCATCACTTGATATTACTTGATTCGCACTTTCTGCGCCTAGCTCAAAGGCGTTAAAGAAAAGCTCTCTTGGGAGATAACTCAATGTTTTTACTTTCAGTTCTTTTTCTTTTATTTGAGTCTTGGAAGTTATTACTACTGTAATAACCTCTCCTTGTCATTTTTATTTCATTTTTGTGCCAAGAGAAGCCTCTAATTTGAGCGAGGTAAGATTTGGGGATGTTGCTGTCCTAAAACAGTTTTCGGTGCTGCACCGTAAAAATTCGTGAAAATTCTCTGTATATATTTTGTACCTGCGATTTCTTGTGCATATGCCACAGGTTATATCAAAACTTTCATTAGTTGAACACTTTTTGATTTGAGCAACAAAAAACCCTCTAAAAACTCTACCTTTGTCAGCTGTTCTGTTATGACATATTTCTGCCAATATTTGTGTTTGCCGCTTTATCGCTTTCTTTTTGAGTTCTTTTGATCACGGAACTTTTGGGGAAGTTGCTACAGTAGTATATACTTTATATGTGGTGGTTTTGAGTTGAAACCTGAAGCAAAAGGGGTTGATTCTATGTTATGCTTACACTAATGTTGCCAATAGATTTGTGTTTAGTTTTGTATGAAGGAAGTTTTCAAGTGTAGGGATTGGACAATGATGAGATGAGTTGAAGAATGGACAAAAGTTTAAGCTTGGGGATGACCATGTCACCCCAAGAAATATCCAAGAAGTACAAGCGTCAAAGCTTGGGGATGCCCCCGAGGCACCCCTTCTTCATCGGCAAAAATCAGGTCACCTTTCAACGCACTATATTTTTATTGCTTCATGCATTATGCGTTTTTCTTGGAGCGTCAGTTGTTTTATTTTACAGTTTTGTTTAGTTTCGTTTGCTGCAATAAATGATTGGACCCCAACAAATTTCTTTTGGAGAAGTTGTCTTGCTTTTCATTTGCCAAGAACACTCCGTTTTTCACTCTATTCGTTTCACGAGTGTTCTCTTTTTCTAGAACTGCGTTTAGCTTTCGATTTTCGCCTTGATTTGTGTTTAGATCTTGTTATATCTTTTCATCAAGGTGTATTTTTGCCTCTGGTCCATATTGGTTTTCATCAAAAGAGTTGTTTATAAAAAGTTCGAATGGTGTTGGAAAAGAGAAAAAGCTTTATGCAAAAAAGTGGTACAAGAAGGAGCTTGTGTAGACTGCGGCCTAGGCTTTTGCATGTCATGCTTGATGTATTTTTGATAGCATGCTTAGTGGTTTTACTGTAGCATGACTTGTCTCAAATAACTGAGATTGCTTAATGAGCCTTTGAAAAAATCATGCGTTGTTTTAATTATTTGGAAGCATTATTTTGGTTTTCTCCTTGATGCTTTATTTGGGTTGACTTGGCGCATGATCACACATGTTAGACTCATACAAAGTCGTCATTGCCTCTATGATCATTTAGTTTTTGACTTTTGATGTCATCTTATGCTTCTTTTAATGTCGCTTTGTCGCTTTGCATGATTATGGCCATTATTGCTCTCTTAGTTGGTCGCTCCCAGTCTTTTGTTAGCCCTCATTTTGTACTGAGTATGAGCTCTACTCGTGCATCCAACTCCTAAAAACCAAGTTTTGCCATTGTGTCCACTATAAACTCCTATGCATGGTATTTGTAAGCCATTCCAAGTAAATTTTCATGTGCTACCTTTCAAAAACTTTCAACTACTTCTCATTTTGTGCCACTGTTTTTAGCTCATGGGGACGTAGTGGTCGGAATTGCTATCTTCCATATTAAATTAAGTACCCCTCGACTAGGTAGCTTCATCTGCTCATCATTAATTTTGCATGAGAGCTGGTCAGACCATTGCAATCTAATTCTAAAAAAGAGAAAAAAGGCACTCCTCCATGGTATGTGAATGTTGGTGGGCACCCGATGAAAATCGGTTAGCCATAGTTTGAGAAAGGAAAAAAGGTGGGGAGGAGTGCCAAAGCTTTATAAAAGAGCACCAATGTGCCAAATTTTCAATGAACTCGGAATCGCTCTCACTTGTTTATTATGGAAGATAGTAAGACCCCATTGCCAGTCGTTGACAAATGAAAAGCTCTAGCACATGTTTAATCATTGCTTCCCTCCGCGAAGGGCCTTTCTTTTACTTTTATGTTGAGTCACCACCTTCTATCTTTATGCACCGTCTAAGAGAGCATAGTTGTCATTCTGAGTATAATGTGCATTGTCCCAAAGTTTTCATTGATTGATTCATGATGTTGGTTTCACTTGTTCTTAAATTACTTGTATCTAGTCGCCCTCTTAAACTTGAAGGTGTCCTATGCATTTATGTTTTGCTCTCTCATAAAGGACAAGCTGAAAACCACTTGTATGTTTTTCCATATGGTTTGAACACACGTTTGACTTTCATTGTTTCATTTTCATGATCTTTTGTTTGTGTTCTTTTTCATGTTATAACATGGTTGCTAAGTTTCTTCTATCAAGATTATGTCTTTCATGCCCATGTTTTAAGTTCTTTTGATCCCAGCGCACAATGCTTACATATATGATCAAGATTGTGTAGGTGCATGTCACCTCAAAAATTATTTCTTTTGTTATCACTTACCTACTCGAGGACGAGCAGGAGTTAAGCTTGGGGATGCTGATTCGTCTCCAACGTATCCATAATTTTTGATGCTCCATGCTTGTTTTTACACCATTTGTTTAGTGTTTTGTTACACTTCGTGGCATTTTTATGCATTTTCCGGAACTAACCTATTAACGAGATGCCATAGTGCCAGTTCCCTGTTTTGTGCTGTTTTTATGTTTCAGAAATGTTACACAGGAAATATTCTCGGAATTGGACGAAACAAAAGCCAGACGTCCCGATATTTAACGGAGCTTCCAGAAGACCGAAGAGGAGACGGAGCCGAGCCAGAGGGTGGCCACACCAACAGGGGGCGCGGCCTGGCCCTGGCCTGCGCCGGCCTGTGGTGTGGGCCCCCTGGTCCACTTCTTACGCCACCCCTTCGCCTATAAAGACCCCCCGACGGGAAAAACCTAAACACCCGATCACTTTTCCAGAAACACATCGCGATCCGCCGCCGTCGTCGACCCGACATCAGGAGGTCTAGAAGCTCTTCCCGGCACCCTGCCGGAGAGGGGAATCGCCACCGGAGGTCTTCTTCATCGCCATGCTTGCCTCCGGCGCGATGAGTGAGTAGTCTACCTTGGACTATGGGTCCATATAGCAGTAGATAGATGGTTGTCTTCTCCACCATGTGCTTCATGTTTAGATCTCGTGAGCTGCCTTACATGATCGAGATCACCGTTATGTAATTCTACATGTTGTGTTTGTTGGGATCCGATGAATATTGGTGTTATGATTGAGTTGATGTACTGAATTTTATCTTATGTTATCTCTATGTTGTTTATGATCTTGCATGCTCTCCGTTGTTAGTAGCTATCTTGGCCGAGTAGTTGCTAGTGACTCCAAGAGGGGGTATTTATGCTCGATAGTGGGTTCATGCCTCTATTTAATCTGGGGGAGTGACAGAAACCTCTAAGGTTGTAGATGTGCTGTTGCTACTAGGGGGAAAACAACATTCATATGCTCGAGGGCATATGCTTTGTTTATATTACACACTTTGCTTAATGCAGTTATCTGTTGTTCGCAACTTAATACTTGTGGAGTTCTCGGATTGATTTGCCATAAGTGGATTATTAGTCATAGATGCAGTTGGATGGCGGTCTATGTATCTTGTTGTAATGCCCAGAGTAAATCTCATAGTGATCCTCTTGACATATCACGTTGTGTTTATTCTATCAATTGCCCAACTGTAATTTGTTTACCCAGCATGTGTTATTTTATCTTATGGAGAGACACCACTAGTGAACTGTGGACCCCGGTCCTATTTCCATTATATTGCTATCACCTCTTTACTTTACTCGCATTGTTTACTTTACTCGCATACTATCATTGTTTTCCACTCGATACGCTCATTCCTTTGTTTACAGCAAACCGGTGAGATTGACAACCTCATCGTAAGTTGGGAGCAAAGTATTTGGTTGTGTTGTGTGCAGGTTCCGCGTTGCTACTGGTTGAAGACAAGTCAACAAGTGTCATAAATGGCGCCCTTGTTGGATTGTTATTAGGCCAGTCAGCATCACCTTCAGTCGTTTGGCTTCTTCCCCTTTGGATCGACATACCTTGGTTTCTTACTGAGTGAAAACCTTGCTGCTGTACTCATCATACCTTCCTCTTGGGGTTCCGAACTGGACGGTGCTTTATATCATCAACACCGTGCCGCATCACTGCTCCTCTCACTTTCTCCTTCTAGCTACCTTCGTCTTCTGGTAATATATGAATTTCTGGATATTTCTATGGAATTGTTGATCTTCAGAAATATGGTGTCTTGACGGTCCTTTTTCCAGCAGAATCCTGACTCCGGCAGTAAGTTCACCAATGATCATCAAACATGTAAAAACAGATGAAACAACATAAGTATCACCTCTAAATATGAAATATATCAATGAATAACAGTAAATTATGATACAAAATAGTGATGCAAAATGGACGTATCAACCCCCCCAAGCTTAGACCTAGTTTGTCCGCAAGAGAAAACTAAACTCGGTAAAGATGACCACAGGTTTATGGAGTGAAGTGTCGATAAACAAAATACGGACAAGAAGCATCACATTTACCAAGGCACGAGTCATAATAGACAACAACTTCCCTTCATATAACTAGACTTGCAATAAGCAAAGGAAATCACAATAAAGATGCACAAGGTAAATCATTATTGGTGATGGCAAACCTTCATTCTTGGTTAGAGAACAATGAACAAACTATACTTATTTTTTGAATGGAGCTTTTTATAACAGAGCTAATATAGCAAAAACCATATGCTCAATGTAACAAACTCTTTGCAATCATAGAAAGCTTTCAAAGATATATTCTTTCAGAAAAAAGCATTGTACTAAACAAAGGAAGATAGTAAACATGATTGAACAAATCAACATATGGGTGAATGAAACATAACAACTCAAATGCTTGCTTGAGATAGAGGGGAGTAGGTTGTCTCAACATAAAAGTAAAAGATAGGCCCTTCGCAGAGGGAAGCAGGGATTAAACATGTGCTAGAGCTTTTCATTTGTAAAATAGAGGTAAAAGTTGTTTTGAGAGGTGGTTGCTTTTCTCAACGACTAGCAACAGAGTTCTAGATATCTTCCATAACAAACAAGTGAGAGCGGTTCTGAGATGTTGATTAATTGGCACAATTGTGCTCTTTTATAGCTTGGCACTCCTCCCCACTTTTTCCTTTCTCAAACCATGGCTAACCGAGTCCATTGGGTGCCCACCAACTTTCACATACCATGGAGGAGTGCCTTTTTTTAGATTACAATGGTCTGACCAGCTCCCTTGCAAAATTAATGACGAGCAGATGAAGCATGCAAGTCGAGGGGTACTCAATTTAGTATGGAAGATAACAAACCCAACCACTATGTCCCCATGAGCTAAAAAAGTGGCACAAAGTGAGAAGTAGTTGAAGGTTTTTGAAAGGTAGCACATGAAATTTTACTTGGAATGGCTTGAAATACCATGCATAGGAATTTATAGTGGACTCTTTGGAAGTAACTTGGTTTTTGGGGATTGGATGCACGAGAAGTATTCCTTCTCAGTGCAGGTTTTTGGCTAGCAAGGCTGGGTAGCAAGCATAATAGTTGCATGAAACAAACATACATACATGTGATAGAAAACAATCATGCAAATTTTCCTTGAAAGCACAACGATTTTAACTTGAGAATACTAATGCTTATAAGCCAATCATGAAGGAAAACTGAAATGATGTATCTACTAACACTTCCTTCTTTTTCTACTCAAACCTCAAGGTAATGTTGCTACTGACCAATCTAAGTTTGCCAAAACCAACTAGATTTACTCATGCTCCCAAAGTGATACCAATACTAATCAACAAGACTAATCATATAAGAAAGATTGCAAACTAAAATAAAATGTGCAGAAAGTAAACGATAAGATTTCTCATTAATATTTCTCAACCGCAACTCACACCAAGGGATACATCGGTAACCAACTAAAGGAGGATACTTCCACACTGCAAACTATTCTATAAGATAACTTTTCTATTCATGATATGACTCTACTTGAAAAGTAAATGGGTGAAAGATAATGATGTGATACCGCGGAATTCCCCCAAGCTTGGAACAAACCAAGGGGATGCCTATACCAATGACGAATTACTCCTTTGGTGGTGGTGGTGAGATCATAACTGGGGCAAGGAAAATCTCCAGCATCATGCAAAGCCTGATGTTCTCCTCTTGAAGTATCACCACCTGTCGATGGATTTCGTGTCGCAAGAACACGGGGTACCACGCGACGGACCCGAAGATTCGAACGCAGGGGGCTGAACGTGTGAGATCTTGGATCGCAACGAAACACGGTGACGGAAGCCTCGATTGTCGGACGCGCAACGCACTGCAGAGAGGGAGACCGAGCTTTACCCAGGTTCAGGGCCCTCGTGGTGAGGTAAAACCCCTACTTCCTGCCTTCTTGTATTACGACGCGACACCTCGCGAGGAGTACAAGGCCTTGGTTACAAAGCTCTAGCTGGCCAGAGGTTGAAGAACCTGCGTGCCCAACTAGCAGCTTGAAGAAGATGAAGATTAGATCCGACCCCCCCCCCCCTCTAAGGGGTGGCCTCCTCTCCCTTTATAGCGCCAAGGGCCTCCTTCCCCTTATCTTCTTGGGGAAGGGGTTGCCACACACGGCCAAGGAGGGAGGACAGCTGTAGACTAGGCTCTTCTGTAGACTTGGTCTTTGCAGGGTCGGGGCACCGGTCCACAGGAGTGGGTGGAGGAAGCTGACGTCCTCCCCTGGCGCCCTGCACCGTCCACGCTATATTTGGGGGGGTGGCCAACTGCCACTGTGCCGCTTTAGGCAGGCACAGCGAAAGTTGGTCTCCTCCCTGTCGGGGGTAGCGTGGGAGGTACGCGGCCTTCTGCCCGTTATCTTCTTGCTCCGCACGAAACCGTGCTGAGCTGACGTGGGCGTCCCTTCTCTCCTCACTAGCAGGGCTCGTGAGGAGGTCTTCTGGTCCTTAGCGGTTTCCGTCGTCGTTCTCCTCACGAGGCGCCTCCTCGTGAGGGTCTTCTCCGAAGCGAAGATTGTTGATTATCTCCTGGACTGAAGATGGGCCGATGACGGGGCCCAGGAGCAGGTGGACCGGGATACCCCGGTATCCATTACACCGACAGTAGCCCCCGGGAGCCCGGCCCACAACGCGCCCTCTTGAGGAAGCGAAGGGTCGGGGGCCCCCGAAGCTGCTGGGCCCTCCAACGGCACGCGTCAACCGCGCGGTCAGAGGACCATGTGAAGATGCAGAGGCTGCGGGCACGTGTCGTGGCCGCAGCTGGTGAGACGAAACGGCGGCGACGCTACAGTCTCCGAGACGTCCTCCAGCATAATGATGCGTCGCTTGACTGCAGAGCGCTGCGCCAACGCTTCGGTTCCCGCGCTGGATTTGACGCATCGACGCTGGATGATCCCCTTAAATAGGTCCTCCTCGAGACCGTCGGCACTTCACCTCCTTCCACCAGTGCCACTTCTGCTTCTTCTTTCCTGAGAGCATGGACCCTTCCAACTCCGCCGCCGCCGCCGGTCCAAGCTCCGGAACGAAGCGTCGTGGGCGCCCCCTGGGCAGCGGGAAAAAGGCGAAGGTCCCGGCCCAGTGGACGCCCGGCGCCGGCGGCCCCCTCCGCATTGGCGCGCCGCTGCAGGGCGAGGCGAGCCGCGCCGCCGCGGGGACCTCCGGCGCCCTGACCCTCAGGGGTCCTGCGCGTGGAGGCGCCCTGAACTCGCCGTCGCCGCTGGCGGCGGCGCCTGCTCCCCGCGCCTCGGGAAGCATCGATCGGGCCCTCCGGGAGGTGGAGGCCGCCCTGGGCCCCCCTCCCCCGGTCGCAGATCTTCCGGCCCCGCCGGTGAACGGAGTGATCGCCACTCCGCGCCACCTGGCGGCAGCGATGCTGGGACCCCTCGTCGCCCCGGGGTCCCGCTTCCTTGAGCTCCTCGTCGTCGTCGACGCCCCGGGGTTCAACTCCCTCCGGTTGCCCGACGCCATCCGGACGGTGCTTCACGCCCACGGCCCAGCCGCCGGGGAGATCGCCCTGGGGGAGCAGAGCAGGCCAGATCTCTTCTGGCCTGTGGACATCCTCTTCGGGCCGACCGGCAACGTCGTCCTCTCCGGCCGCTGGAGGCCCTTCGCCCTCGGCTGCCGCCTCCGCATCGGCGACCGCCTCGTCTTCCGCTTCAAGCTGGGGACCCTGGAGGCGATGGTGCAGATCTTCACCGCCGACGGCGTCCGCCGCACCTACCCCCAGCTCCCGGCGCAGTGAAGAGGAGGTCCTGGGCGGTAGTCTTCTGGGGAGGGGAGCTAGTCTCCTCCCCTTTTCGTTGTGTAGTCCTTGCCGGCGGGGAATGCCCCACCGTGCTTTGCTCCTTCCCCCTCTGGGGGTGCTTTAATGAAATCCAGTTGCTTAATCTTGCTGTCCTTCACTGTCCCGGCCATTTGCTTGCCCGAGAGCCCTGGCGAGCTGCAGGTATCGACAGGAAGCCTCCCTCCACCTCAGAGCTCGGGACGGGTTCAGCGCCAATGACACAATGGACGATTCCTGAGACAAGAAGTTGAAGAAAGAGTTGGAAAAGAAAAAACCCCAAATCCCCGAAAACGGAAAAATAAGTCGGTAAAACAAACGAAAAAAGAAGGCAAATAAGATGCCCCTGTGACCGGCACAGGGACCTTCTCCGTCGTGGAGGAGCGCGGCACTATCTGTGCCAGCAGCTAAGAGCAAATTGCCGCGCGTGGCGATTCACGGGGCCTTCCTCGTCGTTGAGGGAAGCTGGACCCTCACGGACGTGAAAACGTCGACGCTTAAGAGAGCCCAGAGACCGTCGACACCTCACAAGGATTGCTCATGAGGTGAAGGGCCTGGCGCGGACCTCTGGATCTGCGTCTCCTTCGCAAGATTTATCGGAGCGGCCTTGGTCTTCAATAATCCTGCCACGTTAGGCCTTCCTCGAGAGAGGGAATCCTCCTGCGGATGCTAGTGCATCGACGTGTCTTTGCACCCTCGTGAGGGTTGCTCACGAGGGGTAGGTCCTTAGCGGGTGCCATGGGCACACCTTGGACTTTTCCTCGAAGATTTTTTATTTTCTGGCGTACTTCGCGAGGAACTAAGCACCATGGGCATCCAGAGGTGATCGTTAATGGGGCCGTCGCCCCCGACCAGAGCTCGCTCCCTTCGGGTTTTTCGGGCTTGCTGTTTTCCGGGCGAAGGCCCCAGCATAGACACCGTGCCTAGCCCCCTTCCGCGAGGAGTACAATCAGAAAATAAATGGACTTCATGCCATTTTGATGTCATGCCGAAGCAGAGGCGCTGTACTGCGCATTAACTTAATATCAGTGCTTAAGAGCATATTGAGCTGATACAAGTGCCGTAAAAACGGTCTTTTTCTCCTCGTGAGGAACCTAAGGGTAGAACTTTCGCAGATGAGCTATGTTCCACGGGTTCCCCACCGGCACGCCTTCTGCGGTTTCCAGCCGCGCCGAGCCCGGCCTGGCGATGTGCGTCACCTTGAAGGGTCCTTCCCACATCGGAGACAGCTTGTGCAGGCCCTCGCGAGAGAGTATTCTCCTCAGCACCAGGTCGCCGACCTCCAGAGCTCTCGCTCGAACATGGCGGCTATGGTAGCGGCGTAGTCCTTGCTGGTACCTCGCGGCGCGGAGCGCGGCTTGGCACCGAGCTTCTTCGAGCAGAAGGAGGCGGTCCTTGATGAGGTCCTCTTGGCGAATTTCGTCGAAGGCGAGCACTCTTGGCGACCCGAACTTGACGTCGGTGGGAAGAACAGCCTCCGCCCCGTAGACCAGGAAGAAAGGGGTTTCTCCGGTAGGCTTGGTGATGGTAGTCCTGATGGACCACAAGATGGATTGGAGGTTGTCTAACCATTTTTTGCCGCAGGCTTCGAGCTTGGCGTTGAAGCTTTTTGTCTTGAGCCCTTTGAGCACTTCAGCGTTGGCGCGCTCGGCTTGACCATTGCTCTTGGGGTAAGCGACGGAGGCGAAGCAGATTTTGATGCCGGTCGATGCGCAGTATTCCCGGAACAAGCCGCTGGTGAACTGGCTGCCGTTGTCGGTGATTATGCGGTTAGGCACACCAAAGAGACAGACCTGTCCACGGATGAACCTGACGGCGGACCTGGCCGGGATTGTGCACACCGGTTCCACCTCCACCCACTTGGTGAACTTGTCGATGGCGACGTAGAGGTAGCGATAGCCCCCTTGCGCTCTGGGAAATGGACCGAGGATGTCCAGCCCCCAAACTGCAAATGGCCAAGTGAGTGGGATGGTGCGCAGCTCTTGCGCCGGCTGATGTATCTGCTTGGCGTGGAATTGGCACGCCTCGCACCTCTTGACCATCTCCGACGCATCTCCGAGCGCCGAAGGCCAGTAGAAGCCGCTTCGATATGCCTTCGCAGCTAGAGTCGCGGCTGAAGCGTGGTGCCCACATTCGCCGGCATGGATGTCCCTTAGAAGCTCTTGGCCTTGGTGAGTAGATATGCACTTCAGAGCGACGCCATTTGGGCGACGCCGGTACAAGTCACCATCCTTGACGCAGTAGCCCGAAGCTTGCCGCACAATCCTCTCGGCCTCCTCTTCATCCTCAGGAAGCCTGCTGCTGGTGAGGTAAGCCTTGAGCTCGATGATCCAATCCACTCCCTCCTGCCGGGCCAATGCCAGGAGGACGCGGTCACCCGAAGGAGGCCCGCAATCCGGAGCCCCCTGCTTCGGCGGTGGCGGCAAAGCGGAAGGAGGAGGTGGTTCGGATGTCGACGGAGAAGCGGACGGTTTGAAGAGACGCTCCTCGAAGACGCCGGCAGGCTGTGCCAGGCGATGAGAAGCGCGCTTGGCGATCTCGTCGGCTTCCACGTTTTCCCCTCTCGGGATGTGCTTCAGCTCCAAGCCTTGGAAGCGCTTTTCCATCTTTCGATGCTCCTCGAGATAAGCCGCCATGTGCTCATCCGAATCTCCTTTGACGATGAGGCGTTTGATGCCCAAGGCATTCGCAGCCCTTAAGCCTGCAAGTAGTCCTTCGTACTCCGCGATGTTGTTGGAGACCTTGTGTTCCGGCCCAAAGCAGAGCTGCACAGCGTAGAAAAGCTTGTCTCCAGAGGGAGAGGTTAAGACGGCGCCTGCTCCCGCGCCCGGAAGGTTGAAGGCGCCGTCGAAGTGCATGACCCAGAGGCCCGGGGCCTCCTCTCCAGGGAGAGTCGACTCCACCTCTGGAGGCTCGTCTACGAATGGATCAGTCCATTCTGCAGTGAACTCGGCCAAAGCCTTGCTCTTGATTACCTTTGTAGTTTCGAAGGAGATCTCGAAAGGCTGAAGCTCCATAGCCCACTCGGCCACCCGCCCGGTGACATTGGGATTGCGCAGGATGGTTTCCAGGGGCCGATCGGTTACCACCTTAATCGGGTGACCCTGGAAGTAGTGGCGTAGCTTCCGCGAGGCGATGAGCAAGGTGTAGAGCAGCTTTTGCTGCATTGTGTAGCGTTCCCGCGCGTCGCGCAGTACCGTGCTGACGAAGTACACAGGCTTTTGCACCTTGACGACCCCCTCAGAAGGCTTTTGAGCATTGCTCTGAGAGAGCGGCTCGGTCGGCGAAGATCCCTCGGGCGGCTCCTCCCGAGGGGCGGGAGGTGAAGCGGCCTCTCCCTCGTGAGGAGCCCCCGAGCCTGGAGGAGTGACCTCCTTGGCGATTACCTTGACGTCCCGCTCCGCGACGAGAACGGCGCTTGCAGTCCTTGGAGTTGCCGCGATGTAGAGTAGCAAGGGCTCGCGAGTCGTTGGGGCAACCATGATCGGTGGGCTCATGAGGTACCTTTTTAACTCGGCGAAGGCCTTGTCGGCTTCCGGAGTCCACTCGAACTTGCCGGTGCGCTTCATGAGCTTGAAGAAGGGCAAAGCTTTTTCCCCACTCCTCGCGATGAAGCGCCCCAGGGCTGCCATGCACCCCGCGAGGCGTTGCATTTCCTTAAGATTGCGCGGAGGACGCATCTCTTCGATGGCCTTGACCTTGTCGGGGTTCGCCTCTATCCCGCGATTGGACACGAGGAACCCCAACAGCTTTCCCGACGGTACGCCAAAGGCGCACTTGGCGGGGTTGAGCTTGATGTTTACCTTCCTCAGGTTGACGAATGTTTCCTCCAGATCCTCGATGAAGGTGCGACCCTCGCGGGTCTTGACGACGATGTCGTCGACGTAGGCTTCCGCGTTCCTTCCCATCTGGTCCCCCAGGGCCTTACGCATGAGCCTTTGGAAGGTGGCTCCTGCGTTCTTCAAGCCGAAGGGCATGCAGACGTAGCAGTACACCCCACAGGGCGTGATGAAGGCGGTCTTCTCCTCGTCCTCCTTTGCCATCTTGATCTGATGATAGCCAGAGAAAGCATCCAAGAAGCAAAGGAGGTCGCAGCCGGCGGTGGAGTCGACGATTTGATCTATCCTCGGGAGAGGGTAAGGGTCCTTGGGGCAGGCCTTGTTGAGACTTGTGTTGTCCACGCAGAGGCGCCCACTGCCGTTAGCCTTTGGGACAACCACCGGATTAGCAATCCAGGTGGGGTGGGCTACCTCGCATATCAACTTGGCCTTCTTCAGCTTCTCTATCTCCTTGACGATGAAGTCTTGCTTCTCTTGCGCTTGCTTTCTAGTCTTCTACTTCACGGGGTGTGCTTGAGGGCACACGGCTAAGTGGTGCTCGATCACCTCCCTGGGAACACCGGGCATATCCGACGGAGTCCAAGCGAACATGTCAGAATTTGCCCGCAGGAAGGTGACGAGCGCGCTTTCCTATTTAGGGGAAAGCCCTGCCCCGATGGTGACGAAGTTCTCGCAGCCCCCAGCCTGCAGCGGGACCTTCTTGGTTGCCGAGCGCTCTTGGGTAAACTGGGGCCTCCTGCCTGAGGGTACCGCAGCTTCCCCAATGCTCATGTCCAGCATTGGATGGACCAGGTCCTCGCTTGGAGTAGGCGATGCTGAGGCGGCGAACTTCTTCCCTGTCGAACCCAGAGGGTTGGGCTCGAGAGAGGCCTTCTTTGCAGCAACCCGCTCTTGGGATACGAGCTGCTTTTTCCTCGTGAGGTCGCCGGAGTGTTCCAGTAGATCTTCGTCGGCGGGGAACATGGAGGCGGCCTCTCGGTAGACATGCTCAACCGATCGGAGAGCATCCTTCTCATTGCAGCGCACGGTGATCGTGCCATTGGCGCCCGGAATCTTGAGGACGTTGAAGCCATGGTGCGTTGCTGCCATGAACCTAGCCAAGGCTGGGTAGCCGAGGATGGCGTTGTATGGCAGGGCGATGTAGGCAACGTCGAAGTCAAGGCTTTCTGTCCTGTAGTTGTCCCGGGTGCCGAAGGTGACGGGCAGGCTTACCTGCCCAATTGGTGTTGTAGATCCCTCGGTTACCCCGAAGAACGGCCGAGTTGGCATGAGCCGGTGGTACAGCACCTGCATCTTTTCGAAGATCTCGACGGAGATGATGTTGAGTCCCGCACCTCCGTCGATGAGGGTGCGATTGATGGCGACGTTGTTGATGGTTGGCGTGCACAAGAGGGGGATTGTGCCTACGCCCCTTGTGGAAGCCGGATGATCCTCCTCGTCGAAGCCAATCTTGCACGTCGACCACTTCATCAGGCGATTGCCGGAGTTGGGCTGTGCCGCCACGATTTCTCGCGACAGCTGCTTAAAGTGCCGATTTGACAGAGGAGCCTGAGCCCCACCCAGGAGGCAAGCGACGAAGTCTCGCGGCTCTTGATAGCCTCCCTGGTTCTCTTCCCGACGATCGTTTGCTGGTGGGGGAAGCGGCAGCGGCTCGGGATCGTCTCGAGACAGACCCCCGCGGCGGCGACCTTCCTCGCGGTCGTCATCGCGGCGATCGCCCCGGGATCCACTCTTGCCGTTGCTGTGGCCACCCCCACGACGCTTGGAGACACCGTTCTCCTCGTGAAACTTCCGGACAATCCAACAATCCTCGGTATTGTGGGTGTCCTTCTTGTGGATGAGGCAGTAGCGGCGACGGCGACCTTTATCGCGATCGGAGCGGTCCCCGCGGCGTTGCTTATGATCTGGCTCCGCCGCGAGGGCAGCAGCCTCCTTTCGCTTGGGGTCCTTGGACTTCTGCTTTGGGGGAGGCGCCTCCGGCATATTGTGCACGAAGAGCCTCCCCTCTTCAGCCTTGGCGCAGCGGTCGGCGATCTCGAAGAGCCTGACGACGGAAGTCAACTCATCATTCACGGACAGCTTCTCCCGCATCTTGACGTCGGAGACGCCCGTGGAGAACGCGGAGATGACCTCCTCGTTGGAGATCCTGGGGATCTTGTTCCTCATCTGACTGAAGCGCTGGATGTACTGACGAAGCGTCTCGCCCTTGTACTGTCGCACCGCCTTAAGATCGTTCTTGGTGGCGGGGCGCTCGTACGTGGGCATGAAGTTGGCAACGAACTGACGACATAAATCCTTCCACGAAGTCACGGATTCGTGAGGAAGATTCATGAGCCAAGTCCGCGGAGCGTCCTTGAGGGCCATGGGGAACCAGTTGGCCATGGCGCGCTGATCTCCACGCGCAGCCTGGACGGCGACGACGTAGAGTTGGAGGAATTCGACAGGGTTTGTGGTCCCGTCGTAGCGCGTGGCGATGTCCGGCTTGAACTTGTCAGGCCAGACAACATAGCGCTGCTGGCGAATGAGGGCAAGACACCCGGGGTTGTAGATCGGAACGCCGGGGGTCCTGACGTTCTTGCCAGCCTCGCCGATGTCATCGATGGCACGATCATGATTTTCGCGGCGGCGCTCGAGGGAGACACGTGCGTCTTCCGGAGCGCACTGGACGATTTGGCAGCTGGGCTCCCCGCGCGGCGAAGATGCGGCGCGGGAAACCACCTTTTTGGCCTTGTTGGCCATCCCATCTCCGGCGCCCGGGGCATGATGCCCCGCCGCCGGATCTGGATGCCCCGCGCCCTGGGCTCCTCCCAAGGCCGGGTCTTCGTTGGCGATGGCGACGAGCTCGGCGATTCGAGCGCGCCACCCCTCACGCCCGTCGTCGGTGGGTTGATAGCGCAACAGCTCCTGCGCCATGGCGAGCGCCTGCGCAGGAGACAGTTGACTTCCAGAACGAGCACGAGAAGTGGCGGTGGCGGTGAAGGAGAGCGAAGGCTCTGTCCGCTCAGACGGGAGGTAGGAGGACTCCAGATCTTCCTCCTCTTCCTCCCCGGCCGAAGCTTCGTGATGACGGAAGATGGGCTCGGTTTGCCCCCGAGCAGCGTTGCGACGGCGAAGACGCTCGAGCCTCGCGTTGGCGTCGGCCATGTCGAAGCAGATCTAGAAGAAAAAACACCACAGCCCCCTACCTGGCGCGCCAAATGTCGATGGATTTCGTGTCGCAAGAACACGGGGTACCACGCGACGGACCCGAAGATTCGAACGCAGGGGGCTGAACGTGTGAGATCTTGGATCGCAACGAAACACGGTGACGGAAGCCTCGATTGTCGGACGCGCAACGCACTGCAGAGAGGGAGACCGAGCTTTACCCAGGTTCAGGGCCCTCGTGGTGAGGTAAAACCCCTACTTCCTGCCTTCTTGTATTACGACGCGACACCTCGCGAGGAGTACAAGGCCTTGGTTACAAAGCTCTAGCTGGCCAGAGGTTGAAGAACCTGCGTGCCCAACTAGCAGCTTGAAGAAGATGAAGATTAGATCCGACCCCCCCCCCTCTAAGGGGTGGCCTCCTCTCCCTTTATAGCGCCAAGGGCCTCCTTCCCCTTATCTTCTTGGGGAAGGGGTTGCCACACACGGCCAAGGAGGGAGGACAGCTGTAGACTAGGCTCTTCTGTAGACTTGGTCTTTGCAGGGTCGGGGCGCCGGTCCACAGGAGTGGGTGGAGGAAGCTGACGTCCTCCCCTGGCGCCCTGCACCGTCCACGCTATATTTGGGGGGGTGGCCAACTGCCACTGTGCCGCTTTAGGCAGGCACAGCGAAAGTTGGTCTCCTCCCTGTCGGGGGTAGCGTGGGAGGTACGCGGCCTTCTGCCCGTTATCTTCTTGCTCCGCACGAAACCGTGCTGAGCTGACGTGGGCGTCCCTTCTCTCCTCACCAGCAGGGCTCGTGAGGAGGTCTTCTGGTCCTTAGCGGTTTCCGTCGTCGTTCTCCTCACGAGGCGCCTCCTCGTGAGGGTCTTCTCCGAAGCGAAGATTGCTGATTATCTCCTGGGCTGAAGATGGGCCGATGACGGGGCCCAGGAGCAGGTGGACCGGGATACCCCGGTATCCATTACACCGACAGTAGCCCCCGGGAGCCCGGCCCACAACGCGCCCTCTTGAGGAAGCGAAGGGTCGGGGGCCCCCGAAGCTGCTGGGCCCTCCAACGGCACGCGTCAACCGCGCGGTCAGAGGACCATGTGAAGATGCAGAGGCTGCGGGCACGTGTCGTGGCCGCAGCTGGTGAGACGAAACGGCGGCGACGCTACAGTCTCCGAGACGTCCTCCAGCATAATGATGCGTCGCTTGACTGCAGAGCGCTGCGCCAACGCTTCGGTTCCCGCGCTGGATTTGACGCATCGACGCTGGATGATCCCCTTAAATAGGTCCTCCTCGAGACCGTCGGCACTTCACCTCCTTCCACCAGTGCCACTTCTGCTTCTTCTTTCCTGAGAGCATGGACCCTTCCAACTCCGCCGCCGCCGCCGGTCCAAGCTCCGGAACGAAGCGTCGTGGGCGCCCCCTGGGCAGCGGGAAAAAGGCGAAGGTCCCGGCCCAGTGGACGCCCGGCGCCGGCGGCCCCCTCCGCATTGGCGCGCCGCTGCAGGGCGAGGCGAGCCGCGCCGCCGCGGGGACCTCCGGCGCCCTGACCCTCAGGGGTCCTGCGCGTGGAGGCGCCCTGAACTCGCCGTCGCCGCAGGCGGCGGCGCCTGCTCCCCGCGCCTCGGGAAGCATCGATCGGGCCCTCCGGGAGGTGGAGGCCGCCCTGGGCCCCCCTCCCCCAGTCGCAGATCTTCCGGCCCCGCCGGTGAACGGAGTGATCGCCACTCCGCGCCACCTGGCGGCGGCGATGCTGGGACCCCTCGTCGCCCCGGGGTCCCGCTTCCTTGAGCTCCTCGTCGTCGTCGACGCCCCGGGGTTCAACTCCCTCCGGTTGCCCGACGCCATCCGGAGGGTGCTTCACGCCCACGGCCCAGCCGCCGGGGAGATCGCCCTGGGGGAGCAGAGCGGGCCAGATCTCTTCTGGCCTGTGGACATCCTCTTCGGGCCGACCGGCAACGTCGTCCTCTCCGGCCGCTGGAGGCCCTTCGCCCTCGGCTGCCGCCTCCGCATCTTCATTGTAAGAATCTCCAGAAATATAATGCTTGAGTCTTTGCCCATTCACCACTTGCATAGTGTCATCTTTAAGAGAAGCGATCTTTACTACACCTGAACGATACACCTCTTCAATAACAAAGGGTCCTTCCCATTTTGAGAGTAATTTTCCTGCAAAAAATCTGAGACGGGACCTATACAATAGAACTTTCTCACCAATATGAAATTCTCTCTTAAGAATTCTCCTATCATGTCATTGCTTGACTTTCTCTTTAAAAAGTCTGGCATTCTCATAAGCTTCGTTTCTCCACTCATCTAAGGAACTCAAATCAAGCAACCTTTTCTTACAGGCAAGTTTAAAATCCCTATTAAGCTCTCTCACTGCCCAAAAAGCTTTGTGTTCTAATTCTAAAGGCACGTGACAAGCTTTCCCGTAAACCATTTTGTAAGGAGACATGCCCATGGGGTTCTTATAAGCAGTTCTATAAGCCCATAAAGCATCGTTCAACTTGCTAGCCCAGTTTTTCCTAAACCTATTAACAGTCTTCTGCAAGATAGACTTGATCTCTCTATTCGATAACTCTACTTGCCCACTAGTTTGGGGATGATAAGCAGAAGCAATTCTATGATTAACGTCATATCTAGCAAGAGTTTTCCTAAAACCGCCATGAATAAAATGAGAACCTCCGTCAGTCATAAGATATCTAGGCACACCAAACCTAGGAAAAATAACATCTTTAAGCATTTTTAACGAGGTCTCACCATCGGCACTATTCGTAGGTATGGCTTCTACCCACTTAGTAACATAATAAACAGCTACGAGTATATGAGTGTAACCTTCTGAAGGAGGAAAAGGACCCATAAAGTCAAATCCCCAACAATCAAACGGTTCAATAACAAGAGAATAACTCATAGGCATTTAATTACGTCTAGAAATATTACCAACTCTTTGGCACTCATCACAAGATAGAACAAATTTTCTAGCATCTTTAAAAAGGGTAGGCCAATAAAAACCTGATTGTGTCGGGGGGATGACCCCCGGTAGGGTCAAGAGACTAGAAAGACTCAAGGTCTATGATTGACTTATGCCGGGTTATCACGGAAAGGGCCTGGCCGGAATATAAGAGCATCGGCCAGGCCGGCATATAATGTATATCCCGGCTGATACTGGGATATGCCGGCATAGCCGGAATACTGATATATGTGTGCCGGCATATACTCAGATATGCCGGCCTAACCATCTTGGGTGTTGTGCAGGAGCAGGGGAGGCCGGATTACCCGACCCTCGTAGGTCGTTGGTCCGGCATATATGTCCTGGGTATGGCCAACGGTCATATCCGGGATACTTAAGTCAACCAAGGTGTCACGTCCCTACAATCAAGGAAGAAAACATCCAAGCATGGTAGAAGAGTAAGATGGCAGGGTGCACAGTGGAGGTTACCTACCCTCACTGTGCACAAGTACAAGCTTACCTCAGAGAGGTAAGGCCACAGTTCAAGAGGTACAAGGTACAGGGATATGGCGTCCCATCGAGAGCAATCAGGGGCGAAGTCAAGGGTCTCTGCCATCGCCACCAGCTCCTGTTTGGAGTGTAGCCCTTGTCTTGTGGTCTTGTATGACCGTTGTAACCCTGGCCACCACTATATAAGGTGGCACAGGGAGTCCTAGCAAAAGGGTTGAACGTTGGCTGATAGTTGTTGGTTGGTCACTCTGTACTCTTACACTTACCAGTTCATCTTCCTTCTCTAGCAGAGAGCTTGGAAGCACCATTGTGGTGTACTACATCGATCCATACATACAATCAGTAGAGCAGGAGTAGGGGTGTTATCTCCTTACGAGAGCCCCGAACCTGGGTAGATCAGTGTCTCTTTCTGTCGTGCTCTTTAGCTCGTTCCCCTCTCCCGAATCCTCCAGCATCTAGTCGGCCCCCATTTAAGCCATCCTATGGCATATGTTGTTTCACCACGACGACATTTGGCGCCCGGCGTGGGGCAGATCGATATGCTGGGCGGAGTGTTCATTCGGACGGGGTCTGTGATAGCAGGTTCGGGAGTGCGCGTGGTCTCTGGCCTCATCCAGAGGCTAGGTTCGCTCAGTTTCGTCAGTGACAACACCGGTTGTCTCGGTGGCCGGCCGTTCCCCAGGGATGGCCGGATTATGTCTTTCGGTTCCCACGAGGTGTACGTGGGGACTGAGAGAATTTGCAGGAAGGAGGTGCTGGTGGCGTCGGATCCTCCGTCACATCGGCTGGCTCACGCTGGGCGTAGCGCTCGCTCAGTAGAGTCGGCTGAGGTGATGATGGCCGGCACATCCGTGCCGCCGGCGGAGGATGCCGGCAAAGCAGCAGCGGTCGGAGCTTCTCCTCCGGAGCCGCCGAAGGTCAAGAGGTCGGCGCGTCCTCCGTTGGAGCGTGCGGAGAACCTGGCCGGCACTTCCGGTGTGCCGGCTAGGGGCGAGGTTCTTCTTCCCATCATCGACCGGCTTCTCGAGCCGGTGCGATCCGGCGTTGATCTGGAGCAGACAAGGGAGATCCTGGAGGGATCTCGTCAGGCCCTCGTCGACGAGGCCCTGGCCATGAACCAGGAGCGCGAACGGTTTAACCGGCAACTCCGTGAGTATGAGGCCGCCCATGGTTTTACTCCTGTAGTAATCCGGCCTAGCCGGATAGAAGAGGTTAGAACTAGAGGCAGAAATCTTAATGCTGAGATAGGAAAAGATGCTAGAGATAAGAGTCATACTGCAACTAGTACTGTGCCTAAGGTAGTCTATAGTTCGCCAGTAAAGAACCTTAGAGCAGCGGCCGAGGTAGCTAAGGATTTATCTTGTTTATCCGGCGAAGCACTGCGTGAGCAGCAAGCCCGGCTTAACCAACTTTTGTCTGAAGCTACAAAGCAGCAGGAGGCCTTTAAGAAGGCAAACCCAGGTGCCGGGGCATCCCAGTACATTGTGTCGGCGGGAGGTGCCGGTGCGAGGTCGAGGGGCCAAGCCTCGTCCCCGCATCCTAGCGCCCGGCGTGCCGGAAGTGTGACCTCTGGCCACCGGGACAAGCAGATCCAGGTGTACGATCCGGCTGCCGCCGGAAAGCAGGCGGTGGTGCAGAAGAGTGTCGGCCAGGCTGACAAATATGTCGGCCAGGCTGACAAATATGTCGGCAGCAAGAAGCCCGGCCAGAGTATGCCGGCCGGGCATGAAGCAGCAGCGGCCGTTGGTGGCCGGAGTAATAGTGCAGTCCGACGTCAGCAGCAGGGCGCCGGAGGTGCAGCGCAGCAGCAGGGTGCAGGCCATCCGGGGCACCGAGAGGATGACGGCAATTCCGCCCTTGCCAGGGCGGGATATCAGCAGCAGCGTCAGCAAAGCCGGCATAGTGAGCAGCATCAGCCGGAGCAGCAGCAGCAGCAGATGATCGCAGGCCCAATAGCATCCCGGCTCGGACCTCGGTCCTTGGAAGCCAACGATGCACGTTTCAAGCTGGACAAGCTCCACCAATCAGAGTTGGTGGAGAGGCAAGGAGCTCCGGGCCCTATGTGTTTCGGACCCCGGATTATGGGAGAGCCAGTGCCTTACTACTTCCAGCTCGCGCGTGGCGCGAGAACATATAATGGCAGTACCAAGCCGGAAGATTGGTTGGAGGATTACTCCACTGCGGTGAACATCGCCGGAGGAAACCTCAGATGGGCGGTACGATATGTACCGCAGATGTTGGAAGGTCCAGCCAGGATATGGCTGAATAATTTGCCGGCCGGGAGTATCAACGGCTGGATTGATTTCGAAGAGCAGTTTGTGTCAAACTTTACCAGTACATACAAGAGACCCAACCGTCCGCAGCAGCTGGCTAACTGCCGGCAAGGAGTGAATGAGACTGACCGTGACTATCTGACCAGGTGGTGCACGTTGCGCAATTCCTGCGAAGGAATCAATGAGCAGCAGGCCATCATGTGGTTCGCTCATGGGTGCCAACATGGCACCATGCTGTGGCAAAAGCTTCAGAGGCAAATGCCGACCACGCTGGCCGAAACAATCAGGATCGCTGATAGTTATGCTCTGGGAGATCCCAGGCAGCCCAGTCTCGATTCACAAGGACAGGGGCAGACCCAGGGGAACACCAGCAATGCCGGGAGATCAGGGCAGTTCTATCGCCCGGATAACCGGAATAAGAGGAGAGATGAGCGGCCGGATTATCGGTATGGCTCAGCACAAGTTGCAGCTGTGGAGGAAGAGCAAGGGGGCGCCGGCAGTAGCCAGCGTCCGAGATATGAGAACTATCAGCAGCAGCCACAGCAGCAAGCACGGCCGTTCCAGAAGAAGAATGTCTGGACCAACAAGAATGCCGGCGGAGCCGCCGGCCAGAAGAAGCAGTGGCCGAAGTATACTGTGGGTCTTGCCATGGACAAGCCTTGTGTGTTTCACACAT
Organism: Dactylis glomerata; assembly: GCA_007115705.1. Lineage (NCBI taxonomy): Eukaryota > Viridiplantae > Streptophyta > Magnoliopsida > Poales > Poaceae > Dactylis > Dactylis glomerata. The sequence goes on along the minus strand of QXEO01000606.1, from coordinate 412,599 downwards.
TCCAGCCGGGAAAGCCGGCAAACCATTTGACAAGGAACTGTTCGTGGCTGGACGACATATTGGGGGGTCGTGCAGGACCCTGGGGACCGGCTAGACCCTCTGTCCCGGCAGCTCCATCGCCGTTGACAGGGGCCAATACAATTGCAGTCCCGCCTAGGCCGGATAATCCTGGGAATCAAAGCAACGCCGGAAATGCCGGCGTAAATCAAGTTGACCAGAGCTATAATCCGGAATATAACGCCGGAGGCCCAGGAGCGGGCCGGAATGAGTACAAGGAGTATGATCAGAGCTATATGGTCTTTGAGACCGAGAGAACAGACAAGCAGAGCTTGTACCGGCGGAGTCTGGAGGTGAATGCCGTTATGTCGGCTGTGCCAAAGTTGATGTACTGGTCTGACCAGGCTGTTGGTTGGGACAGGGCAGATCATCCCCGGATCATGCCAAATCCCGGCGGATATGCTCTGGTGATGGATCCGACATTCGTCGGGCCGGCTAATAACGTAAGATTCAGCAAGGTCCTCATTGATAATGGAAGCAGCATCAACATCATGTATCGAGATACGATGGAGAAGCTGGGAATCAAGGAAAATATGCTGGAGCCGAGCAAGACCACGTTCCACGGCATTGTGCCGGGACTTTCGTGTGCGCCGATGGGCAAGATCCGGATGGATGTCATGTTTGGCAGCCGGGATAACTGCAGGGTGGAAAACCTCATGTTCGAGGTGGTTGATCTGGAGAGCCCCTACCATGCTTTGCTGGGTAGACCGGCACTGGCAAAATTCATGGCCTCTACGCATGTGGCGTATCTGAAGATGAAGATGTCGGGACCCAAAGGAGTGATCACCATCATTGGTGATTACAAGCGTTCGATGGCATGTGCCACCGCCGGATCCAATCTGGCCGAGACTCTGATCATCGCAGAGGAGAGGAAGAGGCTCAAACGAGCAGTAGAGATTGCTGAGACAGTCGTGGCCGGCAAATATATGCCGGGCATGGCAAATCCCGGTGGCAGTGCTGCTTTTCAAGCAGGCAAGGAGGTAAAAAGGGTGCCTCTGGATGAAGCTTTCCCGGAGCGCCATGCCCTGGTTGGGGCAAGTCTGGATCCCAAATAGGAAAGCGAGCTCATCAGCTTCCTCCGTGAGAATCGGGATATCTTTGCATGGTCTACTTCGGACCTGCAAGGTGTGCCGAGGGAGCTGGCTGAGCACGCATTGCACGTGAGACCCGATGCTAAGCCAGTGAAGCAGCCGCTCCGGCGGAATGCCGGCGATAGAAGGAAAGCCATATGGGAGGAAGTGGCCAGGTTCTTAGCCTCTGGCTTTATCAAGGAAGTACTTCATCCGGATTGGGTGTCTAATCCGGTTTTGGTGGAAAAGAAGAAAGATGAGCCCGTCATAGTGAAAGTATGGCGGATGTGTGTTGATTACACCAACTTGAACAAGGCATGTCCTAAAGATCCATTCCCGCTGCCTCGGATCGATCAAGTGATTGATTCCACAGCCGGATGTGAACTGTTATCATTTGTAGATGCCTATTCTGGTTTCCACCAGATCCCCTTGTTTGAGCCAGATCAAATAAAGACATCCTTTATTACCCCGTACGGGGCTTATTGCTATCTCACTATGCCGTTCGGTTTAAGAAATGCCGGCGCAACTTACCAAAGGTGTATGCAAAAGTGTTTGCATGATCAGATAGATAAAAATGTGCAGGTATATGTCGATGATATCGTCATAAAAACCAAGGAGAGCAAGACTCTCATAGATGATCTCCGGGAAACCTTTGGGAACCTGAGGAGATTCCGGATGAAGTTGAATCCGGCTAAGTGCACCTTTGGTGTGCCGGCGGGCAAGTTGCTCGGTTTCCTTGTTTCCAGCCGGGGTATTGAGGTGAATCCTGGCAAGATTCGTGCCATAGAAAGGATGAAGCCGCCGACAGATTTGAGGGAAGTACAGAAGTTCACTGGGTGCCTCGCATCCCTGAGCCGTTTCATAAGCCGGCTGGGAGAGAAAGCCCTGCCGTTATATCACTTGATGAAAAAGTCCGACACATTTGTCTGGACAACGCAAGCAGATGCAGCTTTCAAGGAATTGAAACAGTTGTTGTCAACAGCGCCGGTATTAGCATCTCCGATGCCCCGGGAGCCAATGTTGCTCTATATAGCGGCAACCAACCGAGTTGTCAGTGCTGTGGTGGTAGTAGAGCGAGAGGAAGGAGGCAAAACCGTGCAGCGGCCGGTATATTATCTGAGTGAAGTCCTCTCCACCTCAAAGCAAAACTACCCCCACTATCAGAAGATGACCTATGGTGTCTATATGGCGGCCAAGAAGCTCAAGCATTACTTCCAAGAGCATCCAATCCGGGTAGTGGCCGAGGCCCCTATCTCGGAAATTATAAGCAACAAAGATGCCAGCGGCCGGATAGCAAAATGGGCAATAGAGCTTTCACCATATACACCGCAGTACGATAAGAGGGATACAATCAAGTCCCAGGTCTTGGCTGATTTCTTTATTGACTGGGCCGAGATACAGTATGAGCCACCATTGCCAGATGCCAATTATTGGAGGATGCATTTCGATGGGTCCAAGACAATCCATGGCTTGGGTGCCGGCATAGTTCTCAGTTCACCAAAGAATGACCAGCTGAGATACGTCCTGCAGATTCACTTTGCAGCATCAAATAATGTGGCGGAATATGAGGCACTTGTGCATGGCCTGAAGGTGTCTAAGGACATAGGAATTCGCCGGATTATGTGCTTCGGTGATTCTGACTTAGTGGTCCAACAGTGTTCCGGCATATGGGACGCGCATGATGCTAACATGGCATCATACCGTTTTCTGGTGCAGCAGTTAAGTGGTTACTTTGAAGGTTGTGAGTTCCGGCACGTTCTCCGGGCTCAGAACGATGCAGCCGATGCATTATCCAAGCTGGGGTCTTCCCGAGATTCAATCCCACCCGGCATTTCGCTGGAGCATCTGAGGAAGCCATCGATCAAACCCTCGCCGGAGTCATCCTCCATTTATGTCCCGCCAGGTCCGGAGGAAGCGGTTCCAATGGACATAGATGCCGGAGCCAGGTCGGATAACCCGGGGACTGTTTCCTCAGTCCCGGGGACTGGGCCGGCATATGCTGTTAGTACAGTATTCCGGAGCAAAACTAAAGGCAAGGGTAAAATGTGCCAAGAGGTTGTGCCGGTATACCCGGGGACTGCTCCGGCATACCCGGGGACTGATTCTTCAGTCCCGGGGACTTCGCAGCCCATGGAGATCGACTATGTGTCGGTCGAAATGATGGAAATAGATCAGGCAGTGTTCACTGTCAGGGAAGTGCCATCATGGGCACGTCCTATCATGAACTTCATGGTGGATGGTCAAGTGCCGGCGGATGAAACCGAGGCCCGCCGGGTTATAAGGAGATCCAAAGCTTATACCATCATCAACAAAGAAATATACAAGAGAAGTACCACCGGAGTATTGCAGAGATGTGTCGAATCTGCGGAGGGTCTGGAGATGCTCCGGGAAATTCACCAGGGGGAGTGTGGTCACCATGCTTCGTCCAGGGCATTGGTGGCAAAGGTATTCCGGCATGGCTTTTATTGGCCAACGGCACTGCAAGAGGCAGAAGACTTGGTTCGGAAATGTAATGGGTGCCAAAGATATGCCCACCAGATTCATCAGCCGGCATCTGCCCTGAAAACTATCCCAATAACCTGGCCTTTTGCTGTTTGGGGCCTGGATATGGTCGGGGCTTTTAAGCCGGCCAGAGGGAAAATGACCCATATCCTGGTCATGGTGGACAAGTTCACCAAGTGGATTGAAGTGAAGCCCATAAGCAAGTGTGATGGTCACACAGCAGTGAAATTCTTAAAGGATATAATCTTGAGATACGGTGTTCCTCATAGCATCATCACTGACAATGGGTCAAACTTTGCCCAAGGGCCATTTGCCAGATTTTGTGAGGAGGTGGGAATCCGGCTGGACGTTGCGTCGGTTGCCCACCCTTGTGCCAATGGCCAAGTAGAGAGATCGAATGCGCTAGTATTATCCGGCATAAAACCCCGGCTGATAGAGCCCCTGGAGAAAACTCCGGGATGTTGGCTAGATGAGCTGCCAGCAGTGCTGTGGAGTTTAAGAACAACTCCGAATAGATCAACAGGCTACACACCATTTTTCCTGGTGTATGGAGCAGAAGCTGTGCTTCCAACAGATGTAATACATGATGCACCAAGAATAGTGCTATATACTGAGGAAGAGGCTAAAGAAGCCAGAGAAAATGATGTTGATCTGCTAGAGGAAGCAAGGGAAATAACTCTGTCAAGAACAGCAGTATATCAGCAGAACCTCAGACGCTATCATGCGCAGAAGGTAAATCCAAGGAGATTTCAAGAGGGAGATCTAGTACTCCGGCTAAAGCAAGGAACAGAAGGCCGGCACAAGTTAACTCCTCCATGGGAGGGGCCATTCATTGTGAGCAGAGCTCTGCACAATGATGCCTATTATCTTATAGATGCGCAGGACCCCAAGAAGAATAAGGCGGACAGGTCCGGAGAAGAAACCAAGAGGCCATGGAACATAGCTCTACTGCGACCCTTTTACTCCTGAGCAACACAATGTATGTATTTCCATATTTTACTTTGTATGCCGGCGTGTTGTGCCGGCACAAGACTAATGAAGGAAGTGCCGGCATCCCGAAAAGAGCGGGCACTGCCTCCGAGATATGCTGTTGTTTATCTACAGTTTTTTGTTATATGCCGGCTGGCTTTATTTGAATGTTTCCTATGTCGGCCTAGTAATGTGTCGGCACCAAAGGCCACTCTTCGACTCAGCTGCTGTCCGAAACCCGGCTTCATGGCTAGCAAGAGTAGATGCCGGAGATTGTCTACACATGGAAAACGGCTAAGGAAATGTAAAGCAAGCGAACCGACATTTTCCTTAAAGTTAAAGTTAAAATTGGAAGTGTCGGATGATTTGAAGTCTAAGTTTAAGTACTGTATGTTTAACAAAGCAACCTTGAGACTCATAAGTCAAAAGCCCAAAGAGGTAGACAAGTAGCCAAGGTTGTGAAGTTGAGGAAACAGGAAAACAAACTCGGTGACTTAGCCAAAAGATGATCCGGCATTAATAACAAGCAAACCGAGATAAAACTTGTTCAGGTAGCAAACCAAAGGAAATTAAAACGTGTATATTACATCTGCACCCGGCATACCGGGGATCTGATAAAACTTAAAGTTTTTATGCTCCAAAGTCAAGGAGCAGTGGCAGGCGCAGGGCCAGCAGGTGGAGCAGTAGCAGTGGAAGTGCCGGCCTCAGGTGTGCCGGACCCAGCAGAGGGAATGGAGCCATCACCTCCGCCCGGGGCAGATGCCTGTTCCGGAGCTTCAGTGTCGGCTTCCTCAGCTTCATCTTCATCTTGGCTAGAGTCGGAACCCTCAGCAGCGGCAGATGTCCCGGCACCGTCATTCTTCTCCGGCTCGCGGATGTCCCGGACGAATTTGTCGGTGTCGGCATAGTCCACATAGCTGTGGGCCAACTCCTTGCGGCGACGGATATGATCCGGATCCGTGGTCCAGATGGATCCTTCGCGCACGGTGCGCAAAGTCTCCAAGTCTGCCTTTTCGTACCAAGACAAGAAGTAGCTGAGGGCTTCGTCAGCTCCAACCCTCGCGCCGGAATCTCGCCACTCCTGGAGGCGAACCTTGGCAAGCTGCAGGTCGTTGCCGAGGTCAACCGGGTCAGTGGGAGTCCTTTGTCCCGGCCAGAGGGCAGAGAATGCCTCCTGGGCGCCGTAGAAGAGCTCTTCAGTGTAAAGGGTCATGGCCTCCTTCCGGGACTGCAGGGCCAGCAGCTGCTCCGACATGTCCCAGCTGGGCGAGTCAACCGGAACACCCCGGTTTTCTCGGTCCAACTGCAGAGCCCTCTCAACGTCAGCGACGGAAGCGGGAAACATGCCTGCAGAATAGAAACAATGTTAGCAGAAGGAAAATATGTCGGCATAGATGCTATGCCGAAAAAGATTACACTATGTCGGAAAGGATAAAAGGGGAAAGGATTTGAAGCTTACGGGCAAGGTCGGCATTAAGCTGTGAAACTGTAACCTCCCATTTGGTGGCCTGCTCCTTCAGGCTATCCAGTTCAGCGTGGGCAGTGGAGGCATCAGTCTCGGATTCAACGAGCAAGTCCTGGGTGTTCTTCAGTTGGCCCTCCCTTTGCTCCTTCTCCTCCAGGAGCTCGGCAATCCGGCCCTTGAGCTGCTCAACCTCGGCCTTGTGACCGGTATCCCGGTCGTCCAGTAGCTTGGCCACATCCACCGAGGACACACAATCCTGGTGGCGTGCCTCCAGTGCAGCCTTCTCATCTGCAAAGATTTCAAGTTAAAAGGATTTGAAGAGAGAAAACAGTGACAAAGAGTACAGGATTTGAAGTACAAAGAAGTCATCCGGGTAACAGCAGGATCCGGCATACCAGTAAGCTCTTTCACCCTCGTAAGAAGCGCGGCGGCTTGTTTTTCAGTGCCAGCTGCAGAATGTCGGCACAAGGTTATGTGTCGGCAAGAAGAAGCATTGCAAAGAAAAGAGATGAAAGATATCCGGCATATAGCAGTATGTCGGCAAAAGGTTACCTTTCTTGGACAGCTCCAGCTGAAGCTTGCTGTGTGCGTCGGAAAGCTTCCGATGCTCACACACCAAGTCGTGGAACATGTCCGCCCGCGTGTTGTTCATGAGCTGCAAAAATGCCGGGATTTGAAATGTCAGCAGAGAAATTTGATATGATAATTAAAGTGAAGGTTTCATCAAGTGATCATTCTTTTAAAGACCCGGCACAGGTGCTGCGCACCTATCCCGGCCCTCGGTGACTAGGATTTGAAGCTCGAATCGAGCTTATATCCCGGTCAAGAGGATTTGAAAGATAATAGAGATATGAAATTGTTGAAGACCCGGCAGAGGTGCTGCGCACCTATCCCGGCCCTCGGTGACTAGGATTTGAAGCTCGGATCGAGCTCATATGTCGGCAGTTAATTCAAAAGAAGCTAGCTAAAGGACTATGAGAAAATCCCGGATGTCCATATCCCGGACAGCCGACATTTTCGGGGACTGGGGATATGTGTGTAAATGTAAAGGACTTACGTTGGTGGCATCGGCCAGCTTGTGAAGTCTTTGCTGGATGCTGAGGAGCTCGCTGGCGATCGGTATGGGCTTCGCTGCCAGGAAGTCGCTTGGGTCGCCACTGGTCTTGGCTTCGGCCAGCTTCTTGCTCCTTGAGTCTGCAGTGTCCATCTGGCTGGCGTCGTTCCACTTGATGCACTGCTCCTTAAGCGAGCCGAGGCTGTGATCACTTTTCGTCACAAGAGGGACGAGGCCCTCAAGTTCTGGCGTGTCGAAGAAGCTTTTCCGGTACCCCGGCCGGGCTGCTACCTTGCCAAGATGCAGGGACAGAGCAGAGCAGGTCCGGGACGCTGACTTAGGAGGAGCTGTTGCGGCAGATGGTGTGCCGGACTTGGCCGGCTCAATCTTCAGCGTGCTGGACCGGGCCAGGGCAGTGGTCTTGGCCGGTGCACTGGTCTGGGAGGGTGCTGGAGTCTCGGGTGCAGGTTGTTCCGGCGCGGCCGGTGCTTCTGGGCCAGCGGGAGCAGGATCCGGAATAATCCGGACCTCTGGCACTAAAGGGCCTTTGCCCTTGAGATCTGTGCCGGCGCTCTTGTCGCTTACGCCGGCGTCTTCGGTTGTGCCGGCGTCACCGGTGGCGCGCCGGAATCTGGTGCTTCTTGGTGGGCTCCTGTGTCCATGTGGACATCAGGAGCCGAGGTTTCTGTTGAGCCCCGAGTCCATGTGGACGTCGGGGGCAGAGGTATCTTGTTCCGGCGGAGGAATGTCCTTCGCCGGGGAGGAGGTCTTGTCGGGCGCAGGCGAGGATGCCGGCGCCGGGGAGGTCGTGTG